>CM077250.1:31269362-31599362 GCA_039654775.1 Spinibarbus caldwelli | reverse complement strand
CGCATCCCGATCCTTCGAGGCTGGACGAGTGGTTTCTCGGTGGGGGTCGCGCTGGTTCTCAGCGCCCCCCTCCGGTGCCATTCTTCCCGGAAGTGCACGAGGAGCTGACAAGATCGTGGAGGGCACCTTTCACTGCCCGAAACAAATCTTGTAGTTCTTCCGCTCTCACCACCCTCGATGGTGGAGCCGCTTTGGGGTATGCGGGCATCCCCTCGGTGGAACGGTCTGTGGCCATGCAACTATGTCCAACAGCCGCTTCCACCCTGCGGGGTGATCCGTGTCTCCCCTCACGGGCCTCTAAGTATTCGTCAGGTCTAACTGGCAGTGCTTATAGAGCCTGTGGGGAGGCGGCTTCCGCCCTCCACGCTATGGCGTTGCTGCAGGTCCACCAGGCCAAAGCACTGAAAGACCTGCACGAGGGTGGTCACGACCTGGCGGTTCTACATGAGCTGCGCGCTGCGACGGACCTCGCGCTACGAGCGACGAAGGTGACCGCACAGTCTCTGGGTCGTGCGATGTCCACGTTAGTGGTCCAGGAGCGCCATCTCTGGCTGTGTCTTGCTGACATGAGAGAGCTGGAAAAGGTACAGTTCCTGAATGCTCCCGTGTCACAGACCGGCCTTTTCGGCGACGCTGTCGAGAGCTTTGCCCAGCAGTTCTCGGCAGCCCAGAAGCAGACTGAGGCGATCAAACACATCATGCGCCAGAGGAAACCTGCTGCTTCCACTCCGGCTGCAGCCCCTCAGCCTGCTCGTCGCCGTGGGCGCCCCCCTGCGGCCGCCCCCGCTCCCGCGCAGCCGCAGCAGCCTTCCACCAGGCCGTGTCGTGGAGCCGGTCGCAGGCAGGACGCCCAGCCCGTCCAGGCCCCCGCCAAACCTGGCGGCAAGCGCAAGTGCAAGAGGCCCTGAGACGGGCGACCCAGAGATGGAGGAGACTGCTCTTCGGGAGATGGTGACCGCACCACTCCCTCCCCCGGGGGAGGGCCGGGTGGAGAATCCTGTGTTTCAGTTTGTTTTTGTTCCGCCGCTGGCCCAGCAGCCAGCGGTACCCAAAACATCAGTAAAAGAGCGGTTTCCTCAATCTCTGGGTCTCAAGAGGAGGAGAGTGGTGATCCGTGCATCACAGGATCGCTTCCCTCCTCCTCTCTCGCCAGCAGGCAGCAGGTGGTTGCCCAAGAGCACCCCTCCTGCCCATTCGTGGAACCAGGTAAGGGCAGTAGCACTCCATTCCCCGCTTCAAGTCGTCAAACGCCGGGCTGTCACAAGCCTCAAGCCGGGTTCCTGTGTCTCCTCCCATGCAAGGAGAAATCAGGTGAGTGCTACACTACACACCCAGACCCCGCCCCCTGCCGTCACAGGCCAGGCCGTCACAGGCCCTGGGGCCGGTCCCTGTGTTCCACCTCGCTGCCCCACCGCGGGCATGTCGGTGGGCCCGTTGGTTCCACTGGTGCGGTCTCTCGGAGCCTGGTTAGCGCTCCCCAGCCCGTCCCGGTGGCTCCTCCGGACCATCAGACTCGGCTATGCGATTCAGTTCGCCCGGCGTCCCCCCAAGTTCAGGGGCATCCGGTTCACGTCAGTCAAAGCCGTCGATGCCCCTGTCATGCGCGCGGAGATTGCAGTCCTACTGGCGAAGGATGCAATAGAGCCGGTCCCTCCAGCCGATATGAGGTCGGGGTTTTACAGCCCTTACTTCATTGTGCCCAAGAAAAGCGGTGGGTTACGACCGATCTTGGATCTGCGAGTTTTGAACCGTGCACTTCACAAGATGCCGTTCAAGATGTTGACGCAGAAACGCATTTTTGGATGCGTCCGTCCCCTAGATTGGTTTGCAGCGATCGACCTGAAGGACGCGTACTTTCATGTTTCGATTCTTCCGCGGCACAGGCCATTCCTGCGATTCGCGTTCAAAGGTCGGGCATATCAGTACAAGGTCCTGCCCTTCGGGCTGTCCCTCTCGCCTCGTGTCTTCACCAAAGTCGCAGAGGCGGCCCTTGTTCCCCTGAGAGAACAGGGTGTGCGCATTCTCAACTACCTCGACGACTGGCTCATACTTGCACAGTCTCGAGAGCTGTTGTGCGCACACAGGGACCTGGTGCTCAGGCACCTCAGCCAGTTGGGCCTTCGGGTCAATTGGGAAAAGAGCAAACTCGTGCCAATGCAGAGGATCTCTTTTCTCGGCATGGAGTTGGATTCGGTCAACCAGACAGCACGCCTCACCCAGGAACGTGCTCAGTCGGTGCTGAACTGCCTCAAGACCTTATCAGGCAGGACAGCGGTCCCACTGAAACTCTTTCAGAGGCTCCTGGGGCATATGGCTGCAGCTGCGGCCATAGTTCCGCTCGGTCTGCTCCATATGAGACCGCTTCAGCACTGGCTCCATGGCCGAATCCCGAGGTGGGCGTGGAAACGCGGTACTCACCGGGTTCAGATTACACCGGCCTGCCGCAAGACCTTCAGCCCGTGGTCAGATCCTTCGTTCCTTCGGGCAGGAGTGCCCCTGGAGCAGGTATCCAGGCATGCTGTGGTATTCACGGATGCCTCGGCCACCGGCTGGGGTGCCACGTACAACGGGCACGCAGTATCAGGGGTTTGGACGGGCCCCCTTCTGCGTTGGCATATCAATTGCCTCGAGTTGCTGGCAGTACGCCTTGCCCTGTGCCGCCTCAGAGGGCGCCTTCGGGGCAGGGACGTTCTGGTCCGTACGGACAACACTGCGACCGTTGCCTATATCAACCGGCAAGGCGGTTTGCGCTCCCGTCGCATGTCGCAACTCGCCCGCCACCTCCTCCTCTGGAGTCAGAAGCATCTGAGGTCCCTTCGTGCCATCCACATCCCAGGAGTGTTCAATCAGGTGGCCGACGAGCTGTCTCGAGCGGCACTTCCTGGGGAGTGGAGACTCCATCCCCAGGCGGTCCAGCTGATTTGGAGTCGGTTCGGAGTTGCTCAGGTAGACCTGTTTGCATCTCCAGAAACCACCCACTGCCAGTGGTTCTACTCCCTGTCCGAGGCAACGCTCGGCACGGATGCACTGGCACACAGCTGGCCCCAGGGCTTGCGCAAGTATGCGTTTCCCCCAGTGAGCCTGCTAGCACAGACATTGTGCAAGATCAGGGAGGACGAGGAGCAGGTCCTGTTAGTGGCTCCATATTGGCCCAACAGGACCTGGTTCCCGGAACTCATGCTCCTCGCGACAGCCCCTCCCTGGCCGATTCCTCTGAGGAAGGATCTGCTTTCTCAGAGACGGGGCACCCTCTGGCACCCGCGTCCAGACTTGTGGAAACTTCATGTGTGGTCCCTGGACGGGACGCGGAGGTTCTAGGTGACCTGCCCCAGGAGGTAGCGCTCACTATCGCTTCAGCACGAGCACCGTCCACAAGACGGGCCTATGCGCTGAAGTGGAACCTGTTCGTCGAATGGTGTTCCTCTTACCAGGAGGACCCCCGGAGATGTTCGATCAGAGCCGTGCTTTCCTTTTTGCAACAGGGGTTGGAGCGTAGGCTGTCCCCCTCCACCCTTAAAGTATATGTTGCTGCTATTTCTGCCCACCACGACCCCATAGAGGGGAGGTCGGTGGGGAAGCACGATCTGGTCGTCAGGTTTCTTAGGGGGGCCAGGAGGTTAAATCCTCCGAGGCCTCCCTCCCTTCCCTCTTGGGATTTGGCTTTGGTGCTAAGAGCCCTACAAACTGCCCCCTTTGAGCCATTGCAGTCAGTCGAGTTGAAGTTTCTTTCTATGAAAACCCTACTCCTGACTGCATTGGCCTCAATCAAGAGGGTGGGGGACCTGCAGGCATTTTCGGTCGACGAGTCGTGCCTTGAGTTTGGGCCGGCTGACTCCAGTGCAACACTGAGGCCCCGGCCCGGCTATGTGCCCAAGGTTCCTACCACGCCCTTCAGGGACCAGGTAGTGAGCCTGCAAGCGCTGCCCCTGGAGGAGGCAGACCCAGCCCTAGCTTTGCTCTGTCCTGTACGCGCACTGCGTCAGTACGTGGATAGAACTCAGAGCTTCAGGACCTCAGAACAGCTCTTTGTCTGTTACGGAGGACAGCAGAAGGGGAAGGCTGTCTCCAAGCAGAGGATGGCCCACTGGATAGTGGATGCCATCACCTTGGCCTATGAAGCACAAGGTGTGCCCTGCCCGCTCAGGTTGCGTGCTCACTCCACTAGGGGTGTCGCATCGTCCTGGGCGCTGGCTCGTGGTGCCTCGCTAGCAGACATCTGTAGAGCTGCGGGTTGGGCGACTCCCAACACGTTCGCTAGGTTTTATAGCCTACGTGTCGAACCGGTTTCCTCCTGTGTTCTCACCTCAAACGGGTAGTGGCACTGAGAGGGCCGGCTCGGAGTCGGCTTGCGGCGTCCTTACGCCTAAATTCTCCAGAGAGTTCCTTAACCAGGCAAACCCTGTTGAGTCCTCCAGCACTCCGGCGTCCGGACACGGCGGAGCGTCCGGCGCCAGGCCTTCAGCCAATGAATTCTTGAAATCTGGTGCGAGGCTAGTGCCCATATGAGAGACCCTGTCGGGATCCCATATGTGTATTCCACGGTATTCTTATTGGAGCCGTGTTTCGTTAGTTGACCTTCTCTGTGTAGAGCCCGGTCCTATCGTCTGCCTTATAGGAAGGGTCAGGAGCCCTACACAGGGCACTGGAAGGGGCAGCTCCTGTGGCGCTTTGGTAGGGATCCCAATTTCGTCGGTCATCCGACGTGACTCGGAGTGACCGACTGAAAGGGGAACGTCTCGGTTACGTATGTAACCCTCGTTCCCTGAAGGAGGGAACGGAGACGTCACGTCCCGTCGCCACAGTCGCTGTACCACCGCTGAGCTGCCGGGTCGCCGGCTCGGCTCCTCAGCGAAAACATAATTGATGCGGTGCATCAGCTGCCTCTTATGCTCACGCTGTGATCAGCGGCAGCTGGATGCAATAATCGCATGCCAATGTCCATTGGCTCGTTTAGTTACACTCGAAGTGGATTGGTCTCTCTGGCGAGATCCCAATTTCGTCGGTCATCCGACGTGACGTCTCCGTTCCCTCCTTCAGGGAACGAGGGTTACATACGTAACCGAGACGATCTTAGAGGAAACTATAATATAATATCTTTTTAGAAATATTTTGAATTAGTTGTATTCATATATTTTTTTCTTTTATTTTTAAAATAAGATAACGTTTTTGTAATTTTGTAATTTTAGTATTTGTAGTTTTTATTATTATTAATTTTTAATAAAATAAAATGTAAATAAAACAAGTTTCATTATTTATTTTTTAAAAATATTTTATTTCAGTTAAAGTTAATTTCATTTCATGTTTCATATTTTAGTTAACAATAACAACCCTAGAGCAAAAGCTGATAAAAAGGTTTAGAATCTCCTTTCAAATTCATGTACCGACAAATGCATTTCTTTGCTCTTCCTGTGCAAGCTAGGCGTCTGTCTGCATTTAAAAACATCCTAAGCACAGCCCATCAGTCAGCAGTGTTGGTGGTAATGCATTACAAGTAATGCAAGTTACGTAATTAGATTACTTTTTTAAGTAACTACTAAAGTAACTCATTACTTTTTAATTTACAAGAAAATATCTGAGCTACTTTTTCAAATAAGTAATGCAGTTACTTTGTTTCCCATGTATTGACTGACAGCTCTGGTGTTGCCATGTTGAGAGAAATCAGGAGTAAGTGCAGAACATGTATATACTCATCTCACCTGCATAAAACAGATTCAGTATTCCTCAAAATGAATAAAAACAGTGAAATGCAAACTCAGAATATGATACAAACCTGCAGTAATTAAATATGTTACATAACGCAAATAGCCTTTATGTATTTAATCCCATTTTATTAACCAATGTCTTTGCTTCTGACTTTTGATGATCCAATTCAACCATTTGGATAAACATAGCAATTGTGTTTCATTGCTGAAGTAAGAGTAAGAGAACAATTTATTTATTTATTTATTTATTTATTTATTTTTAATTCATTTCTCTTTTGGTGTGATAGGGCTTATACATTTGCCAAAAATATAACTTTTTATATTAACCCTTAAATGCATACCTCGGGTCTTTAGCGACCCAGGACATCATTCACTACCCACTTCCTCCTTAATTTTTTAAAGTTAGACATCAACTTTCTTAGTATTTTTCAATCTATTCATTATAAACAATATAACAAGAAAAAATAAAAATAAAAGAATGCCTGTTTTCTGATCAACTTTTTTTTTGTAAAAAGTGTATAGGGTCGCTAGAGACCCGAGGTACCTCAGTGATCAAAATATTGATTTTGAAGTCATTGAAAACGATAGTTTTGAGAATATGGTAGAGATCGTGAATATGAGCCAGATGCTGAATGTAGTGTGGAAGTGCGCTCTGATGATGACAGCGATGGTAAAATCATCTGTTCAGATTGAACCCTTCCAAGTTTCAACAGGTAATGAAATATGCTTTATTTCATTCTTCTGTAACTGTTCTTAAAATATCAAGAGAGTCTTTAGCTATTGCAGCAGTTATAGATCCATCCGTGCTGGATATATAGGTCCAGGTCACTAAAGACCCGAATATGTAATTATGACTGGCAAAACATTCATGCATTTAAGGGTTAAAAACAAACTAACAAGCCCAGCCCAGATAAGAAAAAAGTACTGCAGAAGTAATGCAATGCATTACTTTCCATAAAAAGTAACTAGGTAATGTAATTAGTTACTTTTTTAGGGAGTAACGCAATATTGAAATGCATTACTTTTAAAAAGTAACTTTCCCCAACACTGTCAGTCAGTGGCTCCTCACCTTCCTTCAGCATGCCCACTTTCAAGCACTTCATGAAGCGGCACGCCTGACAGGACTTGCGTCTTCTTTTCGTGATCTCGCACTCATTGGTGGCCGGACAGCTGTACTCGATGTTACCTGGAGAGAGACAAAGAGAAAAGAGAAAAGTGAGGTGCTTTCCACTCGCAGGACGTCGCTCCCGTCCAAAAATAACCCAACAAAAACAAGCTAATGCGGGAGAGTTTTACAGCGCGCCACCGCATCCATCAAAGCGATCAAAAGAATGCTCTATAAATCACTTTATTTATAAAATAATCTTTTACTCAATTTGATAAATTGCCTGTGGCCGTGAGACACTACAGAACAGGGACAGCGTGTGCTGGAAAGATGAAGAAACATGAGCCAACAAAACAGATGAGACAGGATTCAAAACAAAAGATCCCTGCGTGCTTTCAGTGCTTCCATTCGAATCACACCTCGCAAAATTACATTCACAAATTCAACACGCATTTGTGCACGGCACTCAGCCTGCTTTATATAATACCTGACCCAAACCGAGGCCGGTTCTGCTGCTCGCTCGCTATTTACATAGAGAATAACCAGCTACTGATACATTATTCAGGCTGAGCGCTTGATACCTGCACAATAAAAGAGCCGTTTCAGTGGCATTGTGCGAGTAACAATAGGCAAAGTGCTTGATATACTCGGCCATTCTGCTTGTGTCCATGTACATTTAACTGCGGGAAGGCATTTCAATTAGGACATGTATGGGTAATGGCAGGAGCGACGGCTAAATGCAGAATGACAGTCGGCAGACAGCGCTCTTGTTCTCGTGGTTTGAATGTCTATGCGGACGGCGCACGCTCAATTTATTCAGCCTTGTCTTGATCACTGAAGACGTTGTGCTGAATAAAAACAATATGCTCTCTGACATATACTGTACGGCTGAGGAAAATAATACTTGCTGCAGGACCACGGTTGGGATTTACCCAAGAACATCTCTAGAGCAGTATCTCTGTGTCAATGAGTGTGCAACTTTTATATAGTTGGTAAATAGTGTTGTTTTGGTGTGATGTGACAGAGCTAAATGGGTTGGTTCTGGCAAAGATTAATGCATTTCAGGTCTTCTTATTCATAACTAAATATCTATGTTTCAACTAGGGTGTATTTAGTGTAAATGTATTTGTTCAATGTCACTCTAAAATTTTCACTAAAAATGTCTCACCGATTACGGCTAATTACGGCGCTAATGATCAAATTATATAAACACTATATAACACAAAAAAATTATTATATTTTTCTTTTGATTGCAGATATCTTAGACAACATATATATATATATATATATATATATATATATATACACACACACACACACACACACACACACACACATATATATATATATATATATACACACACACACACACACACACACACACAGACACACATATATATATATATATATATATATGCACATGCTGCAATCAAATATATATATTTAACATTATATTTACCAAATTTGAAAGAAATAATTTGAAAATGAAAAATAATTTTAACTTCATGAAATAAGAAACCTGTGAAATAAACAGATTTAGAATTTAAAGAGCAACTTTTAAATGCAATTATAGCATTTTTTAATTAAGAAACTGCTGGGATCTCCTGTGCATCTGCACTTAGCACTGTCAAAATGAAAGTTCCTTTTCCGATACTTATCAGCCAAACAGAAAAACATATTGGCTGATGCCAAATGTAAAAATAATTGAATACTATTCAAGTCATGTTACATGTATTTCTATAGCACTTTATGCAATACAGATAGTTTCAAAGCAGCTTCACATCAATAAACAGGAAAATAAGAGTGTTAATTTTGCAAAATTAATCAATTATGAAACTAGTAAAGTAATGCATTAATTTTAAATTTACAATTATTCTGAGTTACATTTTCAAATAAGTAACACCAGTTACTTTGTTTTCCCATTTATTCACTGACAGTGTTGATTGAAATCGTGAGTAAGTGCAGAGACAGAGATATTTCCTTCAGCCTGAGGCTCATTCATTACACTTTTGATGTGAAAGGGCCTTTAAAGTTGCCAAAACATATTTTTTTTGTTATTTAAAAACAAATAAGCAAGCCCAGCCCAGCTGACAGAAAGTAAAGCAAAAGTAACACAATGCATTACTTTCCATAAAAAGCAAATAAGTAACACATTTAGTTACTTTTTATGGAGTAATGCAACACTGTAATGAATTACTTTTAAAAGTAACTTTCCCCAACACTGGTCAATAGTATTAGTGAATGTTAATTGTCTTTTATTTCCATTGATACAAATGTAGGATCAACACGAGTCAGACAAATTTAAGATTCGATCAGAACATCGAAACATGAGGAGCTGAAATTCCAGAGGGGCCCCAAGGCTGCAACAGGACGTAATAAATCAGATTCCTAGCTCCAGCCCGTCTGAAGAAAACCTTACCAACAAGCCTCTTTCACAGAACAGCTTGCAACATTAAGACAAAAGAACACTTATTGATAAGTCTAACGCAGGAAGGAGATCGTCAAATTTGGGGCAAGTAATCAAGACTGATGATCAAAGAGATGGCGTGTGTTCCACGATAGAAATCACGAGCTTCTTTTCTCCCACATAAAAGACAAAGAACCAGACTGAAATTCCTTCCAAACGCCTTTTGACCTTTTTGTTCTACGCAGAACTACACACACAGAGACTTTCTTTTCATATGCACCAAAAATCATCTTAAAAGGATTTATGAATCATTTCTATGTAGAACCCCATATTATGTTTGTAACCCAAATATTAGACTATCATGTTTTAATCACATATTATGTATGTCTTTTTAATCATTATTGAATAGCTGAAGGATTCATATGCGTGTTTGGTATGTATGAGTTTGAAAAATCATGCTTTAAATGTTTCTTCCAATCAATTCTTTGTCAAATGTATCATAGTCGTGGTAGAGAAATCATGTCCAAAACTATACTTTACAAGAGTGGGAAAATTCGGACCATGTGACTGATACAGGATTTATGATGGGGAAGAAACAGAGCAACACCCCTAGGCTAAGATCATTACTAATTGGTCAAGACGTCCAGATAGGATGGTCTGAAAGCCGAGTTTAAATACTCAGGACACCATCAAATTATGCTTTTGCTGCTTCTTCGCTCTTCTAAGATCTCTTCTTCTTCTTCTCTTTTGCCACCGTGTTTTGAAGCTGCTCTTTGAGCGTGCTCTGGCCTACGTGCCAGCTACCAAAACAATGAGAAGAAAAACCATCTAGTCTCGTTACATCCTTTTATTCGTTTACTTTAATTTCGTCTCCGAGTTCAACTTGAGTCTGTGACCGCCTCAAACTTCTACCAGCCACCACTCCGCATCCTCACCCAACGCCCAATCATTGGCTTCCCAAGACTTCACTATGAAAGACCATTGAACTTCCAGCCAATCGGCAACCTCGGGAAAACCCTTGTCTGCAAAGATGACGAAAGGGAACCCCTTTTATGCAACGCAAGCAAGTAACCGCCAGACTTTTGCCGAGTCAGTGCAGTTTAATACTAATTTTAGCCTCATTGAGAAACTCAAAGCGAGGGTTAAATAAGTGATTGAAGGTTGTTCAGGTCTATGCAATTGCACATATTGCTGTAAACTTGGGATATCACATTTTCATTCTCTTAACTCATCCTTTCCTTACGTTCTCTCTTTCTGCAACGTGTGAATGTGTGAATGCGTGTGTTCATGTGTTAGTTTAGTTTACATGTCTTAGATTTATCAAATAAAGTCTTATTTATATTGAAAAGAGAAATATCTTGTGTTTTGTGCTTACAAGTTAATGTCTTAAACTGCCGACCTTGCTACTGTGCTTATTAATAGTGTTTTCACTATATTTTGGATTTTAATATCCAGTGCAGAGTTGATGTTATACGGCTCGTTCAGTGACTCACAGGCCGATTCAGCGATCAGCTGTAAAACAGTGATTCTGTTCAAATTCCCTATAAAATCATAAATGATTCCCTTTGAGCTAAATTGACTTTGTTTCCCTTATTTACCTATTACCCCTTACACAAAGTATATTTTTTATAATTAACACATTTTATATTAAGTAGCTTCAATGTCCAGTAACATGCAGTGTTTTACTGCTTCTTAAAAAAAACAGTATATACAGCGGGTAAAATAAGTATTGAACACGTCACCATTTTTCTCAGTAAATATATTTCTAAAGGTGCTGTTGACATGGAATTTTCACCAGATGTCTGTAACATACAAACACATATATACATACAAAGAAAACAAAACAAATAAGTTCAGAAATTAAGTTATGTGTAATAAAATGCAATGACACAGGGGAAAAAGTGTTGAACACATGAAGAAAGGGAGGTGCAAGAAGGCATGGGAAGCCAAGACACCAGCAGAAATCTGTCAGTAATTAGAAAGCAATCCTGCTCCTCGTCAGTGGAAATTAATATTAGCTGCTTCAGTCCTAACACCTACAGTACCAGGATGATGAAGATGAAACAAGGCAAGACAATGATCCCAAACACAGCCAACGAAACTCTCGATTGGTTTCAGAGAAAGAAAATAAAGCTGCTAGAATGGCCAGCCAATCACCTGACTTGAATCCATTAGAAAATAAGAACTAAAGATCAGAGTTTATAGAAGAGGCTCACAGAACCTTCTAGATTTGAAGACAGTTTGTGTGGAAGAAAGAGCCAAAATCACACCTGAGCAATGCATGCCACTAGTTTCTCCTACAGGAGGCGTCTTGAAGCTCTCCTTACCAACAAACGCTTTTGTACAAAGTATTAAATACATTTCAGTAGGTCAATACTTTTCCCCTGTGTCATTCCATTTCATTACACATAACTTATTTTCTGAACTTATTTGTTTTGTTTTCTTTGTATGTATGGATTATTTAGGTTGTTACTGACATCTGGTGAAAATTTCATGTCAACAGCACTTTTAGAAATATATTTAATGAGAAAAATGGTGACGTGTTCAATACTTATTTTACCCACTGTAAATGACTGAACCACATTTTTTTGACAGTTTTCAAGTAGCTTACCGATACTGTAAATCTTTTTTAAAGCTTTCTCAGGAATTATTTAATTAATTATTTAGTAATTTACATATTCCACTGGATTAGTGCATAACATGCAGCTGGTACAGTTACACTGTGAATCTATTACAGTTTTTTTCAACTGCTTACACATATTTTCAAAACTTTGCCTCTTTTTTTTTTTTTTTTTTTTTTTTTTTAACTTTACACACAAATCCAAGAATTGCACGCACAAAATGCAAAATGTTTCACATCTCTTGCAAAATGAAGCACTGCATTCAAAATATCACAAACACATATCAAAAGCAAACATTTGCAAACACCTTTGGCATAATATTAATTCCTGTTAGATTTGTGTGTGTTACATAGAGAATTGTGTGTTGTGTTTTGCAAAAAGTGTTTTATGAAATTCAAAGGCTGAGAATTAGTGTATGGTTTTGCAGATGTGGTGTGTGCTTCTGCTGTTTGAGTGTCAACTTTCAGAAATTGTGTGACAAGTAAAGATTTTTTGTGTAAGCAGTTGAAAAAACAACAACAAAAAAAAAAACTAATGAACAGGTCAGTAAATCTCATATATAGCAGTTGCAGATGAAGCTTCTCCATTAGTGTACTTCTGCTCTGAAATCTTCCACAAACGCTTTCATCCCCCATTCCCAACTTATGCAATTACGTTAACATTATTGCACAGATCAAGTGGAGGGTCCCAAGATGTATTAAGTAATTAGAAATCCCCCCCTTTTATCTGGGTTATACAAATCAGTATGCAAATGTAGCAGATCTCTTTGGGTTTGGGGTAAATAAAGGTGTGAAAATGAATGTGATAAAGTCTGATCGCTCCTCTTCCTGTTTTCCCATTTGTTGTCACGATCAACTAAACAGCGCTAATCAAACACATTTCCTGTGCATTTCCAGATAACAGACGCTTTTGATTCATGGTTTTCCCACAACTAGAATGTGCAGCGACTCATTCCTCCTTCATCCGATCATATTTTCTGGAGAAGGAAAGGCTGAGACTTCCTATTCTGGGATGCGTCCCTGCGGGATCATTAGGGCAGGATGCGTCTTGAATTGCAGTGTTGGTAAGCGTATCGCGGCCGTCTGATTGGCACTCTGACCTGCCGCTCCATCAGGAGACGGATGGCTCTCATTGCCTCTCAGATACGCTGCTAGTCTCACGTAAACACATTTCTAACTATCAGCATAAGGTCTGGTCCACGTCGCAGCTTATTCTGGCCTCAAAATGCACCAGACAGGAAGAGGCTAGGATAAATTACACTGAGGACTAGACCTTGTGCCAACAGCGACTGACATGTTAATCAAACAACCACAGCTGAAATTAAAAGACTGCTCACTAGTTTTGGATACTTTGGTTAGGGCTGCATGATTTGGGGAAAACTTCAAATTCTTTCGACTATAAAATATTAATAAAATAATTATTATTTTTATTATTATTATTAAATATTAAACAAAATTACTATTATGTAAAACTAAAATTAAAATTAAAAAAAGTATATTAATTTGTATTTAAGAAAATAATAATATAATAATATTGATTTTATTTAAAGTATAGCTGTAAATTTACAATAGTAATATTTATGGCTGCCTAATTTGGGGAAATCTAGTTGCGATCTTTCTAATAACTGTGATTGTGATTCAAAATGCAACAAAATGTTGTGTTTATATATCAATATGATTTAAAATACTAATAAAATAATAACAATATCAAAAACTATAAAATACTATAGTACTAAATAATCTAAAATGTTGTTATTATTATTAAATATTAAACAAAATTACTATTGATATTCTACTGTGAAATAAACAAAAAATATTTATTTTGTATTTAAGAAAAAAATAATATAATGACATTGATTTTATTTTAAAGTATAACTGTAAACTAAACTGTAATCCAGCAATAAACTATATAAATAAATTACAATACTACTATTTATGGCAGTCTTCATTTTTTTTTTTTTTTTTAATTTCCAAAAGGTAAACCATCAAACCATTATTTTAAGTGGAAACACTGGATCATGTGTAAATGAACAGCTCAAAAACACCATGGTACATTTGTGCAGAGTAAACATTAAATGTAAACAAAAGACAAATTTAATCCAGATGTAGTAAATAGTTCAAATTTACTATCGCAAATATTTCTAGCTCATATCGTATAAAGATTTTATTTGCAAACAAGAGGCAACACTTAGAAATGATGCAATATGGAGGACGAGCGTGCAATCGCTTCAGTCCGCTCAGAATGGATCTACTCAGAAATCTTATAAAAGTTATATTCTTAAAATAAAAAGTCTTGGGATTGGAGAAGATAAAGTTGTTGTTTTTGTTGTTTTTTCTCAACATTTATCTGCTTTAATTTCTTTGATGGTTTTTCAGGACCGGTGCCAGGCCATGGTTTGGGGAGAGACTTGGGTCAAGTAAGTAAATTACAGTAAAATGGAAGGTCTTCCTCATCAAAATCTAACCTGACTTTTACAGGCTTACTGTCAGCCTCAATTACTTCATAGAGGAAAGAGATGGAGCTTTCATACACGTTTACACCTGTGCTGAAAATGGGCAGCTGATCGGGCTCGGGTGTTCGGGGTGGGTCACGGCGGTCAGGAACCATCATGTGATCAGGGATGTTCATTTAGACTGCCTCTGACTGATGGACATAGTTTGACCAGCTTGGAGAATCAAAATAAAGATGATTATGAGTTTAGAGCAAAACTGAAAGACAGTGATTTCTGTGAGTGAACATGTTTAGTGAAAGCAAACTATAAAATCATAAAAAAAAAAAAAAAAAAAAAAAAAACACCCAACTAACAGGGAATGTTCTCAGAATGTTCTGGCAGGGTTCTCTCAAAGTTATGGACAAACAATCATCCAGTAACATTAACAGAACCTTTGTTAGGTTATCTGGTCTTTGATGATGAAAAGTCAGCACAAAACTCCTATTTATAAATTGTTTATGGAATGTATTTTCTAAAGCTTTTTTTAACAAGTTTCAGATGGTTTAGACAACATGCAAAGGTAACTTTTTCTAATGTTTGAAACATGATAAAATGGTTTGTTAATGTTTGTATAGCCAAGAAAAAAACTCAAAAAGCTGTACGTTTTCATAACTTAACAGGAATGTTAGCACAATGTTCTTGGAACATATTTTAGTTAGCGTGGCACATCCATTTTTTTAATGTTTGGATAGACACTGATGTGAACGATATCAAAGATCGTCAGCTTCAGCTGCATCAGATTCTATTCTCTGTAAACAATTAACAAATCCTCTTTCAGTCCAGATCTGGAACTGAACTTTCATGAGAGCAGTCATTTATTATAAATGAACAATTACATGAACCTAAGAATTCCCTGAATTTAATATTTGTAATATGAATAATAATTTGCAAACATTTGTAAGTCACTTTTATATGCTTCAGAAGCTGCCCAAGTGTTGTGTGTAAATGTCTGTTTACACGTTTACTAGCATTTTTATTTATTTATTTATTTTATTTTTATTTTTATTTTTTTTTCTGGCCAGAATAATTTTTTTTTGTTGTAAACAGTGAAGCTCAATTAAATATATTTTTGAAATTAAAATTATATTTAGTTTCAACCTTCATATACCAACATATATTTCAAAATGTATTTCAGGGGCAAGAAAATACATTTCTACATTTCAGTGAAGATCTTACAGATGCTAAATGTTATGTGTTCACATGTTATATACAACAAAGATTTTCTACAAATGTGACGTGAATGTATTTTCTGCTAAAATATACAGAGGGAAAAATATATTTTCAAATGCTTTTAAAAGTATATTTATATTTTTAAAATATATTTTCAAAAATATAAAAAAATCAAAAAAGGTAGAAAATATTTTTATATTTTTAAATATATTTTAGCACATATTTTTTGGTCATTTTTGTATATTTTGAACTACTTTGAAAAAAAATATATTTTTGTTTTTGCTATATGGGTTTCTTTCAATGAAAAATTAAAGATTTCAGTATCAAATGTAGGATTTTATAACAAAAATATATAAACATTTATTACTGATTTGCTTGTTTACATGTCGGACAAAATTGAGGTAATGGGCAAAAATCTAGCTGTGCCGATCAGTTTATTTTTCAGCTGACCTTGCGTTGAAAAAATACAGCGTGTTAATGTGTACACATAACTACACACATTGTCGACTCATTAAGGGGTTATGCATGTAAATGCACTCAATGTCTATTCAAACAAGCTCTACAATTTACAAAATGACAAACGCTTGCTTTCAACAAAGAATTGAAAGATTAGACATTAAACGCCTGTAGGCAATACTGAAATATATAAACATTTATAATTACTTTTCTTAGACTTCTTAAATTTGTGATAATTGTTTTAGCACTATATGGACTAAAATTGTTGCAGTTCATTGATTGTTTAGGAAATTTGGTTCTGATTTAATTTAATGATCAATAGCGATTACTCACGGATCCATCAACTCGGTATTAGTATGTTTGAGATACTTTTTTAGACCTTTGTTTCCATTTTAATCATATAGTACACAGTATTTTTTATACAGACAGTTTTTCTCTGTTCTGACATGTTCATAAGTTTGCGGCTGTTGGATCACTCTCCCTGTTATTTACTTTCTAAATCACATCTGATCCTCATCTCTCGTGCCTCTTGTCTCGTCTTCAGTCAGAAGCTCCTCGCCTGTCCTATTCTTCATGATCTCAACCTGCCCTCTTTCTTCCACTTGTCTCTTTCTGCCTAAAATCCTCCCTCGCTCATCCCGAGCTGTGCGTCTGCTTATTATGCCATTAGTCGTCCCACTCCTGCACGAGACAAAAACCAGTCCCTCTTCAATCTAAAGAAAGTCCTGGGTTTCTTCCCCTCCTTCCTGGCCGCGGCTGAAATTACCCGGCGACGCGTGCCTGCGTTTCTAATTGCACCGGCCGTCTCCGGAGACGAGCCCCTCCCCCCGGCCTAATGAAAAGCCTCGGCCTTAATTACTCCTGCTGAACGCTGATTGTTATTGACAAAACTCCTGTGGCTCGGACAAACGGCTCTAGATTAGCTCCATTACAGGCAGCGCTCCAAGAGGAAGAACACAGCGATAGAGGGGGAAATTGCCATCTGACAATACAAAGTGAGGAGGAGATGTCTGAGACGCGTCGTGTAACTCTCCTCCTCTTAACTGTCCGGCTCCTCGTTCTATTCAAAGCACTTGTTTGTTCGAGTGTCTCATCGCAGACGCTTTTGTGCATCGGTCGGTGTTTAAAGCCGGACTCTAAATATGTGATTGAGGGACGCCGCGCGTGTTTCGCCAACAGTGGGGATTTTTGGACGGCTGTGATTGTTTGATTCGCTAAGGTACATAGACTGTTTAAAGCCGATACAACACAGCCAATATCAACGAGTGTGTGTTTAAACACCTGACGGTCATGACGGCTTTGAGAGTGGAGTCATGTTTGTCTCCGCAGTGATTCATAATTCATGCCTTATGTGGAAGATGAATAAATACAGTATAGATTTAACCCTGAAAAGCCTGACGTATGAAAAAAAGATAGAAAAAAAATTATCTTTAAATAAAATATTTAAAACAAAAACGTTTGCATATTTGATCCATCAGACTTTTATGGCTCATATAGTCTGATATAGTGAGAATACGAAAAAAAAAAACAGCTCAGTTTTATTCAGAGACTCAAACTGAACAAAGATATGCAATTCGGTGCAGATGCTGATAATTATATGATGAAATTCTGCTGCTTGTAATGTAAATCAGTGAGATCTTTATAGCAATGCAGCAGATAGTGACATAAAATGATCTAAATATCAGCGGTCACTCTATATCTGCAATAATATGTCTTAGTAAGATGAGATGTAAATGATCCAAACATATAATGCAATGCAATTCAATGCTGATTGAGAGATGAAGAAATAAACGCTCCTCAGAAGATGTGAGATGAAGATCATTCCTCCGCTGAGGAACAGTGAAAGTAAAGCTTCTGGAAACAAACGCTCCTCAAAAGATCCTGATGATCAGATTTGAGACTAAAACATGATTGATGGAGAATCAAGTAAAGCTGAGCTGCTTCAGTCCAGTAAGTGTTCATCTGGAAATATGACTGCAGTTATTCTGACGTTTACTTGATCAAAATCAGTCAAGATTTGACAGAAAAAAGACACGTGAAGCAGCAGCTGGATGTCTGTACAATTACACTAAAAGAGCTTTTACTGATAAAAAACTAAACTGTCAATCAGACGACAGAAGACATGCAGCAGATTGAGTGTTTAACAACAAAGTTTGATCATTTAGAAATTTGTTTTATAGGGTTTACAACTAAACACTCAGCCAACAATAATATTCTTATCTGTAAATGTTATATTTCATGTGAGTATTTCCATGTAGAACAGTGTGTCCTATACGTGAGTTAAACCTCAGATACTTCATTAACGCGTTCATGCGTTTAGGCATGTGTCCCAAATATATGTCTTGTGAGCATTGGGAAATGTGGGGTTTTATGCAATTAATGGATTAATGAATTAAGAAATACAGTAACTCTCTTGATGAGCAGGATTTCTACTTGCATGTTGTTGAAGGTCTATGAAAGCAGAGCAGTGCTTTGCACACGCGCACACACACACACACACACACACACACACACACACACAGAGAGAGTCCATGTGATTAGTATCTGGTTCAGAACACACTGCTCCTCTTGTCTGTGCCAATCCAATCTGACAGTGTGATGCTGCATGTCTGTTCTGACCTGAACATCACGCACCACAGAAATTTCTGCATTACAGCACTCAACTCACTCAGCACTCAGCTTAAAACACTCACAGGACTCCACAGAAAACACCGGATCTGTCTGTAGGTTTTAACAGCATTAACTGACCCCATGGTTTTCTGAATTTTTATTTAGTATTACCAATACCTTTGTTAAATGGATTTTCCTTTTTTTTTTTTTTTTTTTTTCACAAAAATAAAAGTAGTTCCAATCAAAACCACAGCAGAACTGTTGTGAGTCTCCAGTTTCGTTACTGAATGAATGAGTTGATGGTTAAGTGACTCATTCATAAAGACACTAGTCACTAGCTTTGTTTCCGAATGAATCAGCTGTTTAAACAAATCAGTTGAGTGAATGATTCAATGTCTCACTCATTAAGACTTGCTGCCACCTACTGGCTTTTAGTTCCATATTTAGATTATAATTTCATTAAAAAAATAAATAAAAATAAAATAATAACAAATAAAAATAATAAATCAATTTTTTCATATCAAAATATTTCTTTCTAAAGCTACTTTTTTTTGTAATGTTTATCTATTTAACACAATAATGACGTTAAATAATCTTTTGGGGGAAACTTTTTAGCCAAAATTGCATTTTGTAATTTCATTTCAGTAAACATTTTTTTCAAGCAATATGAAGACCACATTGGTCTTGAATTTATTTATTTTTTGGTCAACCTGCCCCTAAACAGCATGAAAAAAAAATAAGCCTAACTGTGATCGCTTGCGGTACATATCAGTCAGATCGCCTGGTTTTGCTTTCAGCCAAAATAAGACACAATGTGGACCAGATTTTGTACCATTAGTTAGTGTGAAACCTTTTGGTTTGTCCATTTCTTCTGTGCTGTAGTGAGAAGAGACAGTGATGTAAAGACGGCTATTTCATCCGCTCTTGCTGTCTTCTGGTCAGTGTGGTCATCTTATCATATGTCTCTGTAACAGTAAACCTCTTATAGGCGATCAAATGGATTGATTACTGTAACGTCACTGCTGGCGCCACACCATACATCACCATGTCCATGTCATGATAGTGTCAATATGCACATCGTCTTTTTATTGATAGTTGGCCATGCATGGTTCAATGTTTCTCATTCTCAGAACGTGATGAAATAAGTTTATAGTGACATATGTCTGAAAGTTTGCTTTATATGAAAATATCTTTGTGCTCACTGAGTATGAAACACTGATACAAACATTCTCTGTAAAGCTGCTTCAAAAAGAACTATACAAAGATAAACTTGACTTGACTACTGTGTTTTAAGGCCCATTCACATCAAGGACGATAACTATAAAGATAACAATAAAGATCTAGTTCTTAAAATCATTCTCAATATTAAAGAATAGCAGAGTCCACACCACAACTATAACGATAAAGGCACAGAGAAACGATATCGTTGGAATCACTTTCAGAATGATTTTTTTCCAGCTGATGAACGATACAAACATTGACATCCAATCAGAATCCATCCTGCTATAAGGAGCTCGAGAATTTAAAGCGGCAGATGCGCATGCGCTTAGAATAAACAGACGATATCGTTCACTGGAGTGGACGCTAATATCGTTATCTTTATAGTTATCTTTATAGTTATCGTTCTTGGTTTGAACGGGGCTTTATTCATATCTGGAGCACAAATCTGCTCACCATGGCTGCATTTATTTGATGAAAAATACCGTAAAAACTGACAAATTGTATAATAGGTTAAAATAGCTGTTTTCTATGTGAATATCTATTAACATGTAATTGATTGCTGTGATCAAAGCTGAATTTTCAGCATCATTACTCCAGTCTTCAGTGCCACATGATCCTTCAGAAATCATTCTAATATACTGATTTGCTGCTCAAGAATTGATGAAAACAGTTGTGCTGCCAAATATTTTTGTGGAAAATGTGCTTCATTTTATTTTTCAGGATTCACAGATGAATAGAAAGTTTAAAAGAACGGCATTTAATTGAAACATAAATGTTTTGTTACATTATAAATGTCTTTACTGTCACTTTTGACCAATTTAATGCATCCTTGATTAATAAAAGTACTAATTTCTTTCTACCTTTTTTAAAAATAAAATCTTACTTACTCCATCACAGTTTCCACAAAAATATGAAGAGGCACAAATCAGCATATTAGAATGTAAGAGTAGGAGTAATGAAGACTGGAGTAATGATGCTGAAAATTCAGCTTTGATCACAGCAATCAATTACATTTTAACATATTCACATAGAAAACAGCGGTTTTAAATTATAATAATATTCCGCAATTTTTACTGTATTTTTTGTATCAATTAAAAGCAGCCTCGGTGACACTTCTTTCAAAAACATTAAAACAATCTCACTCATTCAAAACCTTTGACCTGTAGTGTGTACAAAGCAGAACACGCACATGAAATACCTTGTATCGTTCTCTTGAAGAAGGCCTTGCAGGCTTCGCAGGAGGCCACGCCGTAGTGATACCCCGATGCGATGTCTCCGCACACCAGGCACAGGCGTTTTGGGATGGAGTTGAGCATGTATTCGCACTTGATGGAGCCGGGGTCCTCCAGTAACGTGCTGGAGCAGTCCTCGTAGCGTTTGCGGCAGGCGCTCCCCGCCGCGCTCAGAGGCCCGCCCGCAGTGAACATGGGCGGAGAGTCCAGGCCGTTGGAGTGGCTGTTGATAGCGTAGCCACCGCTGGCGTCTGAATGCGCGCCGGGACTGGGGTGGCTGGCCGTGTCCACCAGAGAGGACGGACTTGAGGGCTCTGTCTTAATGTAGGAGCCACAGCTGGACGTCATGTGCCGCTCCTCAGCAGCCATCCTGTTCAGCAGCCTGAAACACACACAGCGGCATGAGACGTGGAGGCAAATGGATAAGCGCTGTATATTTTTATTATTTTTACATTATTGCAATCGCATAAGCAAATCAAATCAGGGGAACGTCAACATAACATCAAAATTAAATACAAAGTTCTGGTATGAAACTCTAGATGGCGCAGTCTGATAGGTCTAACTCAATCTGACATAATGACATCATTATCACATGGCACAGCTGATTGGTTCTCTCTTGTATCAGTAGCCAATGAGCTCGCTGCTCAACATTCAAATATATACTGGTGCTTGCTTCAGAAACCCTCCACCTTCCCCAGCTCCACCTGTATAGATCTGCTCAGAGGTGATTCATGTATGCTATATGGGGTTATTTCATGTATGTTATATGTGCAGCAGCAGTATTTCTTACATGTTCACAGCAGCATGAGGATATATTGGCAGTAACAAGTCTCGGTACTTGCTCTGCCGCAGCAGTAGCAGTGTAGCAGATCTATTCCGCCAAGACTAAATACATTATCACCGTCATGTACATTACCATGCCAATCCCTCCCAGAGTTGTCATGACAGAACTGGTTTTACTCAAGTCTAAAATACTATTTAACATCACTGATCCCATATGCATCAATTTACACCAACAAAATACATGTTTATAGCTTAAATCAGGTAGAAATAGTTTAACCCTAATAGCTCTTCCATTTGATCCAGAAGAGATACATTTAAAAAATAATAAATAAATAAATAAATAAATAAGGCAATGAAACTTTGCAAATTGCAAAGGACCCTTAAAATACACATCATTATTTGTTTGTTTGTTTGTTTGTTTGTTCATTCATTTGTTTGTTCAAGAGATGTAACTATTTAAACAAAAATGTGTACAGGTTTCATGTTCGCATCATTTTGGACCCGGTATCATCTACAAAGTTATATTAATGTAAAAAATAAATAAATAAATAAATAATAGTAATAATAATCTATTTCAGTTTTTTAATTAATAAAAAGGGGGTAAACAGTAATAACAGTGACATATAAAATTCAGTCACTCATTAATAATAAGTTGCTGATCAGATACAATATGGTTTTAGTTAAAATAATAATAATAATAATAATAATAATAATAATAATAATAATAATAATAAAAATAAAATTTATAAAATAACAATTCTTCAGGTCTGAAATGGACCCAGAATGCAAAAATAGAATACAGATTTTGATTATATATATATATATATATATATATATATATATATATATATATATATATATATATTTTTTTTTTTTTTTTTTTTTTTTTTAATTTGAAAACCAGTAAAACGTTATGAAAACTGAAGAAAACTGAAATTCCTAAAACTAATTCCACGATACGTTTTTCTTTTCTTTCAGTTAAAACAACAACAACAACAAAACTCTGTATTGTGGCAGAGAGGTTACATAACTGCATTTATACAGCAACCACAATCGCAAACAATATAGTCAAGACCCGTGTTTGGATTTATTACAGTTCATCAGTGAGGGACTGATTGTAGATTTAGTCACAGCAAACAGTGAAAACGGCCATGTGAAGGAAAACAGACTGGCTGTGTCAGACTTTTGTTTGAGCAGAATATCACAATAGACTCCAACTTACATGTTTGTAATGTAGAGAGAGTGTGTGTCAATGGTTGCCAGGTTGGGAAGATTAAGTAAACCACTGGGCAGAAAATGTATTGATTTAAGAAAAAAGATCTCTTTGGTGGATTTAGACTCTTGACATCTGGCAACCCCAAGCATTAAAGATATAGTGGACGCTTGTTATCAATGCAAAATAATGGTAATGCCAAATGAAAACACTGTTTCCAGGATAAACATCTAGTCCAAAATCACAGGCAACTATGCTTATTCGAGATAAACAGAAATCATGATTGTGATTAAAATACGATTCATTGTGCAGCCCTAAAAATGCTTGAATTTGAATAAAAAAAATAACAATTTTAGCATTGCAAGTTTAAAAACCATATTTATTTTTTTTTCTTCATAAACTGCTTGAGGAACTTGAGGAAAAAATAAAACAATGTAATTTAATGAATACAATGAATGTAGAACGATCAAACAGATTCACACACTGTTCAAGCGTCAGTGAATGGTGAAGGGTGCAGCATCAACGCTATCTAACATAAACACTAACGTCTCTCTCACTTTCAGGACATCTGAATATTTATCTTCATGCTTACAGATGTTACGATTGTCGTAGCAAATCAAAACTGTCCAATATGGCATATAAATACCAGAGAAATCTGCTGAAAATTATTTGAGGCTGCAAGAATCAGAAGAAAGTTCAGCTACACTTGAAGCCTTTATGTATAATATATTATATAGATTTAATGGATTATAATCGTTTCGTAAATAATTGTTACCAAAAATAAAACACGTGTGACAATGAATAGATTAATATTATAATGGATTATAACTGTGCTTATAATAATTCATGTGATCATACAACATGTGCATTGCGTGTCATAATTAATGCACTGAAATGCTTTTATAATGCATTATATGTAAATGCTTGTGTTACAGCAGGATTCTGGTGGAATGAATAATTCCATCTTCTGAATACTTCACATTTACAGACATCACACACATGCAGCAAATTGAACACAAGCATCTGAAATAGACAGAGCCTTATTTATTTGACTCCAGCCTATAAATAATTAACATTACAAAGTGTAGCAGGGGTCATGATGGGGTTACACTCAGCTTTTTTAGCTGTGGAGTCCAAGGCCAGGAGTCCAACGGATTCGCTAGCATTAATAAACCTGATCTTTCCTTATACAAATCATGTCGTCAGGCCAAAACTCTAACGGTTGACCAGCCCTGCATGTCAGTCTAACTATTACACTGCCAACTAGGGCTGGGTAAAAAATATCCATATCTTGATTTTAATCGATTCTCATTTTTACGAAACAATATTGATTCTTATATCCAAACAATCGATTAGTCTAGCCTGTTTTCAGTTAATGGACGCAACATTGAAGCAGACCTCCCATTCTATGAATCGCAATAAGCATTGTACTTTGGTACTTTTAATATGAAACAAAGTCTCAGATTTCAAATTCTGTCCATTGTTTTGCAGTATTCAAACAATAAATGTCGTTTTGGCACTGTTTAATGTGGAGTGACAGATCGCTGTAGCGCCTCAGTTCAACAGACGCGGCAGCGCGTAACACATGTGAACCGATCATCTCCTCCACATTACTACCAGTTACAGCACAAAATAAACATGACTAAACATTGAGTTAAAAGAAAGAGTACAACTTTACAGTCCGTATCCTGTCTCATGTAATTGCTCAATCAGAGTTTCCTCCGCGCAAAGACGTCAATATAATGTAACGTCACATTTACCTCAGAAAAAAAAAAAATATTTGGTGACCATAAACGCACTAGTCAGATAGAAATATAAACTCTAGAGAGGGGCATTTTGCTAAATATATGCACCATATAATATATTCATTATATTTTTTTACTGTCAATGTTTAATTTATGTTTGAATAAATCAGTCAAGTTTTTATGACAGCCACCATTTAAATGTTTATATTTAAAAAAGGAATTGAAGTATATGTAGTTGTAACTTTATTATAAAAACTTAATTAAATGTAATGTAAGCAGTTGTATAGCCTACAAATCAGTCAGTTTTTAACCTTCAATTTTAATGTAGTACCAACTGACTCTCGTATTTTACAGAATTAGATTTTTTTTTTTTTTTCTTGAGAAGATCTGGCATGTACTGCACCTGAAATATATACAAAATAATCTATATTGAATCGAATCAAATCGAATTGGTAATAGAATCGAATTGCAAGCTTGTGAATGAGAATCAAATTGAATCATGAAATTTGTGTCAAAACCCAGCCCTATTGCCAACCTTATTTTAGTACTTATTTTAGTTGTATTTTAGTTAAAATACAACTAAAATTAATATAATATTATATAATATAAAATTAATATAATATAATATAATATAATATAATATAATATAATATAATATAATATAACAACATAATATTCAATATAATTGGACATAATTTATAACTTAATATATATTAATATAATAAAAATATTTATATTTTATTTTTATTTTCAGTTTTTATTTTTACTTTAGTTTTAGGACTTTAGTTTTTTTATCTTTTTATTTTATTAGATTTTTTTTTTTTAGATTTCATTAATTTTTATTTTAGTTTTAACAATAGCTATTGTAGTACCTCAAGTTGCAGGTCCAATGAAGTGCCTTGAAACACGCAGCATTATTCTATGTGGTGACGTAATTTCAACTGAAACAGGAAGACAGGGCGAGACATATCGAGCAATCCCGCCCCCTTTTTAAAATAGCCAATAGGGTTTTGTTAATATCTGCTCGGGCTAGAGCCGTTGAGCTCGGTAAAGCCGCATTTGACAGCCACAGTCTAGATTACCCCCTAGATTCAATATGAAACTCTTAGTAAAACAAAATAGTGATCATAATCATGCTGAGGCTTGATTATGCAAAGTCCGGAGCAGACTGTGCACGCTGCCGCGGTTTGCGTGACACAATGCGAAACCAGATCTCATTTGCCCCAATCAAAAGCATATTTACACTGTCTGAATCATTCCCTATCACCGGGTGCTTTGGATTCTAGAGAGCATCTGATTGGACAGAAAGTTTGATGAGAAGCTGAAGTACGAGGTGACGTCAAAAAAAATCATTGATCCATTTTGGCGGAAGTGACGAACTGCAAGCTTTGTATCTTCTAAATGCGAATTTTGTCACTGTTTTGGAGCACACTGGCTTATAGATAACCTTGAGACTAACATATTGATACTAACACCCAACAGGGACTTTAAACTACATGAAAATGAGAAATGATTGAAAACTATCATAATTGAAAAAAAAAAAAAATATATTGAAATTAAATCAAAAATACAAACTCCAAACTATAAGCGAGCAGTGTGACTTGGCGAAACTGCATGGCTGCATTTAGATTAAAAAGATCAGCGAGAGTGCAGGCTTCCTTTAGACAGTGTTTCTCTGACTGATTTAATTGTAAGTGCGGGTGATGCTGGGTTCAAGGGCGGGGGTCAAAGGTCAACCTTATTTTCTCGCCCTGGTTTCCCGTGCCCATGGAGATGGGGTCAGCGTGTCAAATTAAATCTCATTGCAGCGTTTCACTGCCTCTTGTGTCATGTATATTCAACGCTGCGGCAGGTGCCACCACCTCTGGAAATTCATAGAAAGGTTAACGGCTAAAATAAATAATAAAAATAGCTCCTTGTTAAAACACTGACCTTGTGGAAAAAAGGCCTGTGCCAGAGATCGTGTGACGGCTGTGTCCTGAACGCTGCACAGAGACTACAGCCGGATATCAGCGGAAGCTCGCCGAGTGCTGCGTACGACGCCTTTAGTGAGTCAATAAAGCTCGTTAGTCAGTAACTTGATGAAAAACTTCAGCTGAAGTGTAAGAATGATCTGACCGACGTAAGTAACACACTTATTCAGATCAGATGTACTAAAGAAAACATGTTTGTGTCATTGGAAAATTAAGCATCAGTTGTTTATCTGGGATATTTTTTGTGGAAGTATGTGTAATATTTATTGCAGTAAAACAACAAAACAAAACATCATCACAATGACTTGTGCTTTTAGTCACAAATATGCAAAAAAAATAAATAAATAAATAAAATAAATAATAATAATAAAAATATATATATATACAGTATACACTGTATATACTATATCATGTAATAATATAAAATAATATATTTATAAATAATGCAAAATAGTTTTACGACTGGCAAAAAATATTTATGGCTTGTAAGAGGCAAACGTTTTGGACTGTGGTTTGTCATCTTGAATCAGCATTGATGATAATAAATGTATGATAAAACGGCATGTTGACAAATATAGATGAAGTCCTTTACATTATATTGTTTGTTTGTCTAATCATTTAAGAACAATGTTCTTATTTACAGTATGGACCTGGCAGGAGACAAATCAAGCTGGTGAAAAGCAGGAGGCTGTTACTGTATTGAATTCATTCCTTCTCAGAGTCAAACCTTTAGCGTTTGTTTAGAGCTGCTGAATAAAGATAAAGGCGTGTGCACCTTTCTGCACATTCATTTCATTTATTAACAGCCATATATTAGAAACAGCGGCATACAGGGCAATTCCATTTAGGCTTTTTTCGAAACTTCAAGGGGAGCTTAACCCCAGGTCAAAGGTCACGCTGAAGGTGACACTTAGCATAATTGCATAAACGTCTGAATGGCTTTATGTTCATTTATAAAACATGCGCTCAGCAGAGAGTTTCTTCAGCTGCCACAGCTCCAGCTCTGCATTCTGTGAGTCTGATGCGACTGACAATATATCAAATATCACAAAATATGACATCTGGCACTAAAATATCTCATGACTGTTCATAAACATGAAACAAAATTATTCTGGGCCCAGTTTTTTTTTTGTTTTTTTTTAAATCCACTGAACAACTGCAGTTCCTTAAAGATTTCCAGCACATTTAAGGAAGACTTCGAAACACTTTTAGATTTAAAAAAAGAAAGAAAGAAAAAAAGGAACAAAAAACAAAACTTTTTCTAAATTATTATTAAAAACTCAGTAACACTTTACAATAAAGTCCCATTAGTTAACATTAGTTAATGCACTGACTAAAATTAACTAACAATGAACAATACATTTGTTACAATATTTATTTTTGTTAATGTTAGTTAATAAAATGCAATTGCTCATTTTTATTTCATGTTATCAGGTTGATTAAATATTATTAACAGATATTTTAACAGATATCTTTAGATTTTTATTAATGTATTATTAAATGTTAAAATGATCATAAACTATGATTAGTTATTTATTTATTTATCATACTACATTTGTTATTCTAGGTTTTAAACAGAAACTAATTTAAACCTGATAACTCATGAGTTGTGATTCATGAGCGTTTGTGACTGATTCACTAAAGGAATCAGTTCATAAGAGTCATTCTTTAGTGAATCGGACTACACTGGTATTCATTGTGTTTATTGCATGAACCTAAAGACAACGACACAATAGTTGATATATAATTTTTACATTATTTTATCAGTCTTTCCTTCTCATCTCATTCATCTCTGATTAAGCAACATTTCTCCTGTTGTTTAACTGTAGATTCATAACTCTGCAGGAAACTGTTTTTTACGTTTACAAAAATGCATTTTGCAGACACTTTTATCAGCTTTACACATTTTATCAGCTCATGCATTCCCTGGGAATCAAACCTGTGAATCTGACGTTGCAAGCATCACTGCTCTACTGTTTGAACTGCAGGATTGCTGTAGAAATATAATTTAGCAACATGCATAGTGGAGGCAGTGGAATTCTTGCCATTCCTTCATGTTCAATGCTGTAGACTGATATGAGTTTAACCCCGTCCCGCTGTGTCAGGAGGAGTCAAGGTCTGCTTTTGTCCACAGTCAAGCCATTTAAATTCACGCTGAGTGGAGCCCCCGAGCATCATGTTCAGTTCGGCCCTAATCTGATTCCAGCCGCTCACACTAACAGAATTTCAGCCGCTGTAATAGAATTGCACTACTGCCACAGCGCTGGACACCAGTTAACTGAAGATCTCAGAAACCCTCAGCTTTGCTCTGAAGTCTATGATTCTTAACAAAGTGCAGTTATAGACCCAAGCGCAGATACTTCCCCAGCAAAGGACCTGAATGCAATAGGTCTTCAGCTGCACTGGATCATGCTCCAAAACCACCGTCAGACTAGCAATAGTGAATCTGAAGATTAAACACACCTATCTGACCAGGATTTACTAGATCAAGAAAGAAACAGCAACATTGAATTAAAGTGCCCCATTATGGATTTTTGAAAATGAGTTTTCATGCAGTGTGTAACACAGCTCTAAGTGAATGAAAACATCCTGCAAAGTTTTAAATCTGAAAGTGCACCGTGTATAAAGTTATTGTCTCTCAAAAGAAAGAGTCGACTCTGAATCATTGAATCATTTTTCAAACGAATCTCAAGCCGTTTCATGTTGATGTCAAAGTGAAACATTAGCATATTGCCCGCCCACTTGTTGCGCATACAGACCTGAGAAAACTTGATTTTCACGTTGGTCTGAATGAAAATGCAAATTCATTCTTTGCCACTAGATGCCGCTTTTGGAGCGTTAAAAGCTCACAAACACTGCTTTAAATGAAATCGACCAATCACCGCAGATTAGCGTCACGCAAAGGAGGGGTTTGGAAAAATGAATCGTTGAGCGAATCGTTTGGGAGTCGTTGAGCAAATAAGGTAAAAATAAATGCATATTATAAGAAAATGAAAGTGTTTTTTGACCTTGCATGCATGTCAACCTGTTGTTGGGGACTCCCAAAACCAAAATATGAACCTTTCATAACCCATAATATGGGCACTTTAAATGTGAAATTTTAAAGTAGAAAGACTGAAATAGTATTTCTTGTAAAATGTACTTCTATAATCTTATATAATCAACTTCTAAAAACATTCTTATAGTGTACTTACACTAGCATTTAGAAGTCTGGAGTCAGTTTTTTTTTTTTTTTTTTTAATAAATCAATACTTTTATTCAGCAAGGACACATTACATTGATCAAAAGTGACAATAAAGACATTTATAATTTTATAATTCTTTTATTGCCTCAGATAAAAGCATCAATCAAAATGATTTTTTTTTTTTTTTTTTTTTTTTTTCCCAAATGTAAAGAAAAGTATAAAGGTATGATAGGTCCATCAATTTTGAGTTGAAATGTGTGATTTTAAACAAAATTTATTTTTTTACTCATCTTTTTATCTATACTAGTTCATTTTAAATGATTCTGTAATGCAGAAGATTAGGCTAATTTTTAAAAGTACAAATTTTGGGGTAAAAGCATCTACCAAATGTATTCATGTACATTTTTTTGTAAAGATTTTAAAAAATATTTGACACACAATATGTCCATCAATATTTCAGGTTGAAATGCATGTGATTTTAAGTAAAGGTATATTGCAGATTTCATTTGTAATAATGTTTTCATCAATATCAGTTTATTTTAAATTATTCTTCGGTGTCACAAATGATCCTCTGATTCAAAGAAGATAATAAATCAAATAAATTCTGTTCTTTTGAACTTTCTATTCATCAAAGAATCCAAAAAATAAAATGTATCACAGTTTCTACAAAAATATTGAGCAGTACTGTTTTAAATCAAAATAATATTTCACAGTTTTTACTGTATTTTTGATCAAATAAATGCAGTGTTGTTAAGCAGAAGAACTTTTGAATGGTAGTGCATATGTAGAAGTTAAAAACATTCTTCTAATGCAGTGAGCCTTTCATATTTGAGTCTCATAGAGTCAGCGGGTTCGTGACAGTCACACACACACACACACACACACACACACACACACACACACACACACTCGGTATCAGATGCCCGGCGGGTGGAGGGGAGATCGGTCAGAGGGCCGCAGCTGATGGGCTGATAAAGGAACTCAATTAACTCCTGACATGCTCTTGTGCTCCTCCCCGTCACGCCGGCCTCATGCAGAAACACTGTTTACTCCACTAACAAACATATTTCATTTATACTGCATTTGATGTCCGAGCAGTGGACAGTTTTGTTTTGTGTGAACAGAGCTCTGTTTCATGGATTCAAATGAAACGGGATTCATCCAGGGCCCCGGGCGAGTGGAGCGAGAGCCCACCGAGGGCCACTTGGAAATGTCTGCCCATAAAAAGCCCCGGGTTAACAGCTATCGAGGGAATACGGGGCTCAGGCCGACCCTGGGGCCGTTCGCTCGCTCGCGTGCGTGCGTGTGTGTGTGTGTGCGTGTGTGTGTGCGTGTGTAAGCAGCATTCGCTCAGGCCCCTGGGAGCCGTTTTAATCTCGGGCCACAATGGAGAGCTGCTCATTCATTAGTGCAGAGATAAACAGAGAGAAGGGGAAAGGTGAAGACGAGCACTTTGTTAAAAAGCGAAGGAGGAATTTGACAAGGATTTATGAGCGACTGATCTAAGGAGGTGGAACACAGCCAATGAGAACTGGACAGAGAGAGAGAGGAAGAGTGCTTGCTGATCGTGATTGTGCCCTTCTAACATCAACAACCGCACTTCAAGTGTTCAACATCCTCACTGCAAATGAAGCTGATTTCAATGTAAATATAAAACCAGGGTAAAGTTAACCCTCTCATCAGTGCTGTCTCTTCTGAAGCTCAACTGTGTTAGTAACGCTGGGGTCCTGGGTTTCCACAGAAATGTGCAGCTAGGATGAACTGAAGTCACTTCAGATGATCAAATGCATTCAAATTATTCCAAACGTAAAGAAACATAACATGTCCATCAATTTCAGGCTGAAATGTATGTGACTAACTAAGTTGTAGATTTAATTTTACTAATCTTTTTGTCAATATTATATCATTTTCAATGGTCTTGTGGTGTGACAAATACATTTTTAAAAGTAATTTTGAATTTTTAATAGGGGGCTTATAAATATAAGCATAATTGACACAGGTTGAAATGTATGTGATTTTAAGTAAAAGCATATTTTTGATTTCATTTTTACTCATCTTTTTATCTATACTAGCTCTAGGATCCTCTGATTAACGATGTTCATCCTTACAAATAATTCCATATCACCTCTTGTTTTTTTTTTTTTTTTGTTGTTTTTTTTTTAATTGACAGCATAAAATTAAAATAACTGATGAAAGTGGTGATGCATCAAGTACTGCTGAAACGTTTGGTATTATTTTCTGTTGCAACACAGATCTGTGTAACTCTCTCAAAATACATATATAAAAAAATAGATATGAATACAATAAATATTCTATAATATATATTTTTATAGACATCAAGCTATGTTTGAGTGGGAGATAAGCTTAATGTTCATATTGTTTAGAAATATTTATTAATTAATATTATCATACAATATATTTTATTTACAGTACATTAAATTAGATTACATATTAGGTAATTTATTTATTTATTTAAAAGCAAATTAATTCTGTATTTATCTAAAACATTTTTCTTTTTCTTTCTGATTTAATAATTCACATATCACAAGGTTCACTTCACAAAGTACAAATATTTAATGTAATCTCTCAAGCAACATGACCTCATAAAATCTGCATGCATAATAATTCTATAAGAATGAGTTTTAAAACATTTAAAATAGTGCAGCATGTCACACTACAGAACATCTTTCCATTTTTTTTTTTTCTTTGTGGCAACAAAATCACAATGAACAGTACAACGGAAATGTTTAGTATTATTTTCTGTTGCAAAGGAGATTTGTGTAACTCTCTCAAAATACATAATTATGCATACAAACATGCATAAAATAAATATTCTCTATATATTTATTTATATTTTTATAAACATTAAGCTATTTTTTCCTACATCATCAAAATACATAATTCTGGGGTGGGAGAAAAGCTTAAAGTAATTCATGACAACCACCGCCCATTTTTTTTCCTGGCATTATAAAGTCGTTCCTGTGGTTAAGGCCAATGAAAGGGCAAGTAACAATCTCAACAACTAGTCTGACTCCTCACTGAATGAATGAGACGTCGAGAGTTTGAGCCGTGGAGAGAAAGAAGAAGAAGGAGTGAAGAAAACAACAAGGTGAGAGGGAGACAGATGGATATTGGGTGACGGTGCCCGGTTACTGCAGGAGGAGAGACCGGCCTGGCCCAATTAAACTCCGGGCCAAGGATTAAATTTAGTCCGTCTGCCTCGCATCGCCTCTGTGGCCTTCATCAGACTATAAGCTCACGGCCAGCCTTTAGCACGCCACAGAAACAGATCGCATCCATCGATCCCTGTCGCGTCCTTCCTGAGCGCAGGATACGGCGGAGGTGAAACACACACACGTCACGACTAACTAGCACTCTCCTCCACCACATATACTGGAAACATCTCACTCATCTGCCAGACATCAGCCTTTCAGCCCTAGCAAACCCAGAAATAACAGCTTGCTCAAATCAAAGGAAGAACACCAAACTCCAGACTGACCTCACAATAATGTCATGTAAATATACACAGTGTTGGACAGTCACTTACTAAAGATAACATCACTCAGCTGCACTGCTTTTCCACTAACAAGACACTTTTCAAACAAGTAAAGTGTGATAAAATGCAACAGTTTATATGTAAACTGGTCTTATCTTTCACCAAACTGCATCATTTTAGCGAATTGGTTTATTTGAACTGGCTCAAAAATAAAAACAATTCATTCATTTATTTTGAGTCTTTGCATACATATTCAGTTAAAATTATGCTGTTTATCATCATATTTCTGACTTATGAAATAAATGATGGGTATTTATACTTATTTGTCACCTGAATACGTGTGTGTGTGTGTGTGTGTGTGTGTGTGTGTGTGTGTGTCATATTAAATCAGGAAGCAAAAGGACATATAATACAAATGCTTATATAATTTAATATTTATTTATATAATAAAGGAGTGTAAGTCAGGCCGTGTGACGAGTGCGGCGGTGAAAGAGTTAACATGTAAAAGTGTGTGAGCCCAGCGGTAAAGCTCCCTCTTGAATTGAACAGTTCATCATATGAAAAAGTAGTTCATTCCTCGCATGGAGCACACTTGGGAAGGTTTTTTTTTTTTTTTTTTTTTTAAATCGTTCCCCTTTTTCCCTCTTTACACTAGAAATAATGCATATTCCTCATTTTTCTGCTAAATAATTAGCTGCCAAATCAAATATGCTCCTAATGTGAGACATTCACGCCGTCTGAACAAGACTGTCTTATTCTGTGTGTGTATGGTCTGACACATTTACTTGCACAAACACAAACACCCTCACATATAAAGATAAACCATGAACGCCTATTTTCACACTGTCTTCTGTAAATTAACCCTGCAATAGAACAATGCCATAACAATCCTAAAGCGTAACACAGAAACGTCAGATGACATGTGAACTGTAGCGCAGTCCTGCATTATGGGATGCGTGCGCCACTAAACAAATCCATCAGCGTTACAGTAACGTGTGTGAATTACAGCTGACGCAATGCATCTGAGCTCATCAAAGATGACAGAGAAACGGACACGTGGAAGAAAAACAACACACATCAGCGGATGCTGAGGAAATCATATTTAAAGTCAATTCTCAACTTTTCTTAAATTAATTTCGGAGAAACCACTCTGAGCTAACAAAATACATAGCATTATCATTTTATTAGACATTCTATTGCAGTTTCAGCACTTATTTTAAGTGTTTTGTAGTGAGGCTGGGTGATAAAGTTATTAAGTGATCAAGTTTTATATATATATATATATATATATATATATATATATATATATATATATATATATATATAGATATTTTTTTCATGCTAATGCCAGTTTTATGCTCAGAAATGGCTTAAAATTACAATAAAGACATCATAGATTCAACATGTTTAACTAAGTAAATACATAAATCAACTTTAAAAAAAAAAAATAAAAAATCTAGTCTTTTTTAATACAAAGAAGAATTCTTTCCAATACTTTCCACTTACATCAACCTATACACTAATGCATAATAACGTGCAAGTAGAGTAAACTTAACATGATGACAAACTTGACATGATGACACAAACCGAATCAACTGATTCATTAAAACAGACAGTTTAATGAAGTGTTTCTTATTTAACCTTGTTCCTTGTTGAGTTTAAAATGTTTACTAGATAACTAGCTCAAATAACCTTTGTTTGCTCCGGTCTCTTATTTCTGAGGTAGAAGTCTCTGTGTAAATGTCACTAAAACACCAAATCATGTCATATTTTAATATAGAGAAGTTAATATCAAAGGTTTTAAACTAATAGCTTTTTGATAAACACTGTCATTCTCACACTTCTCTCTGTAAACTAGCACTACTGTACTCTGATGAACTGCAGTTCACTGCTTTGCATCAAATCCAACAGAATCAGCACCAAAGCCACTGTATGATCTCGCCTTTTGTGTAATTTTATCAAATATTCCGTCTGATTAATTATAATGAGACTATTGTAACAGTCTTGTCGGTCTTGTCTTGTGTGTTTCCCCCTCCATGCCCTTATTTGGTCCTTCCTGTTCCTGTCCTCGTCTAGTTTGATTGTTTTTGATTTCTTTCAGGTGTGTGTAGTTAATTATCATGTGTATTTAGTTCCTGCCTGTTCTGTTCATTTTGGTCTGGTCAACTCATTATTCCCCGGTGTTCCTGTGTGTCCCAGCCTTGCCTTGTCTGTTTTGGATTTATTAAAGTCTGTATTTTGAGTTTACCTTCGTCTCCTCGCTTCCCTCGTGTGTGTGCACCGTGACAACTATTCAGTGATCAATACATGTGTAGTTCTCTTATACTGACACCAGATGACAATAATTATTACAGAAAAGCCGCTTCTTCAAGCACCACGATGAGCTCCAACACAACTCGGTCAGCGTGGAAAATCACGGACTGTAAATGAGCGGCGCATGACAAACTCAAGTGACGCACAAATAAAGTGGCGCAGGAGGTTTTCCATGTCATCTGACTGCAGCTCACCTTCATGAACGCAGCGGATTTCCACTGTAATGTCCTCTGATGATCTGAGAGAGTTCACGGACCCTGCAGCAAATTAAAACACCTTCCCACAGACAGAGACGAGCAAAGAGGGTGTTTCTGAATACAGAAGCACATGTGTGTAGTTAGAATCACAAAATAAACTTATCAACCTTCAGTCCTTGTTTCGTCGTGTGTCCCGTGAACAGTATTTTGAGACCAGCTGGTAATATTAGACAGATGTCAACATGGAACGATTTAGTGACACAGTCCTAAATTAAAAACATTTCAGAAGCTCTGATCTAAAACACTTGTGTGTTAACTCTCACTATTTCTATCTTTCTATCTTCACATGTGAATATGCAAACAGTGAATATTCTACCTTGAACTGATAAACAACTAACAACACATCAGAATAACACCATTTAAGATAAAAATACTAAAGGTGAATTGTGCTTTTCTGCAGCAAAACTGCACAAACAACAGAAGGATTTTCCAAACACTCCCCCTGTCAAACAGTAAGTCCCGCCCCCAAACTCGCTTCATTGGTTCACTGGAGTCAAACTCGCTTCATTGGTTGAGTCAGAATTTGACACATTGGGCTTCTTAAACAAACAGATCAATGTTTGTCAGTGTTTTACTCTTCAGGTGAAACTATTTGAACATAAACTAGCATTACAAAATTTGGGGTCAGTAAGATTAAAAAAATACAAAAACAAACAAAATAAAAATAAAGGAAATTCATGTTTTTATTCAGCAAGGACACATTAAATTGACCAAAGTGGCAGTAAAGACATTTATAATGCTACAAAAGGTTTCTATTTCAAATAAATGCTGATCTTTTGAACTTTCTATTCATCTGTGAATCCTGAAAAATTAAATGTATCACTGTTTCCACAAAAATTTTGGGCAGCAAAACAGTTTTCAACATTGCTAATAATCAGAAATGTTTCTTGAGCAGTAAATCAGCATATTAGAATGATTTCTGAAGGATCATGTGACACTGAAGACTGGAGTAATGATGATGATAAATTCAGCTTTGATCACAAAAATAAATTACAGTTCAACAGATATTCACACAGAACATTTTTTAGTTTACATTGAAATAATATTTCAGAATTTTTACTGTATTTTTGATCAAATAAATGCAGCCTTGGTAAGCAAAAGAGACTTCTTTGAAAAACATTTTAAAATCTTACCAACCACAAACTTTTCCATAAAATACATTTGTTTTGTTAACAGATATGCATGCAAACCGAACGCACGGGGACAGAAGATCCAGTCACAAACTACAGAATCCTAAAAGACCGCTGTGCATGTCACACACCTGTGGCGACATCATTTCCTCTCCTAAACCCCACCCAGTTCCTGGCGCTTCTGCTGCCGCCCGCAGTGCAGGCAATGACTGTGTCTCTGGACGTGGCACACTCAGTTTGGCTGTCAGCTGGAATCAGAGCCGCAATGGTGACAGACCGTTTCAATATTGATTTCATAAATAAACAGAGCTAACCATCGATCCTAATGTTATTTTGCATTTCAATTACTGCTCAGAAACATAACCTTCAAACGACTGGCCGCTCAATACCAATACCATTCTCTGATAAACGCCTGCGTGCCGCCCCGCAGACATTCAGCCTCACGTTTTTTCTCCCCTCCCTCCAAAGTGTAAATTAGCAGACTTAGCATTTCCCCCCCGCAACATTTGATTACCGAGCAAATCAGGACAAGGTGCTCAGATCGTTTACTCTCAGTGTGTGGGATTGATGCAAATAGAGAGCAAGTGCTGCGGACGGGCCGCACGTTAGCGACGTGAGATGCATATTTGCATTCAGTTGCATGCGCAGCTTTACATTCGACCAGGGTTATTACAGCTAACTAAACCTAAAACTAAAACAAAACAACAAAAATAAAATAAATAAAAAATAAAATTGAATCAATGTTAACTGAAATAGAAAATACATTAAAAAAATCTAAAATAAAATAATTAAAAATATCATTAATCTATCTAAAAATATATTTAAAAAGCTATTTTATTTCACCTAGTTAGAAAAATTTCTAAATTCCATTGAGTTTAAGTTGATTTACTAACATAACTAAAATTAAAATAAATAAATTAATTAATTAATTACAATTAATGCAAACTATATAGACAAAAAAATGTTAAAAACACACAACAAAATTACTAAAACTTTAACTAAAAAGAGATGAAAGCTGAAAATATACAAATAAAAACTAATTCAAAATAAATGCTGTGATAACGCTTAAACAGTAGATTTCAAAAAGTTCATTTTTTATTTGTAAAAGTTTTAAATGGTCAAATCAATGTTTAAAAGACTGCAACTTTGTAAATGTGCTAAAACTGCCATCCTAAAGTTAGTATTTGTTTCAGACAAGCCCTGCTGTCTATAGCATCACTGCTTCCTCTGTGGTCTCCTCTAAGTGTGTGTGTGTGTGTGTGCGTGCACAAGACCCCCCATGCAGCATGCATTGGAGGGCCATTATCCTCAGCACACTAACAGAGCTGGGTTTATTTTTAAACCTGCTGTCACGACGTGGCCAGGATGCCAAGGCTACCTCGGTGAGAACTGGGGGACGGATGGGCGATGTCGGGCGGCTCGGTCACTGCCGCAGGGTGTGAGAGCGCTGAAAGTGACCCTACCATCAAGACATGCTGAGACCACAGCGCTCGCACTACAACACAACCCTTCTGCCTCAATTTACACATGCTTTATTCAGAAATTTGCCATTTTTTTTTTATGTCTGACAGCGACATTCACTACACTACACTCTTCAAAATAAAGGTCGCAATAGGGTGTTTTCACAGCGATGCCACAGAAAAACCATTTTAGTTCCTCAAAGAACCTTTAAGCAAACAGTTCTTAATTTCTTCGGTCACACTTTATTTTAAGGTCCAATTCTCACTATTAACAAACCATTAACTACGACTTTTTCCTCAGTAAATTCCTAATTTGAATTCCTAATTAATATTTAAGGTAGTTGTTAGGTTTGGGTGTTGGGTAGGATTAGGGATGTAGAATATGCTCATGCAGAATGTGTGCTTTACAAGCACTAATAAACAGCCAATATGTTAATAATAGGCATGCTACTAAGCAACTAGTTAATAGTGAGAATTTGTCCCTATACTAAAGTGTTAGCACTTTTTTCTGATAATCTAAAGAACCGTTTTCTATTATAAACAACCTTTGGTGCAGTGGAAAGCTTCCATGGATGTTAATACTGTCTCCTGAAATACAGTTGTTATAATGCAAGCTTATGATGTATAAAACAAGCTGGTTCGAGAGGTGTTAGAGTGTGAATCAGGATTATATGTGCACAGATGACAAATATAGAGCACCAAAGACCCTCAGCAGAGCATGTGTCGATAATAAACACGCAATGGAAAGAACGCAGGCGAGTGCATATAAAAACACTGCTCCGCGCTCACCAAAAACAATCCCCCGCTGGTACACAGAGACTGTGTGTTTGTTTGAAAAACCATGCGGCGAATCGAGAAGCGTGCTCGTTTTGGCCAAAGGTTAGCTGGCTGGCGAAGGGCTCGTGGAGAGAATCAAAACCCTCTCCAGAGCTCATGAATATGTGGGCTGACCACAGCCACGGATCTGTGTGAGTAATGTTTTCTGAAACCAAATTACTGTAAGCTGATCCCATCTGGATAGTGTCAGAGCCGGCCGCTTTGGTTACCCGCGATAGCATCTCCTCACAGACAGCAAAAATCTGATTAACCCAACAGCACTGAAACACTTGCTCAAAGAGCGCCGAGCTTTTAACTTAAGATGCACTAATGCAATTCCCACAGCTGCTTTTTTCTGAACCTAATGCGATAAAACGGAAGAGGGAAAACGGAAACGCCGAGAGATACGCACTTTATGCGCTCGATCCGCCAACTCGGTAATGAAGTCAAACAATTGTTCAATTCAATTTGTCTGGCCGTGCTTATGGAGGTTTTCTGCATACGAACATAATCCAGCTGTCATCCCGAACGAGAGCCTGAAATGAGGCCGCAGTGAGCAAGAATACGTCTAGTCAGTCTTCGCTCCGGGTCATATTGAATATCCCAGCTGAGCAAAGAAGACGTCAAAGTGTCCGGCTGCATCGCCACGTTTCCGAGTGCCTCGGATCTACACATGAATCCTGAAGCACGCAGCATGCAGTTTACTAACAAAAGCAGCATCAATCTCACCGCACGTGCCAGAAAACATTAACCGGTGGTGTTTCGCTGTGAATCCAGTGCTGCGGTGCATCTGAGGACAGTGTGTGTGACTGACACTCAATTCACACACATGCAACCCCATCAGTAAATGAACACACACAGCCAGCCGCTGACAATACTCTTCATGTTCATGTTCATTTTAAAATGTAAAACACACATTTTATTGAATACTTCAACAACACTTGTTGAAATATTTTTTTGGAAATGCTTCAACTAACTAAAATTAAATTAAGAGGATTTTTTAATAAAACAAATAAGTGTATAGATGCACAATAAGGCCAGTCAAAAACCTAAAACAGGTTCCTCTATTCCAAGCACACACACACACACACACACACACACACACACACGCAAACACTCAATATTAACATTGAATTTGAAATGCATCAGCAGATGTGTGTTATTTTTTTTTAATTCATAATAAAAAGGTTATTTATTATTTTCTATGCAAAGAGATTAAGAGATATAATTATATCACTACTACTTTAAAATAATTTGGTACATTTACAGTAGGTCAAATAAAAGTGTAACATGATGGTGTTTAAGTACAAACCAGCAGTGACGGTCAAATTTATGAGACGTATATTTAATGACAGACAAATAAATCAAGAAAAAATATTTTGTATCTATTAAACATTTTAAAAACTCTTCTTAATAATTAAATCACGAAATAAAGTATCACTAAAGAAAACCTCACAGTAGTTTTACACTATTTCAGAATGTAAATTTTCAGTGGAGCTAGAATAATTTGCACAAAATGAGTTGCTCTTAATAAAACTATGAATTTTAAATATAAATGTTTTAAACGCATTTGAGACGAACTCATTCTAAATAAAGGTTTTCTAATGGCAAACGCGACTGTGGAAATGTCAGGGCAGCTGAGCTCTATTGAACCTTTGTAATCCATCTTAGTGTAAAACTACAAAGCAGCTTAAAATATGTGTGCTTAAAATGACTAAAGCGTGCAGAGTGTAATCTAGTCTAATTTACCCAAAAACACACACACACAGAGACAGTCTGCAGTCGGCCCATGTCAGAGCTGCTGGTGTGACACGTTACTGAGAGTAAATGAAAAAATCCATATCCAAAAATCCATCGGTGGATCAACACACATTGCGCTTTTTGGTCAATCTTTTTCTTTTTTTTGTTAATAATTCAAGCACAAGGCAAGCATTTACTGATTGATTTTATAAGTTGCCGTTTTAAATTAGAACAGATGACCGTTCATGTCAATAGATAATTTATAAACCCTGTGTAAAATAATAACATTCAAATGCAAAATAAAGATGTGCACCAAGATAATTTGGAGAAAAGGTGTTTCATGCAGAATTATAAAAAATAATGAAAGTCTAAGCAGCTTTATTTTGGTGAAAAACAAGTGTAAATCTTCTGTAAGTTGCATCTTCCTAGTCTTTCTAAAGCGAGTGCATTATTCCACAGCCTGGTGCGAGCTGCGATCTCAGACGGCCCCGAGACACCTGGACCCCTTCAGCCGCTCCTCTGGGGCCACTCCACCGTCCAAAAGACCTTTCTTTCACTGCATCCTCTCTCATTCATTCAATAAACAAACATCCGTCCTGTGCCTTTTGTCCCGCCTGAACCCTTCAGACTTGTTTCCAAACACAAACGGCTCGAGGAGCGTCCGACTGCTGGGACGCATGCGTCACACAACACACTACAACAAAACAAACAACCTACACTGAAGCAGAAGAAAAAAAGTGTCCCTAAACCTCACTCTGCTGACATCAGGAACATAAATTTGTGCGGAAAGTAATGCTGTGTCCATGCAGATGAAAACGCATCTCTATTGCAGCAGCAGAAAGTTCAGCCAGCGCAAGAAATTTGTGCTATCTGCATGAAAAGAAGAAGAAAAGCAGACAGACAGACTCTGAAAACAGGAAGCAGTGTTAGTGCATGAAAGAGGAAGATGCACCTACTGGTTATGATAGCTGAGAGGATCAGGGATGCAAAGTTCGGAAATGTCCATCAGCCCAGTTTTAGCATTCCAGGAGGAAGAGAAGAAGGAAAGAGGAGACGCCGGACACTCGCCTCTCCCCCCAAAACCACGAGCGAGCACCTTCAGAAAAGTTGCGGCGAAAAGCCCCTCCAGCAGCGCAGCTCAGGTACACATGTGTGTGTGTGTGTGTGTGTGTGTGTGTGTGAGTGGGGGGGGGCTGGTCGGGGTGAAGCGGAGAGAGAGAGAGAGCGAGCGAGGAGGCAGGAGAGCGTGCTACGATGAGCGTGTGAGCAGCGGAGAGGCAGAAATGAGTGTTTGCATGCTCAGTGTCGGCCTCTTTAAGACTGAAGAGCTTGATGAATATGGAACAGCTGCTGTTGGCTGCTGCCTCAGGGGGCGGGGCTTCAGCACACTGATGGGGCGGGGCTACACTGGGGAGGGGGAGGGGGAATACAGCAGGGGGCGGGGCTGATGTGCAGTGTGCTGAAATACTCCCACAGACATCGCACACACAAACAGCCAGCCTTTACAACAGACTGAAGCAAATATACATGAAACCACACGGATAAAACTCTACTTATTTGTCCTATCTGAGGAGGAAACCTTTTATTATCCTATTTTATTCTTTTTTGCTTTGTTTTGTTTATTTTAGAACAGAATTGTTATTTACAATGACAGTTTGAAAAATTTGTTGTCATCTACCTATTGTGTTAATTGTAAAATGTTATTCAAAACATGTTTTTTTTTTTAACTACTGTGAATTAATGTAAAATTACAAAAGTAATGTAAAAAATATTTCTTAAAACACTAAATATATTTTAAAGCAACTGTAAAATGTTATTTAAAAGCATTTTTTTTCTAAAAAAAGGGGGGGGGATTTACATTAAAAATCTTTAATAAACTAGTGCTAATCTTGTGTTAAATGCAAAATGATATTCAAAAGCATGTATATATATATATATATATATATATATATATATATATATATATATATATATATATATATATATAATCATTTTCAGAAGTCCACTTTTATGAAATCTGTAAAAATGATGCAAACGTAAGTGGCAATGTTACAGTAACATTATCAAAGTTATAATTTACTTTTGATGCATTTGTTTTATTAAGTTTAAAAATAAATGTTTTTTTATTAAATTTAAAATAGAAATATACATGCATTGGTTAAAACGACAATGTTTTTTATGTTATGTGACATGAAATATTAAAAACAGGAGAGATGCATTTGACAAATCTGACATACAGTAACAATCACACTGATGATCCCTTCAAATTTAGTTTTTTTCTACTTTACAATTTTTCTACTTCATTAAATCATTTGAACATTTGTGAGCAAGTGCTGGACAAGTCAAAGAGTGGACCCTCAGAAACATAAAATCGCTGTCTGTGTTTGGGGCGTGAAGCTTTATAATCAGCAGAGTCTCGGTGTTGATCAAGCCTTGAAGAATGCAGAGAATGCAGATATAGTGTTTCAGTCGCTCACGCTCCTCTGCTACTCTATTGCATTTTATAAGCAGAGAATCAGAAGAGAGCCATAGCGAAAGCACACGCATGACAAGTGGCCAGTTTGAACAGCTGCCTGAGTGTCACAAATTCACAAAACACACACATGGCTGAAGCATGCTGGGTAACAGATATGCATTGCAAAATAAATCATTTTGATGAATCTCCATCATTCAGATGTTAGGTGAGCTGATTTGTGTATTTTTTATTGGTTGACATATGCCTGTGATTCCATGTGACTCCTGAACCCCGCCCTGCTCTATTCAGCGGCTCGCGTTTCCATAATCAATACTAAAACATCACACGAGCCCTATTATTCATCACAGGACTCACTGCAAGCCTCAAAACTCAAACCCTCTGCATTCAGTGAGACATCAGAGTCTGAATGCCCATGTATGAAAGGACAGACAAAATAAGCGTAAATCAAATACATATGTTGTCCCATCTGAATACTGTAAAAAAAAAAAAAAAAAGAGCAATAACCTCTGTGTTCCCTGTAACTGTAATAAATATTCTCATTTCTCTGACAGCAGTTCAATATATGGATGCCTGTGCACATGCAGTTCATACAGACACATAACAAGCCAATAACAAAATACAAACATGAGAGTAAAAATACCTTTTTAACTATATCATCATCAGCAGCATGTGGCTGATACAGAGTAGATGATTGATGTCTCTGGGGTTCAGGAACATACAGTAATTTAATTGAAAAACATGAAATTAAAGGTCATTCATCCATGAACCTAATCCATATGATTTGCGTACAATCCCTTTGGAATGCTTATTAAGGTCTGGTCTTATGTTACACAGGATTTGATATCAAACGCTGATATTGTGCTCGTGTTAAATGATGAGATATCTCTAGATTTAATTTAGCCACACACACATCTCATGTGCCTATAAATTTAAAACAAGTTCTAGATATATTTAAAACAAAATTGTCTGTAAAGCTGATTCATATTTAGAATTGAAATATAAAGGTTTTCAAAGCAGGCTATGTTATTCTAAAGTTCAGTTCGGTCTATTCATTATCAATGACTTTGTACAAGCAAGTATTTTAGTTTAGTTTTTGTAGTTATTCTGGTTCTCAGTTTTCTGTTGTCATATTAAATTGATCACAATAAAATCAGTAAATGCAGTAAAGCTCATCATGTATGTGTGTGTATTGTGTTTCAGTGAGTATAGTCTCTTATTCCAGCTCTATATGAAGCGCTCAGCAAAAAGTCAAGCTGTTTTATTGATCACAGTGTGTGTATCACTGTTAACTACTCTTTATTCCTAACAGACAGATTTTTCTCTGAATTTGTCTGATTACACACCTTTATCCAGTTATCTAGATTTCTATTGATTTTTATAGCTATGACAATACAAGAAAACAACATTGTTTTTATTTATTTAATTTCATTGTATGTATAAATATTTTTCCAAATGTCCCCAAATGGAGATGTATCTCACTTCTGAGGACAATTTTGACTCTAAACTTACAGCTACGTAAAACGCACGCATAAAACTTACTCGAGAGAAAGAGAAAAAGACACCGATCAGACTGAAAACGCGTTGATCTGAGATCGGTGTGAGTTTAGTTTCAGTAACATTCGGTGTGTGATTCTCTCAGTTGTGTTATAAACATATTTAAAAAACGAACTAACACAAGAGATCAAGCAAAAGCTAATCGATGAAGCTTTGACAGATGTGAGTAAAACACAACGGTGTGTGAAGTTCCCAACACTCCAGAGGCTTTAAACAGCGCGATAATTCACCGACAGCAAGAGAAAGAGGACAGAAGAGATGTTTGAGGACGGAATGATCCAGAAAAGAGGATAAGAGGGGAGATATTGAGTGTACCTGCAGACACGTCCTCAGGTGCGTCTCCATCTCCTGCAGCGCGCGTTTAACGCGGAGCGCCGCTGGACGCGCATTTCTATGAGCTCCTCCTCCCGCCGCTGACCGATGAAACCGGGCTAAACTCTGCCGCTTTCAGACCAACAACTTCATTTAACCATCACAACTTTTAAGAGACACCTAGCCTATGAAACGTCCCATCTGTCACAAATATCTTTAACTCTTAAAACTGTTTAAATAAAAATGTAAAAGTGATGTTAAGTGAGAAAAAAAAAATGTTAGCAGTCTCGTCGGTGTTATGTTCGATCACAGTTATTGGTTATTGAAAACGCTGTTAAAAGTTTATTAGGTGATATTCTGGATTAAGACTAACGTATAAATCTCGCGTAAAACTGATTTATCGTTAATGAAGTAGGATTTTATTAAAAAATAATTTTCGAATTAATGTATGTCGAATAAATCGAAAAATGTATTTAAAATAAATGTAAACAATTAATCCTGTGCTTAGGCTAGTCTTATTATAATAACTTATTAAAGTCAGTTAGGCCACATAAAAAAGTAGGCCTATATGTGACCCTGGACCACAAAACCAGTCATAAGGGTCTTTTTTTTTTTTTCTTTTTTTTTTTTTAATTGAGATTTATATCATCTGAAAGCTGAATAAATAAGCTTTCTATTGATTTATGTGTGTTAGGATAGGACAATATTTGGCTGAGGGTGCAAAAATAAATAAATAAATAAATATTGAGATAATCACCTTTAAAGTTGAAATGAAGTTCTTAGCAATGCATATTACTAATCAAAAATTAAATTTTGATATATTTACGGTAGGAAATTTATAAAATATATTCATGGAATATGATTTTTACTTAATATCCTAATGATATTTGGCATAAAAGATAAATCAATCATTTTTACCCATGCAATGTATTGTTGGCTAAATATACCCATGACTGGTTTTGTGCTCCAGGGTCACATGTTAGTTTAATTTGAATCTGAAAAGTAAGACTGGTTTAGATTTGGCTAACTGCAAGTTGGTTAAACTCAGTCTTAATGGCTGTTTATGCAGCTGGCCCTTGGACAGACTGGCTTGCAGGACAGTTTTATTCTACACAAGCTCTTACAATGATCATAATCTATCTAGCAAACACAGAACGTTCCCCTAACATTAGTAAAACCTTAAAAATCATGTAAATTTTACAAGAAGCATATACTAATTTCAATGAATTTACAATTTAAAAATATTCCTGGCATTGCAAACGCTTCCGCTACCATGAGAATCCTGACCAGAGGCCAATGAAAGGCTATAAACAAGAATATTTGAACTAGAGCACTAGTTAGTTGTGTTGGTCGGGTGGATTTCACTGATGAATAAATCAGAAGAACAACATGAGCGTCTGGACTGAGCTGAGATCACACCGGTGTCTGTAATAATCACTGGTTTAAATGTCATGACTAGCAGTTTTAAAGGCATAAAAAACCTGTTTTGACCATAATATAGTTTAAATTAACATTCAGGTTAATTTGCAGCTACTGTATTGAGATTTTTTTTTCTTCTTTTTTTTTATGTTAAAGTTGTTGTGTAGAGATTTCTCTTTTTTTTTTTTCATAGATTGCTAAAAGACAGACAAGAAAGCAGATGAGAAGAGCTGCTTCAGTGATAAGGGATGAATAGTATTTTGATAAATACTGTTTAAGCTCTCAAGCCTATCATTGGGACATCCCAAAGGAAGATATCTGATTCTGTGTATGAAGCTGTGAATGATTGCACTAGACTCCACTAGAGGGAGTGCTGTTTCACCACAACTTAAACAGCAGTAAACAACCACTAATCACTGAAGCCAGGACAATCACTTCATGTGTTTTTGTTATAGCCTTACATCTCATTTCAAAGATATCCTAATAGCAGTTTGTATATAAAAGCAAAACATATTAGACTTCTGACAACAAATATCAAATGTGAACTTTTTTTTTTTTTTTTTTTTTTTTTTGCAAGGACTGGATAAAAGTAGGCACTAGAGACCATAGGTTTTAAGTGAACTAATGATTCCACTAGTTAATGATGTTTGCTTAAGCAAGTGTCACTATTGCTGTTCCTCTTGCTTATTATATATGGGACCTGTAACTTCTGTTACTTGTCCTGCAGCATTTAATGATTCCTCAAAACTTGTGGCTGGTTGAGGAGAGGTGTGATGTTACTTTTGGAAAGCATTTGGACATACAATAAAATGGACACAAAGATTTACACTGAGAAGGGGCCGCATATGTATTTTAGGATCTTTTGGCTCCCCAAAACACCCTAGCAAATACTTTGCATAAAAGTGTCTGTTAAACGAATAAATGTAACAAGTAAATTTACTTTCCAACTTTGCACACTGAAAATTATTTGGTGTGAGACAGTATTTTCTTGCAAAAAAAAAAGGACTCCAATAATCTTTTTTTTTTTTTTTTTTTTTTTACAACTTAAAAAAAAAAAAATAATTTTTGCACAGGCAAACACCACTTAAAAAATCAAGTTTACTTTTATGTAAAAAAAAATATATATATTTTTCAGAGTTGTAAATAAAAGATTATTGGAGTACATTTTAGAAGAAAATACTATTTCAGTCTTTCTACATATGTATATGTATATATATATATATATATATATATATATATATATATGTGTGTGTGTGTGTGTGTGTGTGTGACTTTGAAATTTACTATTAATTTCTGAGTGAAAATTGTTTGAAAGCAAGTCTTACACCAGTGTATTAAGCAAACACCTTTCCATCATCTGTGTGTTATTAATATGCAGTTTTCACATGTAGACTGCATTCATTTAAAACTAATAGCCCTGCATTTGTGTTTGCCATCAGTTACAGAACAGAAAAGATAAGAAACATCTGATCGCACAATCACACAAGAAAACCAAGATGCTCTCAGAACCACAGAAGATATAAAAACACTTGAGTTAATAAACGTGGATAGCCGCTCTTCCCATAAACCTTCATGATGTTGATCCAATACAGCTGGAAACAGCAGAGAGTGTGTTTGGGGAGGCTTCCCGGGGTCAGGGTGCCAGACAGCGGCTTCTTTTCCAAACTCATGCTACCTACTTATTTCTCCCTGCAGCGGCGGGCGGCTCTGTAAATGAATTAGGACATGATGGCAAACCTGGTTACAGTCACTGGCGTTCAGAGCAGCAGACAGTCAAGAGCCAGTGAAATATGTCCTCGGATCAAACAGAATCAAGCATTAATCTAAACTTCTGTCCCTCTGAACATTGCATAATTCAAAACCCAAACATTTTTCTTTCCATCGCTAAACCAAATAAGAGTCCGTTCCTCTCGGTCCACTCAGTCCATCCACCCAAATTTCATTTGGAAGCCGCGGTCCGGCTGCAGATTTACTCACTTAACAAAACTGGACAGGAGGCCGTAAGTGCTTTTTGAATCTCTGAATGGACGCCGGCGTGCACGTGTGTGTGTGTGTGTGTGTGTGTGTGTGTGTGAGGAACAGGGGTGGGACGCTCAAGAAATGAGGATGTCTACTTCATGGGACCTGACAGGAAATCTATACACTGCAATGTTTATCATTCAGTCATTATCTCGCCGCCAAATGGAAGGACAATAATCCAATCATTCAGGCCGGCTTTACCTGAGGCTCTTTCGCAGGTTTTTTTAAACAGTAACGTGTCTAATGTGGCAATGATAGAGAGAAGAGTCCATGAGTGTCACTGCATACATAAAATCAACTCTGTGATACAGCAGCTGCTCAACTGAAGCCAAGCGCTCATCATTTATGGCTCATGCTATGAAACGGGTGCATTTTCCAGTTCAAAAAGGCAATTAAACTAGACTTCAGTAAGATTTCAGACATTCTATCGTGTGGATAAAATTTGTTAATAAAGAACAATGTTCCAACACAGGATAAATAAATACATTTTAACTATCATTCCAGAAAGTAACAAGGTTGCCTGTTTGTTAATTTTCACATCTTTTTGCCATTACTATACTGTAAAATAAAATAAAATAAAATAAAGTATTAAATTTTAACAGTAAAAACTGTAAAAATGCTACAGTAAAAAACTGTTAACTGGTTAACAGTAAGTTCCTAAACAATATTCAGGAAAAACTATAATAGATCAAACCTTACATTACAGTAAATTTACAGTAAAATAATGTTAAATACACAATCTTTGGAAGTAAAAAAAAAAAAAAACTGTATATATATATATATATATATATATATATATATATATATATATATATATATATATATATATATATATATATATATATGTGTGTGTGTGTAATATACAATGAAAAACTAATATATTTAAACTATAATATTTACAAGTCGTTCTGTAAATATGTTTACATTATTACTGTATTTTTATAGAATCATTCTGGCGACCACAGCTGAGAGTTTTATCTGTAAAAACTACTCTTTTTTTTCCAGTGACAACCTTATACTCAAGGCCATGACACTACAAGGATTTTAACTAGAAATTTAATGCTGATAAATCTACAAATGCACAGTTTTCAATAACCATTTGACATCATAGTAACAGTGTTGACTGTTGATAGCTTAACATTCTTTGATTTATGCATATTAAATAATAATTTGCTAGATGCCATACACAAATAACTCTTATACACTACCATACAAAAATTCCAGTGAGGAAGAATTTATTTAGAAATTATTACTTTTATTCAGCAAGGACACATTAAATTCATCAAAATTGACAGTAAAGATGTTTATAATGTTTTCTATTTCAAATAAGCGCTGTTTTTTTTTTTTAACTTTCTATTCATCTGTGAATCCTGGAAAATAAAATGTATCATGGTTTCCACAAAAATATTCAGCAGCACAATTGTTTTCAACATTGCTAATAATCAGAAATGTTTCTCGAGCAGCAAATCAGTATATTAGAATGATTTCTGAAGGATCATGTGACACTGAAGACTGAAAATTCAGCTTTAATCACAGAAATAAATTACAGTTTTACAGATATTCACATAGAAAACAGCTGTTTTACATTGAAATAATATTTCACAGTTTTTTACTGTTTTTTTTTTTTTTTTTGATCAAATAAAAGCAGACTTGGTGAGCAGAAGAGACTTCTTATAGACCACAAACATTTGACATTTTTGCAGGTGTCATGTCACACATTGTTTATTTAGTTTGTTTTGTCTGCTTCCATATTTAGTTTCTGACTTCATGTAAGAGAGTAATAATGATCTCACTCAGACTTTACCATGAACACATGAAGGCACCGAAACTATCGACTACTTTCCGTTTTTTTTTTTTTTTAACTTCTCGTTTTCTGTAATTAAATTGCATTTGCCATCGCTCTCTCGTTTCGGCCATTGAAAAACTCATACAGTCATCCACTAGCACCGAGTCTGTTAATGCTGCTCACATCTGACACTAAACCTGTGAATCCCATCATAACAAGCAGGTCATTAGAAAGTCTTTGGTGGACAGTAAGTGCATCGGACCCTCTTCACACCAAGAGGTGGCTAAAATGAAGTTTATCTCATTTGGGAAAGTGAAAGGAGCGCGTTCTTATCTGTCAATAAACAGTAATTAGATTTGGTGGCCGATAGCGTCGATTGCTTTCTAATCTAGCTGTCAGCTGGGATGTGTATAATTAAAATCCTGATTGATAAAGGGGTCCGAGACTGGCCACAGTACCGGCGGCACACGCCTCCTCTGCTCCAGACACATGCATGTACTCAGATCCACAGGATGACTGGAGGAGCAGCAGAAATGAAAGGCCTGAGGAGAATGAGAGGAGCCAACAGCTTTTATTGATCAGGGATATCTGCTATCAGTGACGCTCCTCAACAAAAGAGCTGTGGACGCTTGAGGGACCTTCAGCCAGCACCGCTGACACTTCACTGCACCTGCCTTTGACTTCATTTTCATTACTGTCCACATTATTTGTGGAATAGTTTAGCTACAGTTCATTGATTCAGTGTCATTCATATTGTTTCCTTCCTCAATGAAACACAGAAGAAGATGTTGTCTGTGCTGTACTTTTCCATGCAATGTAGTAGTGATTTTTACCGCCAAGTTCAATAAAAGCAGCATAATAAAAGTATTTAACAGTAAAAATAAAGAGATATGACAGAATGCAGAACTGTAAGTTTATGCTTTGTGTGAGGAACAGACTGAAATGTCATTGTTCATTAATAATCAAAAATGGCACATTTAGGTGCATTGATATCAATTTGATATTTAAAAAAAATAAAAAATAAAAATGGCATTGTGTATATATATATATATATATATATATATATATATATATATATATATATATATATATATAAGAAAACCCTTGAACTTATTTTTTTTTTCATCTAGTAGCCAAGGCAACATTTCTCATTTTTGTTTAAAGTAATAAAATAACTGAAACTGAATAAAAGCAAAAAAATTAAAAACTAAAACTTAATAAAATCTATACAGACATAAAACAGTTACTTAACCTTTAACTAATATTAACATGAAAACAGAAATGACACTGGCAAGAGTGACACAGCAAGTTAAAAAAAAGTATTTTGAATGCTAAAATGTTTTTTTTTTTTAGATGGAATAATGCACATAAAATGTTTCTCGCTGAAATATATCACTGAAATAATCACGTCCTGTGATATTAAATGTGCTAATCAAAAGAAAAATATAAAAACAGTCATGGTCAGACTCTTTGTTTATCCAATTCAAAGTCAGATGAACATGAGTCAGGTTTTCATGAGTTTGTAAAAATGTTTGTGATTTCTCATGTGCCAACACTGCTTTACACAGCAAGACATCCTAAATGGAATAAGAAGACTGTGGAAAAGAAAAAATAATGTAAAGGAAAGAGCGAAGTTTATTTATCTCTTAGAGAAATAGTCTAGTATAGAAATTTAAAAAAAAAAATCTGGAAGCACATGATACAGACACAACGTAAACTTCCCAAAGAAATCACATGAGTGAGAATGACAGTGCCACTCAAAACAACACAACAAAGATATCTCTGATAAGAAAACAACAAAATACATAGTAGCAGAAGAAAATATCATTTTACAGAGATTGATGGAAAAAACAGACAGACAGAGAGTCAGTCAGTGTGTGAACTTTACTGTCCCACTCTGCTCACTAAAGATTGACCAAACACCAGCATGAAGGATGGCTGTGCACTTCTTTACCTCAAACACACACACACACACACACACACACTTGTTTCACTATCCTTGTGGAGACATTCATAGGCGTAATGGTTTTTCTACTGTACAGACCGTATATTCTATTGCCCTACACCAACCCTACACCTAAACCTACCCCGTACAGAACTAACTTTCTGCATTTTTAGATTTTCAAAAAACTTAATTCTGTATGATTTATAAGCTTCTTTACCCGTGGAGACCTCAATTTAGGTCCCCACCGTGACACGAGTCCCCATGAGTCTGTGTGTATTCAGGTTTAAGTCTCCAACTGAATAGAAAAACAGGTACACACACACACACACACACACACACACACACTGGTTTCCATTTTTTGTGGGTTGATTCCATAGACGTAATGTTTTTTTGTTTTTTTTTACTATACAAACTGTATTTTCTATCTCCTTCCTCAAACTCTACACCTAAACCTACCCCTCGCACAAAACTACAGACATTTTTACATTCTCAAAACACTTCATTCTGTGTGATTTATAAGCTTGTTTCCTCATGGGGACCAAAAACATCCCCACAAGGTCAATTTTACTGGTATTACTATACTTGTGAGGACATTTGGTCCTCATAATGTAGGGAAAACACACACACACACACACACACACACACTTTTACTCTGCTATCTAAATGGGGCATTGACTTATAATGATTTTTTTTTAAATTTTTTAATTTATTTTTTTATTTTTTATGCAGCTAGTCATAAATACTGTCACCTAAACCACACACTAACCCTAACAGAAAACTCTTTGTTTTGGGAAGTTGAGCTGATTTCTGGGTATAAATTTGAGCCATATTTCAGTGTCTTATTCACCGACCAGGCGTTATCTGCCCTTATATAGCGCTGCATCATGCATATTTAAATTGAAATCCCTGTTATTTTATTCAGTGTCAAACATACCTCTTTTTTATTCATAGAGTATTGACAAGACAGCAATCCTTCACTCACACATAACACAAGATGAAGATGTGCTCAGGACATTCAAGATGTTGATGAGTTTGTTTCTTCATGGGAACAGATTTGGAGAAATTAGCAAAAATGAATCCATAATCCATAATAATGCTTCCTCCAGTGAAAAACGGGTGATGTGTGAGACAACAGGAGATGGACTTTTTCACTGGAGGAAGCGTAATTACGGATTATGGATTTTAGCCAGAAGTAACAGTTTGAAATTAAAAACATCTTAATGCTGGATTTGTTTCAGCTTTTGTCTTCTCCAGATGTTAACTGATGGACTGGAGTGCTGTGGATTACTTGTGGATTATTGTGATGTTTTCATCAGCTGTTTGGACTCTCATTCTGACGGCACCCATTCACTGCAGAGCATCCATTGCTGAGACACTGATGCAGTGACACATTTCTCCATCTTCTGCTACATCTACATCTTGGATGACCTGAAAGTGAGCACATTTTTAGCAAATGTTAATTTTTGGGTGAACTATTCCTTTCTAGTGTTAGTGTGGGTTTATTTGAGTCTCAAAGCAGCGGCCCAGCACTTAATTTACTTCTTAATGGCAAACACAATTTAGTCAGGAACACTTCCATTGGGCACAAAATGACTTTCTTTAGTTTTCAATTTGCGTGTCTATGATGGCGATTGAGATTGATGCGACAGCAGCTCATGCATGTCTACTCGGAGAATTTACCTCATTTAACTGATTTGCATCATTTCCTCACCAAACAATGTCGTTTATTAACTTTAATCAGATATGAAAAAAAAATCAGCTGTGGTTTTCCTCGGTGTAGCTCAGATTAACGCAAGCGTGTTCATACTGTTGAAAATAAGTGATCATAAGTGATATAGTTTGTTATTAATTGAAATGTCTGTGTGTTGAAAATAATCCTTCTTTCTAGTTTGGTTTAAAATGTGTTAGGATAAAGCTGTGAGACATTCAGCCGCGCTGAGCAGAGAGTTCAGAGACTGTTAAACACACAGAAGTCAATCTCCCTGCTGATTAAAATGGATGTTCCCATGCTGATGCTTCACCGTGGAACTTTGCAGTAAAGAAACTCCTTAATATTCCCGCCCATGTCTGGCTAATGTGTAAAAGTGATGAATCGCAGGGGGTCGGAGGGCTGTTTGATTGTGCTTCATGGGCCAAATGCTCAGAGCTGGACGGAGTCCTTCAACGCTTTTGTGCGGCGTTGATGTAACGTTATTAGAGACAATGTGGCATGGCTATAACTGCTCAGAGATCAGTAATGCTCTGTGTTGTTGACATCGGTTATGCAACTGATATTTCCATTGTAATTACCTCACAATGCTTCAAATACATCAAAATACCAGAATCACACACTGAGCTTAATATGCACCTTAATATGCACCTTCTGTACAGACGTGTATCTCTACACATACAACATAAAACCATTAGCTGAATCATTTTAGTCCAGGTGATGTGTGCAAAATTTGAGGTGATATGTTCACTTTTTCATAAAAGCATGAAACTTGGTACAGTTATACAGGTTGGGGCCCTGAACATTTTCAGAAATGGAACCATCGCAAAAACACCTCGTGGTTGCCATGGCGACCATTTTACCTTCCGCCATAACTAAATTATGTATTTTGTGTCATATCTCCTGAACCAAACATGATAACACAGAAAAGGTGATGTCTACACCTATGTTTTGATGATTAAGGATTACAATGAGACCATATACAGCAACATAAACTGTTCAGGTAAAGAGTTAATGGTGAAGTCAGCAATGTGAGAAAGAAATAACATCTGAGCATCACATTATCACAGCATTTACAAAAGTCCATATTATGGCTATTATTGTTTTCTTTCTTTGATAATTGACTAATATTTTATTCAATAGTACAATAAAAAAATGTTTTAATTAATTAATTATTAATTCGTTACATTTATATAGCACTCTTCTGGGTACTCAAAGCACTTTACATGAAAGAGGGAATCTCCTCAACCACCACCAATGTGCAGCATCCACCTGGATGATGCGACAGCAGCCATATTGCGCCAGAATGCCCACCACACACCAGCTTAACTAATATTTTATTCAGTAGTTCAATAAAAGAAAAGGTTTTCAAGAATACTCAGTCTACCCTTAGTATCTTGGGCTTGACTGAGACCTGGATTCGTCCAGAAGACTCATCAACCTCTGCTGTTCTCTCTAACAACTCCCCTTTCTCTCACACTCCCCATCAGGTTGGAAGGGACTGGTCTTCTCATTTCTAATAATTGGAAATACTCAACTCACTCTTCCCTATGCAATAAAAATTCGTTTGAGTTTCATGCTATTATGGTAACAGCTCCTGTAAACTCCATATTGTAATGATTTATCACCTTCCTGGTCAACTGGGCACCTTTATAGAGGAGCTGTATAGGCTGCTGTCCTCATTCTCTGTGGATGGCAGTAGTCTTTGGTGACTTCGAAATCCATCTGGAGAAGCCTACACTGCAGACTTCCACTTCCACTCCTAGCTTCATTCGATCTCAAATGGCTTACCGCCACAAGCACTAACAAATCAGGCAACCAGCTTGACTTAATTTACACATGCAATTGTATCACAGAAAGCATTTGGTAAAACCTCTAGACATCTCTACTCATTTCTTTATTACATTACATTACATATTACTACCTGTGTGCCACTAATTCCTCTACCAGTTATTTTTAGGCAAAACCTACGCTCCCTTTCACCCCTCCACCTTTCCTCTGTAGTGTCATCCTGTCTTCCCTCACACACCCATTTCATCATCTCTGGATGTAAATACAGCAACTGACACTTTATGATCCACTTTAACTTCTTGTCTAGACAATATCTGTCTAGACAAGCCAGTGCATACTATCCCTTCTAACCTAAAAAGTTGCCCCATGTATCATCATCTTTACTGTATTTTGCTGAATAGTCTTTTGGGTGGCTCACCAATGTACTAGATTTCTCTAATACAAAAAATAAAAATAATAAAAAATAAGTAGGCTTGAATAAATTTTTGTGGGGAGAAGAATTTCTTGAAGATGGTTGTGTAGCAGTTCTTCAATAGCGATGTTAGCATGTCTTCCTTCAAACAATCTTAACCCTTGTATTAATCCAAGCTTTTCCCAAAGTTCTGTCTGTGGGATAGAATTTTATACCTGAAGACAAAAAGGCTTGAAACAATACTGTTAGGACCTTCCCGCTGGAGATCCTGCAATCTACAAGACGTTCCTGAGGAATGCAGTTCTTTTGTTATTATAATGGAATGGACCATTTGGTTCACACCTTTATAGACACAGTTACATTATTTCTTTCACAGAATGACCAACTGAACTTTAACCAATCAGGTTTCAGCAGCGGCCATTCAACTGAGACTGCTTTGCTGTCGGTCACTGTAGCCCTGCAGATAGAGAAAGCTGATTCCAAAACATCAGATCTTATTCTACTGGATCTATCTGTCACTTTTGACTCAGTGAATCATCAGATTATCCTGTCTACCATCATCGGATCTGCACTCCACTGGTTTGAATCTTATCTCACAGGTAGGTCTTTCAGGGTTTCCCGGGGAGGAGAGGTATCCAAAGAACATCAACTGGCCACAGTGTTTCCTCAGGGATCAGTCCTTGGACCCATCATCTTCTCCATATACACCACACCACTGGGACCCATTATACAAGCACATGGTTTCTCCTACCATTGCTATGCTGATGACACACAGCTCTATCATTCATTTCAACCAGACAATCCAATAGTAGCTGCATGGATCTCAGGCTGCCTGGCAAACATCTTGGCATGGTTGAAGGAACATCACCTGCAGCTCAACCTGGCAAAGACTGAGCTTCTCGTTTTCCCTGCCACTCCGACTCTACAGCGTGATTTCATCATCCTGCTACAGTAGGTTCGTCAAAAATTATTCTTTGGTGACCAGCTGACCCTCAAGGATCATATTGTAAAGACAGCTCGATCATGCAGGTTTGCATTGCACAACATCAGCAGGATCGGGCCCTTCCAAACAGAGCATGCTGCACAACTTCTTGCCCAGGCCCTTGTCATTTTTAGGCTGGACTATTGCAATGCTCTTCTAGCTGGACTTCCATCATGTGCATTCAAACCCTGACAAAAGTTTCAGAATGCAGCGTCATGACTGGTCTTCAACGAGCCCAAAAGGGCCCGCTTCACACCTCTCTTTATCTCCCTGCACCAGCTGCTGGTTGCAGCTTGCATCAAGTTCAAGACATTGATATTTGTGTACAGAACAGCCACAAGCTCAGCACCCTCCTTACTTCCTCCTCACTCTTACGAATCTACATCCCCTCCAGAAGCCTGAGATCTGTAAGAGATGCCTCGTGGTAACATCACAGAGAGACATTTTATTCACCTTTCCTGGCTGGTGAAATGATCTCCCACAATCGCAGTAATTAACAGAACACCCGACACGTTAGCTGACAGAAACACTAATCTAATCCCATACCCGACCCATATGACATAAAAACTGGGACCCGAACCGCACCTGCATTAAATCTCCTACATGAGGTAGACAAAACTCATTTTTTAAAACTTTTATTCAAATTGTGAATAGATTAAATACAGAAAGCAAGCAAAGAGCACTCCCTTTAATATAATCAGTACAGCTGTCAATCAGTGGCAGTGCGATTGGCTACACTGCTCAGCGTGTACTGGACCGAGTCTAAATAGTCTTGGTTATTGGACCCGCAACCCACCCGTGCTTGTCACCGTCCGGCCTGCACCCACACCACACCCTACACATGAATATTATTCCACCTGTTACATCAAATATTAGCAGTTCACCTGCGTGTACCCGCCCTCGTGCAGGACTCTGGCTTTCCCCTTGTGGACAACATAATAGACAACTCTGGCACCAGAGAGTGATTGTAAATTAGGTTTACATTAAATATGTTTGAAATTTCATTCTGCATCTTCTGAGATTTCATTGTAATCCTTCTCATAAAGTCACTGAATTAGCCATTAACTGTTCACCTGATTGCACTGCGTTGTTGAGAGAGAACAAGAATGTATTGGAACCACACTACCGCCTAACTGACTCTGCCTGAGAGGTAAGGACATATACACTTACCTGAGATTATGATTGAAAACAATCTCTTAATGTATTGAATAAAATATTAGTTAATTATCAAAGAAAGAAAAAAATTAATAGGCATTATGTTGACTTTTGTAAATGCTGTGATTCTGTGATGCTCAGATATGTTATTTCCTTCTCAAATTGCTGATTTCACCATTTAACTCTTCACCTGAACAATTTATGTTGCTGTATACATTTACACGTGTTCATTTACACGAGCAGCTCATTATCCAGTATTTTCAGCGTCTCAGAGCAACTCAGTTTACTGTAAATGCCGCTGCAAACTCCACTACTTATAAGTTGCTTATGATGTGCATTTGGGGATGTAACTTTAGACACTCAATTAATTTGTAATGAGACACATTTATCAACCTGTTTCCAAGAAAAGAAAAGCTTTAAAGTCTGCACCAAAACTAAAGCCTGATAATTAATAAATAACTACATAAATATTAGTATTGTAATTTTACTGTTGTTCTATAAAATAATATGTTCAAGAAATACTCAATGTCTTGTTTTGCAGTACAATAGTATAATTACAATATATTTAGCTTAACATTTTTTATTAAAAATAATCACAAAAATAGTCATTGTTTTAGCCATATTGAATGTCAAAAAACTGAAATGTGGCCTATGAAAAAGTTTTTTTTTTTTTTGTTTGTTTTTAGCTTTGTTTACCTCAGGAACTCTGAAAGAGGTTGGAGTTGGTTCTTATAAAGAGTGTGAATTTTTCAAGTTTTTTTCCTAAATCATTCAGCCCTTAAAAAATGGTTTGCACTAAAAATTAAAAATTTTTTATTAATTTACTTTTTTTTTTTAACCTTTTTTTTTTTTTAGCATTTTTGACTGTAGTGGATTTCAATGGGAATCATTGGGTTGAAGGTCCAAATTGCAGTTTCAATGCAGCTTCAAAGGGCTCTACACAATCCCAGCCGAGGAATAACGGTCTTAGTGAAACCATCGGTCATTTTCTAAAAAAAAAAAAAAAAAAAAAAAAAATTGTACATACTTTTTTTACCACAAGTGCTCGTCTTCACACATTACGTAATCACATTGGAAACATCATGTGCGGTTAGCCCTTCGTCTGTGTGCTCTGGTTCAAAAAGGTACGGTAGGGCGAAAAACTCCATCTCATTTTCTCCTCCAACTTCAGCATTGCCTGACATTGTTGTTTTACCTTTTTTTGTAAAGGGCGATTAACTTTTTTTGCATGTTCGCTTTGTAAACAATGGGTCAGTATTTCCAGCATCATAAGTGACCTTTCCAACATGATTACGTAATGTGTGAAGTCGTGGATGCAGAGCTAGTGCAAGACAAGCATTTGTGGTTAAAAAGAATATACATTTTTATTTATTTTTTTTAGAAAATGGCCAATCGTTTCACTACAAGACCCTTATTCCTTGGCTGGGATCGTGTAGAGCCCTTTGAAGCTGCATTAAAACTGAAATTTGGACCTTCAGCCTGTTGACTCTCATTGAATCCACTATATGGAGAAAAATCCTGGAATGTTTTCCTCAAAAACTTTAATTTCTTTTCAACAGAAGAAAGAAAGACATGAACATCTTGGATGACATGGGGTGAGTAAATTATCAAGAAATATTTATTCTGGAAGTGAACTAATCTTTTAAGTCGAAAATATTTAATTCAACATTTTGATGAAACTGTTCTATGTTCTTCATCAGTACAGTATCTTAAATGGTAAATGTAACTGTGCTGTATTTCATCAAAAACTGGAATGTAAAATTTTTATTTTATGCAACATTTGTAAAGACTTTGTACAGACTTTATATATAAAACATAAAAAAAAAAAAAAACAGTCAGATGGCTGGCAGCTATGGCTGCCAAACAGAAAAACGTAAAATTAAAGTAAGTTATTATGATAGGACAGTGGAGAGTAGACAGTAAGTGAAGTGGGAGAGAGAGAGAGAGAGGGGGGCGGGATTCGAACTCAGGACACCTGTGGCACAACAGCACATATGTTTTTGTCAGCGCCGATAGCCTTGTATATATTCTATGCAGATACAAAAAACCATCAATGTCTACATAATCACCAAAAACATTACAGAATGATTCGTTGTTTCCAAATAGGGTTATTCAAGTCATCTGGTGAAACTTGTATTATTACATATCACAATATATATAGCAGAAAAACTGCAATATCCATTTCATCCAGCACAACGCAGCCCTAACACACAACCAATGACGTCAGCAAGATGCAAAGGCTTTTCTCCTCAGTTTAAAAGTTATGATTCTTTTTATTTTGAAATACAAATACATGGTTAGTTTCACTTTAATATTATGATCCATTACTATTACTATTACTATACAGTATAACTGCTGTCTTAGTCCTTTTCAGAGTGAATTTCACTTATTATTTCTCATGATTTCGGGTTGAGATTTGGCATATGGGATTAATGACTCTTCCTGGGCCACACACACACACACACACACACACACACACACACACACACACACGTTTGTTTCTGTGAATTGTGGGGACTTTCCATAGACTTCTATTACTTTTATACTGACCAAACAATATTTTCTATCTCTAACCCTAAACCTACCCCTTACAGAAAACCTGTTTGCATTCTTACACTTTCAGATAAACGTCATTTTCAATTTGTAATAATTTTTTTCCCTTCTGGGGACCGTAGGCCAGTCCCCACAATGTCAAAAAAAAAAAAAAAAAAAAATCAGGTTTTACTATCCTTGTGGGGGCATTTGGTCCCCACAATGTAGCATAAACAAGAACACACACACACATTCATTCATTGAGAGTAAATGTCATTGAGGGATGTGAGTGAGATATCTGATCACGTCTTCTGAAGACACCAAACCCAACGCCACACAAAGCCAGTGATTCCTGTCACTGCTGCTCAATCACCTCTACAGATTCATCCCATTTGATATTCCCGCATAATTTCTGCACGCCGCTCTCCCACAGTTTCAGACGGCTTCTCTTCTTCATCGTGGGCTCGTGTTGTGGCGGCAGTAAAGGGCCGCCCGCAGTGGGAGAGATCCTAATTAACAGCCTTTTCATTGGAATGGGCCTTTCTGTTGCCGTGCTTTGCGAGCGCTTGTTTTATGGCAGCGTCGGGGAGCCCCGGTCGGGGATTTGGAGAGGGATAATTGCCTTTGCCGCAGGCTCCAGTAATCTGGTGGGCTAATTCATTATTTTAATAAGTTAGCTTCTCCTAGGGGGCGAGCGGCTCCGCGTCGCACCTCAGAACTCTGACAGCGGGCCCTCGTTATCGTGCCGCAGCCACGTCCGCGCAGGGTTAATAACAGTTATTAGCCCCTCTCCTTGGCTGTAATTTCTGCCCTGACTGGGGCCACTCAGACCGACGTCACATGCTGATCAGCGCGGCGCGTCACAAGTGTCCACTTCACTGGGGGTAAAACAGTCATGGGGCAGCGGCTAGATCTGACCGATTCATCCAAACAAGCGCTCGGTCGTGGGGTTTGCGTAACTAATGACTTCATTTTAGAGACAATCTTCTTCCTGCCTTGCTAATGGACTGCTCGGCGCGTGCGGCCGGCTTTGATGACTGCAATTCACATGGACATTTTACACCATGCCTGATTAAAAAGCATGTCATTGTCATTTCAACAAGGGGGAGGGCGGGACAGATACACTCCCGATGCATCAAAGTATCAGAAAAGCCCAAGAGTATATCCACATACATCGACTAATGAATCAGAAGTCTTGTACATTCACAAAAAAATAGCTTACTTCTGCGTGGCAGTGAATGGTAAAACTATATGTGCTATAAACCAGTGTGTCTATGATTATGATAATACATTAAAATAATATTATGACAAATACCAGTTTACAATCTAAAGTACGGTGACCAGGAGGGGACGTCTTCAGTTCACTTAGTATTGTTGTGGCTATGACATATTAAAGGTGGGGTATGCATTTTTTCAAAAATGCTTTAGAAAACTGAGTCAGGGCCGAGTACCAAAACAAACTTGTAGCCAATCAGCAGTAAGGGGTGTGTCTACTCATGATGCGGAGGAGAGAGCGCTCATCAGTGCACATGACGGACATTAGCCGAGCCGAGCGATGACAGAAAGATAGAGATGGCGGATAAAAAACAAAAGAGGAAAACGTCTGCGGAACAAAAGAAGGCTTACACCGTGTCTGCACCGGACGCAACAGTTGTCCTGTCGCGGTCTGTCTACACTGGACGCGACAAAGCGACCGTTGAAAATCATTTTAAATTTGTGTCAATATGTCATAAGTAGAACACAGCAGCAGTTTGTCATGTTGTCATGTCGTGGCGCGGCATCCAGTATAGACAGCATCACTGAGTTTTATAGTATTCTGTCGCGCCGCGCCACTCGCGTCAGGTGTAGATACAGTATTACAATAAGGCAAGATGTAGGACCCATGTAAATATTGAATCAGCTTTCCAGCGCTGGAGAGAACTCAAGGAGCAGGGAAGGCCTGCAATCAAATGCCGAGGTTGCTTTGTTTCTTCTCAATAGGTGAGTAACATTGGTTTTACTTTGTTTCACAGAACTAATCGTTGCCGTACGTATGTGTGGGGCAGAGCTATCAAAATAGGGGTGAGACCCTTTTGGGGTAGGGGCGTGTTTGTTTTAGCGATTTCAAATATCAACATTGGCTACCAGAAATCACTTACCCCACCTTTAACTCGTTGAAACGTGAAAATATGTCGTGGCCACGAGATAATTTTGTTGAGGTAACGACATGTTTTTCTCGAGTTTAATGCCTAAACAAACCTGTGTGACCATAGCAATCTGGGATTATCAGAGATGGATTTATTAATATTTTAATTTGAATTAAGAAATTATTATTTTAATTATTATAGAAATTATTACATTATTAAATTATTATATTAACCATAGGCTTAGGTTACCGGACTGTTGGCTATTGCACACGATAGACAGCATTCGAATTAAGTTTATCATGAATAAATGCTACATAAAATACATAAAATTAAATAGGCCTACAAGAAAACATTTTTATCCATCCCACAGTCTTGTAGCTGTGTCCATTAACTGATTGTCTTTTCCCATAATATTTGTATATTATTATTATTATTATTATTATTATTATTATTATCATCATCATCATCATCATCATCATCATTATTATTACTATTTGCCTATTATTATATTTTTATATTCGTTTTTTCCCTTCATTTCAATCTCTTTACATAACATTCTGACTTTTGTAAAAAAGCCTACTGTAAATGCTCGACATGCCAATAAAGCTTTATGCTGACTGGAATTTATAGCCTACTGGAAGTGCAGTTTAAGGGTTGAATTTAACATATATTTCATTTTATTTCTGCAAATTAATTAGAAATATTATAGGCTAGTGTTTCGTTGAGGAATGAACCATTCACGTAGTTTCATTTGTAAATTCATTTGTAAATAAATTTGTATTGGCATAATTGTCAGGCGTTTACAGTATTTACAAAATATATGGTAGCAAATATTATTATACAGAATGTTAATTAGGTAAAGTGATACATGAATTGAAAGGGGAAATAATAAACTATTATATGAAATAAATATAAAATATAGCCCTAACAAGTTAATATAATAGTAATAATAATAATAATATACAAATAGTAAATTAAATGTTTAATGTTAATAAAAATGTTTTATCCATCTCTGATAATCCCAGGTTGCTATGGTCACGCAGGTTTGTTTACGCATTAAACTCGTGGCCACGAGAAAAACATGTCATTACCTCGACAAAATGATCTCGTGGCCACGACATATTATCAGGTTCCCATGAGTTAACGTCATGGCCACGACAAAACTAAGTGAACCGAAGACGTCCCCTCTCGGTCACCGTACTAAAGCAGCAAAATTGACTGTTTTTGTACTGGTAAAATAACTGGAAATGTGTGAAACCGCACATTCACATTACAAATGGCTGCACCTATTCTTACCTAAAAAATAAGGTTGATAAATTTGAAGGTCTTTAAAATCCAATCAAAGAATCATTTTCAGAGTGAATCTGTTTCATTCTCAAATATGTAAATGTTCACACTGCACTGAGTAAAGCAGTAAAGCAGTGACCAAAAGTGATGTTCGGAGGAGATATTTGCACAGTATTTGATTTTAATGACCCTAAAAGTTAAATTAAACCATCAAAATATGAGGAGTGTTTTATATTGGGAGGAATAAAACACTAAACTTGGTTAAAGTATGTAACTGACAAAAATATCTGGCAAAAGTACAGGCAAGCTACAGCTTTTCAATGGAATATGGGTTTAATTTTACTATGGCCAAAAAGCATAGAAAAACAAAAAGAATACAGTGACTATCATATAATCAGTTATATAATATTTAATTGATTACTTTCTGGTCATTACTCGGTAAACTTTGTTCATATGTCATTGGTAAATTCTTGCAAAGTCTCCTTAAATTCTCCCCAACCCTGAGTAACACCTTCATTGCAAGTGTGGTGTGTTTGGGACCGTAATTGTGTTAGAAATGACACGCTCACTCTGCAAACAGATCCTCAATACACACAAGTGCAAGATGAAATTGGAGGTTCCTCACAATTTCACGTCTCATCTAAGACTTTGGAAGTTATTTTGAAGCGTTTGCAAATTGAGGTGTTCAACCTCTAGTCAAAACGCTCACTAGTCTTCTTTGACTGGCCCAGTGCTTTATATTTTTCACTGTACTGGTCTCACAGTGCTTTGCAATAATTGTGCAGACACTTCAAATCCAGCAAACGAGCAATATCTGAAGCTGATTGATCAGATTCTGATTATATCCTCCTTGGTTACAGAGAACAGCCTTTTGGCCATTTTCACTAAATAATGTCTGTTACAGTGATTTGTTGAACTATAGGCTGGAAATTATGAGTGCAAGCTTTGTATGTTAGCTTGGCCAAAAATGATGTCCACACAATTCGGCTGGTTTCATTTAGTTTAAGTTGAAGTACTGAAATAATTAACAAAAACTAAATCAACTAAAGCTAAAATTTACTAAAAACTGTACAAGCCGAATTAAAAATAATAAAAAAAGACAAAAACACACAATAAAATTATTAAAACATTTACTAAAATTAAAATGAAAAAAAGAAAATATAAAAATAAAATCTAATTAAATATATTAACAAAAATATAGCACTATATCATTGATACTAAAATAACACCAACTCCAAGCACAACTATGCAATATGCTTACAAAATCGTTAAGAAATGTTTAATAATATGTTTGAATAAAGGGTTTTGCTCACTAATGTATATAAACAGACAGTTCTGACTTGGATAAGCTGCATTCAAAGCTGATGTTCATAACAGAACTGGAGGGAGTTTGTGAGATTGAAATAAAAATGTCAATGTCGATCTGAATGTCATTTTTTTCAGTCTTTCAGTGGACCCAGATTCTGTGTGGTCTGCTGCTCTTTAATACTGCAGCGCTGCATGCGGCGGCACAGTCGCTGCGCTCCTGTCGACTGCTCTCATCTCTCCGGCCTCTCTTTGTCAGCCTCAGTTATTTCAGCTTTGAGTCTGGGATTTACCACACACAACACTGCAGGAACTCAGAGGGACCCAAAATACATGGATTTCTAGCAATGACCCTGCTTTAGTCAAACCTTTTCCAATCAGCTCATTTCATCAGCATGCCTTCACTGTAATTTGTGCTTGACAGCAGCGCTAATGTGGAAAGTCTTTTTTCCAAATTGATTACACAATGTTTGTTTAAGACGGAGAAGGTCCGTGAATGGTGCAGATACGCATCTAAAAGCTCAACCATCCGCTGTGAGGAGGAGGATGTGGTCAATAACCCCGCATGTGATATCACTAAACTAGTTGGGCATTAACCGCTTAATGTCTGCCATGAGCAGCCACACGTGGAGAGCTGGCAGCATAGAGACTGCTGGGAAAGCCTGAGGGGCGCCGCGGGCCGTCGCATTCAAACACATGCGATGCATCTGCTTTTACCGCTGAATGTTTACATGCCCTCCATCGGCTTAACCAGCGAACTGTCGGCTGATCGGGTGCAAATGGACATCAGAGACTGCTGATTCAGTTTATTATACAATTAAACAATGATAATCATTTTAAAACCTGTGAAATAAAATATATTCAAACACCAGACTGTTTGCATTTTAATTCATGATGTTGTTCTATGGGGAAACTGCATGAAAGTCAAAACAAATTCCACCACTGGAAATATTTTACATTTAGGGGTTCTTGTTTTCTATACAAATGGTCACAGCTGTATCTAATTGGGTTAATATGACAAAAATGTGCCACTTTACACCAAAATCAAAGGAAAAATAAATATTTCACATAGAGAAAATGTCTTTTTCCATCCAATGTTGCAAATTAAACTTGTGCGCAAAAATTGGGATATCACATTAAAAAAATAAATTGCAAATAAAGCACTGTTTCCATCCCATGTGTTTAAGAAAACAAAATCTTCACTTTCTGGGAAACTGGTGCAAAGTATCAATAATAAAATAATGAAAAGTTGCTGCAAGTGGGGAAGCCACTGACTATTTTTTCCTACATAATGATTTTCGTCTCAGAGCATGCAGACAAAACGCAATAACAATCTTGCGTTCGGAGGTGAATGATGTTTGGGAACGCAGTGCTGTGAGACACTTCTGGGAGGTGATTATACCAAATAATTCTGATGACAGACTTTGGCTCAGGCCTTTCAGAGTGATTAAAACTACATTTGAGATGATGTGCGATGTGATTGGTCCGCTGGTTAGTGCGGTTGTCCGATCACATCATCTGTTGAGGCAAAGTCACAAGAGATTTTAGTTTTGCATCCAGGAATTTTTCTGTAAATGTGTTTCCATTGTAGTTTATGTGCATGTTTTATTATACACACACACACACACACACACACACACATACACACACACACATACATACATACACACACACACACACACACACATATATATATAGCGCTGGGTTTTGACACAAATTTCACAATTCTCATTCACAAGCTTGCTATTCGATTCGATTCCCGATTCGATTCAATATCGTTTAGTTTGGATATATATCAGGTACACATGTAAAATTTTCTCAAGGAAAAAAACAAACTCTTAACTAATGCTGTAAAATATACATGAGAGTCAGTTGGTACTACATTACTATAATATTGAAGGTTAAAAATGTTTGATTTTTTAGGCAACACTGCTTAAATTACACTTAATAAAGTTTTTATAATAAAAGTTCTAATTACATAATAACATTTCTACTTCAATTCGTTTTTTTAAATATAAACATTTAAATGGTGGCTGTCATAAAAAAAAAAATAAATTAAACATTGAAGAACAGTAAAAGTTATAATGAATATATTATATGTTGCATACATTTAGCAAAATGCTTCTCTCTAGAGTTTATTTTTCTATGAGACTAATGAGTTTATGGTCACCAAATATGTTTTTTTCCTGAGGTAAATGTGACGTTGCATGACGTATTGTTTACAAGACGTTATATTGACTGAAACACTGATTGAGCGATTACATGAGACAGATACGGATTGTAAAGTTGTACTCTTTCTTTTAACTTGCCTTCGGATGCTTAGTCATGTTTATTTTGTGCTGAAACTGGTATTAATGTGGAGGAGATCTGATCAGTTCACGTGCGCCTCGCGCTGCCGCTTTTATTGAACTGAGGCGCGCCACGCTACAGCAATCACTCCATATTAAACAACGCCAAAACGACATTTACTGTTTGAATACTGCAATACAATGGACATAATTTGAAATTTGAGACTTTGTTTCATATTAAAAGTACCAAAGCACAATGCTTATTGCCGGTGTTCGAACTATACCATGGACTTTGGGGGAGCCCACTTGTTTTTTTGTTTTTTTTTTATAAGGGGGGGGGGTTAATGCATAACAACAGCTAACAGAAAGATACATACATAAAGATACAGGATTTACCCTATTATACTTTATCGACACGAATTGATAGGTGAAACAACAAACAGCCACCCACAAATAGTCTATAAACAAAGCATCAGGCTGTCTTTTGAGTTCACACGAACAACGGTTAAAGTTACTCGTAAGGCTACAGAAGAATACCATAATTTCTCCGTTCAGTTAGGCCTAAGACATCGAGAGTCACGCAGACCTATAACAACCCAGCTACAACACATAATTGCGAATAACATGCTTTACCTTAACACAGAATCGACCACAGAGGCCTGAATTGATTTCAAGGACTCCGCACAAAGATCAATGGCCTCCAACGTTTATACTTTTTCTACGAATCTTTTGAGTTAACGTACTAAAGATGAGTGGAATTTGCACCGCAGCGCCCCACACCTTGATGCTCATGACAAGAATAGCATGTATAGTTATCTTTATTGAAGCGAATTAGGTTTAAATCGCCGTCATGCATGAATGAATATTTTTGCAATTTTACACATGATCACATTAGACAAAACTGAAATTGCACGTCAAAATAACACATTGTCAATATTTTTTGAGACCCCCCAAAATTTCACAAATCACGTTTTCAGGGGAGCCCATGTCTTATTAAGGGGAGCCGAGCTCCCCCTAGCTCCCCCGTAGTTCGCACCCTGCTTATTGCGATTCATTGGATGGAAGGTGCCCTTCAACGTTCCATCCATTAACTGAAAACAGGCTAGACTAATCGATTCTTGGGATTTAAGAATCGATATCGTTTCATAAAAATGAGAATCGATTATAATCGAGATATCGATTTTTTTTTTACCCAGCCCTATATACTCAGTTGAGTACAAAAGTTTTTAATGCACATTTTAAGATTTTATGCACATCCTGATATTTGATCCATCGTACTTTTGTGCATTTTTTTTAAATGCATAACATTTTCCCCAACATTTTAATAACTGTCTGTTTTATGCTTTGAGTTTTCTCATTTATGTTGCTTCAAATCAGTATAATGACGATTTAAACACCAAATTGGTTGAGAAAACCACTACAGTTCTCATTTCTATAACAGTATTTTCTTTATTTGGGCACTGGTAAATAATAATGTCGCAATTCGTTATGAGAAATTCACATCAGTCTATAACTGAGATGCTATTATAGTTTTATTAATATTATGGAATTGTTTTTATTTTTATATTTTCAAATTTAATTACAATGTGTTTTTATTTCCTAAATATGTCAATACAGTAGGCCTACACAATTAAAACACTAAGCTAAACTTTGTACAGTGAGAAAGCAGTGAAAACTGTTGAGCTGTAAGCGAGAAAGCCGTCGACTCACCTTGTACTAGTGTCGTCTGTCAGGCCTTCAGGGCATCATCTGACGCAGCGGCCGGCGTTTCGTAGCCTCAAGGAATCATATGCTGCCTTCTGTGGCGCGTCTGTCCATCTGTATCTGTGTGAGTGTGAGTGTGTGTGTGTGACAGCAGGACTGTGTGTATATCTGCATGTATCAGGTGTAACGCAGCGTCTGCGAGGAGGATGCATTCTTGGATCAACATCTCTCGCTCCACCTGGAATCACAGAAAACCCGATCCAATTTCAGCCCCATTCTATAATGAAGACAATGGAAAATCATTTATGCTCTGCTTTAATATATTGCATCAGTTAGAAATTGCTCTTCATGGGTGCAATCTCTGTCCCTAAAAAAACAAACAAACCTCATCCAGAAACCACAAGCAATTGGAAAAGTCATGGAAACTCATTGGTTAAAAGGTGTGGAAACCCTGTGAAACAAAACTTCTGTCAAAATAAACATAGTCTTAAGAATATCCCTAACGAGGTTCAGCTGGTTAACATGGTTCCATTAACCCCTGCTAATGCTGTAACTACACCAGCAGGGCCTACACTAATCAAAATAAAGCTTCTTCATCGGCATCAATGTTTCAGTGATAAACCTTGAACATTCATGGAATCCTTCCATTACACAAAATGTTCTTTATAGCGTAAAGGGTCTTTTAGATTATTAAAATGTTCTTCACATTAAGAAACACTGGATCTTTTAAGAACTGTTCACTGCAAAGTTCTTTGGAAAACCTTAAAATGTTCTTCTACGCTCTTAAAAATAAAGGTTCTTTATTTGCATGGATGGTTTCATGAAGAAACTTTAACATCCATTTGCACAAAAGGCTATTTAAAGTGGAAAGGGTCCTTAAGAACTGATCACTGAAAGGTTCTTCTATGGCATCATTGTGACTTTTTTAAGCTCTGAGATAAATGAGAATGTGAATGGTTCGCTCTCACCAATTATAATACCTGACAACCCTGAAGAGGTTTGAGATGCTCCTTGATTTACCCCAGTTTACTGTGAGTTTGGAAACACATCTTTTGACCAGTGCCGCACCCTGTGACCTCTAGGTAAGCGACTGGCAGGGCCGTCACAACGGCACAGATGTCTTTTTAAAGCAATAGGTTTGCAATTAGCTGACACAGCGAGCAGGTTTTGCAAGCTGTACTATTCTGGGATGTGGGCGGATGGGCTGAAATGGGAATGGAACTATTGATCCGCTGGTCTGGTTGAGATGATGCACATGGACTATTTTGGGGGCAGAGGGGAATTCGCTGCCGTCCAGAACATTATGTTGCGTGACGTAGACAAGCTCTTCAAAAATCAACTCGATATTGGCAGCAAAGCAAAATGGCTGCTACATCTCATGACCTCTGCGCTTCATGAGCAGAAATACATTGGCCTTTGCACCGCTGCTGTTGATGTGGCATAACTGTAGTCACCCAACACAAACCTGAGCCAGCAAACTAAGCGTGCAAGTAGTAGTTAGCTGGAGCTATATACAACACTATCAATCTAGATTTACTTCACTTTGCTACAACTAATAAATTAAATAAATAAATAAATAAATAAATTACTATATATATATATATATATATATATATAACTAAATAACCATGGAATGTCCTTACAGCCAGTAGCCAAAGGAGCCAAAAGCAAAAATGCTCTGTCTCCTTTAGTGGACTTTGTTAGGTACTACCAAAAGTCCAGAGTTTTGTGACCTTAAGGATTGTGATGGATTGTAGCGTGACAGTAGACTGGGCCTTATAACCAAGTACCAATATTTTGTAACCAATACGGAACTTAATAAGTAGCCAGTGTAGAGACTGTCAACTTGAGGTAATATTATCATATTTTCTTGACCTGACAAGGACTCTAGCCATTGCATTTTGGACTAACTGTGGCTTGTTTATTAAAGATAAAGGACAACCACCTAGCAGTGCATTACAGTAGCCCAGTGTAGAGGTCATGAATGCATGAACTATCTGAAACAGCTAACATGTTCCATAGCTTAGTAATGTTTCCAAGAATGAAGAATGCTGTTTTTTTTTTTTGTAACATGTGAAATATGATTTTCAAAAGAGAAGCTTCTGTCTAATACAACACCCAAGTTTTTGACTCTCGAGTAAGAAGTAACAGTACTTCCTTCCAGATGCAGATTGTATTCTAAGAGATTATGTGTACAGGTTTTTGGTCCAATAAGTAATATCTCTGTCTTATACCAGTTTAATAGAAGAAAATTACTGGTTATCTGATGTTTAATATTTTTAACACACTTTGTTACCTTAAAAAATGGTATTGTTGAAATACACTAAGTATCATCAGCCTAATAATGGAAACTAATGCCATATTTTCTAATAATATTAGCAAGGGGCATCATATATATTGAAAATATCAGAGGGCCTAAGACAGATCCTTGCGGCACTCCATGCTTTACTGGCAATACATTTAGTTTAGTTAACTAAAAATTTCATACATGAAATAAAATAAACATTAACTAAAATAAAATAAATTCAAATAATAAATAAAATTAAATATAAAAATGTAAGCTTATTTTATTTCAGCTAGTTGCAATTCTCATTTTCACTTTATGTACTAAAATGGGGTAGACATAAAAAATATAGATAAACAAAAACAAAAGAATGCCAACACACAAGAAAATGAATCAAGCATAGCGTCAGTTCTGGCAGGTCACATTAGTCAAGGTCGCATCAGCTGACTCCCAGCTGATCCACGTCTACCTATAGGGATGCGACACCTATCACAGCACTCATATATAAGGTCCTTCAGTATTATCACCATCTTTCGCGTTGCTCAATAGCTAATTACCCACCTCCATCCCCGATTCCTCTTGTCAGTCAGGATTCAGCCTTCTGATTCTCCTTGAATCAGACCAATTTCTAAAATGTTAGATTAAATTATTGAACCTTAATGATATCTGCAATACATTTATGTTGGTTCTGTTCTGTTTACACTGGGGGGGTTACTGCTGCTCTCCCTGCTCTTATCCATGCTAGACTTCATGGATGTGCAGGGAGTTCTTGCCCAGAACAGAACCATACCACAAATTCACACTGTATGCTAATTGTCAGTCACCTTTGACGACAGTGGTCCTGACAGAAGTAAAACTTTAAAATTAAAATTTAAATAAAAAAAATAAAACCAAATTCAAAATATTACAAACTATAATAGCATCTTAATGATAATAAAATAATGTTGATTTATCACATCGGCCCTCTTTCATAGGGTTCTATTTTATGTCATAAAGGTAAATCCTCATAATAAGGACATTGTCAAGTTTACGGACATTTCATTTAATCCTAAAGCACAACAAAATGCAATGTGTAATACAAAAAAAAAAAAAAAAACACCAGCAAAAAGTTGATGCATAAAATATTCTTTACCGCATTCAAATATGCACACGATTGAACAACAATTCAGTGCAAACCATCATATTCTAGTACCCTATAGTTCAGAAAACCATATGTTGATAACTGGACTCTGTAGAGACAGTCATTGCTCAGCCTGTAATTTTCATGCCTTTAAATCTAGTCAGGCACCTTCTATCATGCTGGTGATCAAACAGGCTGAATTCGTCTCTCCCTCTCCACCTGATTCATAGATGTGGAGAAATCCCTGAGGGAAGACGATTAAACTGTAGCGGACAGAAGTCTGGAGTGATACCATGACCCTCGCCAACATTCAGTCCTCTGATCCTCACGGGAGCGCGGCGGGAAATAACACAGATCGGACTGGGATAATCTGTGGCGTTACTAAAGCGCTTCTACTTATCCTGTCAAATCACAACCTGTTTTTGACATGGCTAAGCCTCCAGAAAGCAGTCGTTTCAGAGCGCTAGTAATTAACACCTTTTAGAGCGCTACTTTAGGAACACTTTGATCGTATCTCCATCCCTCAATGTGACTGTCCAAACACAATCAAATGCAATGTGATCGGCATTGGAGAATTTACATTTTATTGACTGGCTAATGCCCTCTAAATCTAGACCAGTGAAGATGACAGGATTCTACGGTTCATTTCACTGAATTCCTGCTTTAATTCAACCTGAGTGTTTCTAGTTCAAATTTTACCGCAGCTCCCCTACGGGGACCTTAACTTTTTCTGCTGTATAATTTCAATTGCTTTCTTTTTGTTAAATGTTTAACTTAAATTGGGAGCCTCATAAATATTCCGAATCACTCGCCCCGTGTTTGATGAGGAAATGAGAGTCCTTCCCACCGAGATTCCCCAGGCTAGGAGATGAAAACCAGAGAAATCCCCTACAACTTTTCTCTTAGAAGTAGACCTGCGTGCCACGATGCTGGGCCGCTGTGTAGAGCGCCTGCTCCAAACACTAAAGGCTTGTCTGGTGCACATTTTAAGTGGCCATTTAAGAGCGGTATGCTTCTTCTGATTGTTCTATTAACAAATAGTTGATGTGTTTTGGTCTGAGTACAAGAACTAATCAATGCGTTTCGGGATTCTTTGATTTGAATGGCCATATGGAGTCTTAAAGGCTTAGTTCAGCCAAAAATGTTTTTTGTTTTGTTCAGATACACTACTTTTCAGAAGTTTGGGGTTGGTAGACTTTTTGATGTTTTGAAGAAAAGTCTCTTTTGCTCACCAAAGATACAGTAAATAACTGTTTTCTATGTGAATATCTGTTAAACTGTAATTGATTGTTGTGATCAAAGCTGAATTTTAAGCATCATTACTCTGGTCTTCAGTGTCACATGATCCTTCAGAAATCATTCTAATATGCTGATTTGCTCAAGAAACATTTCTGATTATTATTAATGTTGAAAACAGTTGTGCTGCTTCTTATTTTTTGTAGAAAATGATTCTATGATGAACAGAAAGTTCAAAAGAACAGCATTTATTTGAAACAGAAATCTTTTGTTATATTATAAATGTATTTACTAACACTTTTGATCAATTTAATGTGTCCTTGCTCAATAAAAGCATTAATTAAAAAAAAAGTTTGCCCCAAACAATTAAACAGTAGTGTATAAACACTGATTAGTGCACATACATAGAGCACATCGATTATGGTAGACACAAAGTCAACCACAGTTGATTGATGTGCTACGAAAAAAGAAAAAAAGAAAAAACTCATTGGTTTTAGCAGTACACTGGCTTTGAAACTGAGAAATTGATAGCAAATGTCACAAATAATTACAAATAAATGGCAAGTAACACACTGAAATTAAATAAATTTGAAATAGAAACACTGAAATAGTCTTTTATTTTATGTACTCCAATAATATGTTTTATTTTCAACTTCAAAAAATATTTTTTTAAGAGTGTAGCTCAAATGTGCTTGCATTACACATGAGAACAAACGTCATTGGTTCTTGTGTGTTAAGCAAGCACAATTGAGATTCTGTTTACCATATTTGATGTACTCTATGTGTGCGCTGATCAGTATTTATATGTGACGTGAGAGGCAATGGAGTTTTGACCTCAGCGAAATCAGAGTTCCCTTAATGTGACAAAACACCAATATCTGAACTCAAATACCATTGTACGGAATTGTATTTTTTTTTTTTTTCCAAACTACATAGACCATAGCAAACTGATGTTTTTGTTTTTAGATTAATAATATAATATATTTACTGTATATTGTGTGAGTTCATAACAAATTCATCGAGAATACTGCCCCCTGAAGCAAGCATTTGCATTTAAAATACAAATGCATAATATGCTCACATCCACATGCTAATTAGTTTGTGAAATACATTTTTGTCTCTGACAAAGTTCTTCATCAGCAACAAGTGAGAGGGAGCGAGTGGCGTTTCCTCCTCTTTTATTACTCTCTTCCTTTCTCTGAAGAGCCCTCAACAGACAGGCAGACAGACACGCGCTCTGTGCCATGTTTCGGGGTCGCAACCTCGCTGTGGCAACCACACCAGGAAGTCTCAGTTAGATGCCGCAAGAAGTCTTCATTCCGCGGCCTCTCACTGCGCTGGACATTTACATATGCAACGTTTCAGCAGCATCTCTCACACAACATGCACTGCAGCTACACAGACTATCAGAATACAAATGCCACTCAGTGCATGAGGAGGGCAGGAGGAGGCATGTGGGTAAACTGTTAATTTGCTCTCTTGGGTGGATGGAGTGGAATAACAATGCAGTTAGAACAATATTCATATACAGAGTGTGCATATATGTAATGTTTCATCAGCTGGAAGACTAACAAGTTACTGCAACTGAAAGCACAACGTGTTAAAAAAAAAAAAAAAACATTAATTACATGCTTTTACAAAATATTATTATTATTATTATTATTATTATTGTTGTTGTTGTTGTTGTTGTTGATAAGTTTACACTTTAAGGTGACATTGTTACAGTGCAACATGTACAAATAAGTACTGAATAATATTAATGACGTACTTACTATAGGGTTAAGATTTGGTTAAAGGAACACTCCACTTTTTTTGAAAATAAGCTCATTTTACAACTCCCCTAGAGTTAAACAGTTGAGTTTTAGCTTAGCTTAGCTTAGCTTAGCATAGTTCATCAAGGAAATTTGCTGCCGTGCCATAGGTGCAGCAGGCGCAATGATATTACGCAGCGCCTGAAAGTAGTCCCCAGCTAGGTATAGATTCAATGAACTATGCTAAGCTAAGCTAAAAGTGCTACTGCCAGACCCGGAGATCGGCTGAATGGATTCAAAAACGGTAAAACTCAACTGTTTAACTCTTGGGAAGTTGTAAAATGAGCCTGTTTTCAAAAAAAGTTGAGTGTTCCTTTAAGGGTTAGTTGCTTGCAATTATGCATAATTTAGTGTTATTACTGTAGTAAGCACATGCAACAAGAACACTGCAAATAAAGTGTTATCTTAAATAAGTACTTCCAAAAAAATATATTATGAGAGGAAGCAAATGGTGTTTCTTTCTCTATTATTACTCTCTTTCTCTTTATAAATTATTACCTATGCTGAAATCAAGGGTTATCTTAAAGTTATAAAATGTTTTTTTTTTTTGGTCAATCCATTGTAAATATATATAATCAACCTTTTCAAGCTTCAAAAAGTACGTTAAGACATTGTAAAAGTAATCCATATGAATCTAGGGATTTAATCCAAGTCTCCTGAAGAGACACAATTATGTAATATAAAATATTTAATTATTTCCTTTTCCCTTAATTTTCCCTTTTTTGCCTTTAAATCTAAACAGTTCACTGTTCAATTTAACTAGATCTTATCTCCAGTTTTGACTATCGTGATCTTAAGCACAAGAACTTTGTCTCCAGCAGTGACTGTGGTGTACCACAGAGTTCTGTCTTGGGCCATATTTTATTTTTGTATTTATATGTCTATTGGGTTCTTGTTTTTTTTTTTTTTTCCCTAAAATGTAACTTCTTTTAAACTGATGACACACAGTTTAATCTTACATTCAAACCCAGTCATTCCAGTGTCTGTTTAAAGGTAATCATGTCTTGTCTGTTGATGTCCCAAGGCTGAATTCTGTAATAATTGAACAATAGACAACAGGCCAAAGATGCTAATTAGAAATTATACTACACATATAAAAAATTCATGAGTTTGAGATTGATGTTTGAATTTCTTGTCAATTAATTGAAGTCTTTTCTAATTGAAGTCAAGTCTTTCTTGAACAATTAATTGAAAAAAAGAAAGAAAAAAAACAGCTAATGAATGAATGTAAAGTCGGACAAATGTTATGCAGGAAAAAAAAAAAAAAACAGTGTTAGTCACACAATTCTCCGGGCCTGGAGATGAAATGCTGACTTTCAGCTCACATCTCGGTGAGGTCACCCCATTGGTATCGCAAGCGCAGCAGTCACGTTGTGGCACAATGCAGACAGATTGCTTATAATAACCGTTAGAGACCTTTCATTTTTCATTGTCAGCGATTTGCAGGATAATTTTGGCACCCTTTAAGGAGACAACCTTCCTATTAAGAAGATAAAAATAAACAAACTAGTTGTGAAAGCTCTATATCAGGATGAGCTAATCCTATTTACAGATCTCTGGCGTCGATACGGAACCATGCAGACATGCTTACATGTGACAATTTTTGCTATTTTTAAAAGCAAGCTACACTTAACGCCAAAAGGTTTCTGGTGCCAGAGCACCTAAGGGGATAAAACGTCACAATTAAAATCATATTACAAAGCCTGTATGAGAAGAAACACTCTGGCCAGTTCATCTAATATAGAAGCACAGTAGAGATGGCTTAAAAACTCAATTTTCTATATATATATTTTTGCTATCACTGATCAATACTTTTACCAAGTAATTAAATGAAATGCTCCTAGGCTCTTAACATCTTACAACAGTGTTTTATCTCAACCCCAGCAGGAACATTGAACCTGAAAAAGTAGTGGGCACATTATAACAAGGCAAAACAATGACAAAATTCAGTGGATGAATGATAAACTAATATTGAAATAAACATATTAGGAATATGTTTAAAGAAATATCATTTTTTAACACCACTGTATGAACAAAGAGAGCATCCCAGGAAAAGTCTGTCTTGTTTGTAATCACCTCTGATAAAAGACTAATGAGGAATTAAAGACAATAAACAAATCATCACCCTTTTAATGCCATCCAAAAGTCGATATCAGCCAGCAATTAGTTTTTGCATCTGCTTTGCTTGTCTTGCTAGAGCAGCCGGTCGACATGTGTTTCATACAAAACCAAAATGAAATAAAACCGATGACTTTTTTTTTTTTTTTTTGCCTGTTATATAGGGCTACTCCCTATCTTGCTTTCTTTTTATGTATCTAATATTTCTAATTTACCACCAGCCAGGAAAAATGACACATGAAGCCGTAAATTTCCTACTAATTCCAAATAATTCTGATTACATGGACGAGTAGTTTTCAATCAGAAAGATAATCTTGGTGATAGATGGTGGGATAATTGGCAGTCTCGGCGACGTAAATATTGTGTCGTTCTATTAATCTTGCCGAATGAGGTGTCAACCTGTCACTCATTCGTCAAACTGAATAAGGAAACATAAGAGATAAATAAATGCATGCAGGTCAGGATGTGCGGATGTGTGTGAGAGCCGCTCTCAGAGTGTCCGAGTGCCATTACCTGAATGCAACTAACCAGAATTGCAAAGCTTTTATGAATTTTTGCAATTCGATTTTACTTAAAGACCCAGATTTTACATCGGACATCAATTGGGCACAGCATTAAAACTGTCAGTCACATAAAAGTGACAAAAATGTCCTTATAATCAAACATGCAGATTATTACTATTACCATGAACTGTGTAAAAAAAATCATATATCATATGCAAAATTATTAACATGGCATGGACTGAGTTTGATAAAATAACAATAATATATTATGCCAAACTACTTAAAGAAACAGTTCAACCAAAAATAAAAATGTGCTGAAAATGTGTTCACCCTCAAGCCATGCAAGATGTAAATGAGTTTGTTTCTTCATCAGATTTGAAGAAATGTGTCATTGCATCAGTGTCTCAGCAATGGATTCTCTGCAGTGAATGGGTGCCGTCAGAATGAGAGTCCAAACAGCTGATAAAAACATCACAATAATCCACAAGTAATCCACACCACTCCAGTCCATCAGTTAACATCTGGAGAAGACAAAAGCTGAAGCAAATCCAGCATTAAGACATTTTTAACATCAAACTGATGCTTCTGGCTAAAATATGTGTCCATAATCCATTTTACACTTCCAGTGAAAAAGTCCATCTCCTGTTGTATCTCACAACAAAATTCACACACATATTTGTTTAGAGCTGTTTTGGCTTGTAAACAGTGCTTGATCTGTGCAGATTTCTTTCCTGATTCAGACCAGGGCTGCATTTCCCAAAAGCATCGTAAGCTTAAGTACATCGTAGACCCATTGAAACCAATGGAGCTACGATCAACTTAAATTTAACATGCTTTTGGGAAACGCAGCTCAGAACACTTTTATACTGGAGGAATCATTGGATTATTTTGGCCAGAAATGACAGTTTAAATTAAAAAAAAAAAAAAAAAAAAAAAAAAAGGCCTTGATGGATTTTTTTTCAGCTTTTGTCTTCTCCAGATGTTAACTGATGGACTGGAGTGGTGTGGATTACTTGTGGATTATTGTGATGTTTTTATCAGCTGTTTGGACTCTCGTTCTGACGGCACCCATTCACTGCAGAGCATCCATTGCTGAGACAGTGATGCAGTGACATATTTCTACAAATCTGATGAAGAAACAAACTCATTCTAATCTTGGATGACCTAAGGGGGAGCACATTTTCCTCTTTGGATGAATTATGCCTTTAAGGGGCTTCTTGTAAAATATTTTTCTTTTATTGATATATGAGAAGTCTTTTAATAAATTTAAAAACGGTAGGTCAATTTATATCACTGTTTTAACTCTGCATGATTATATAGGGAATTGAATCATATTATTTGCATAGTTTTGTAAATCATCTACACAAGCAACATCCCTGCATTTTCCTGCAGTTCTGCCTGAAACATGTTTCCTCATTTGCAGATGCACGGTTAATTCACAAGACGGTCATAAACAGGGTCTCTGTCAGGTTTGTAATGTTCACTAATCTGTGATGATCACGATAGTAGATTAAAAAATAGAGTGAATCAAGCACTGACATCTTCTTCATTTAATTTATAAAGATGATAATTAATGACCTTCTGGCAGAAGAGCACCCTATTTTAATGCAAAGACTAAAAAGCTTCCCTGCTTTTCATGGAATTCGGAATTAACTCTCAAATATCAGTAATTTAAAGGAAAAGGTCAGCCCTAATGTAGTCCCTCCCCGCTTTTTAATATCCCATAACTCTCTTTAAGATGCTCACCTGGCACGGCTGCGCACCAGCTAATTGGAGGCAATTAATTAATTCGGCATCAGGTGTTGGTGAAGGCAAACAAAGCAGTGGAGACGGAGAGGCGCTCATGCCCTTCGACATCATCATTAACAACCATCAGGTGAGCGAGGGTCGCTTTGACGCGTGACAGATTACATTTTCTCTGACGACAGGCCGCAGATTTATCTGGGTGATAAAGTAAGTGCAGAGCGCAGCATTCAATCACAGCAAAGAGAAATTAGATTAACGAGCTCATGATCACAACAACTCTGAAAGAAACCAATAAGGCGCCATTAAGCTCTGATGTGTGAACCACAACATAAAAGGGTTCAAATGTGCACCTTTGTTTTTGTATTGCAAGAGTGAAGTGGCTGGTGTTTGTCCAAACAGATCAATGTTGAAACATTATTTCAGTGCATGCATCAGGTGTCCAAAAAACCAAAGATTTCACTTTCACGGAGAGAAAAGTGTAAATTCACAGCTGAAGAAACCAAAGGAACCACACGCTGAACAGTTGAACCTGTTTTTCAGGGTCTGGACTGAGATTCAACCCTGAATATGAGGGTAATGTGAGACCGTTTGCCACAAAACAAGATCTGAGCCCAAACTCTCAAGCAAATCCTTTAGATTGGTGACAACAGTATGTTCACGTCTTGGAAGTCAGGACATCAAACTCTCGGAATCCATGTTCTCACTTCTATTGTGAATGATGGTGACCAGTTATTCAGTAACACTTATAGGCCTCGTTTCACAGACAGGGCTTAGACTAAGCCAGGATTAGGCCATAGTTCAATTAGGACATTTAAGTAATTTTTATAAATATGCTTAGAAAAAAAAAAAAAAAAAAAACATTACTGGTGTGCATCTTGAGACAAAACAAATGCATTGATATATTTTAAGATCAGTCAGTGCAAGTTAATTTCAGTTGAAACAGCTTAGACTTAGATTTTAGTCTAGGACTATAGGCTTAAGCCTTGTCTGTGAAACTGGGGGATAATAAAGTAACTATTAAAAGCATTTTTTTTTATTATTATTATTGAAATAAAGCTGAAATAAAATAAAATATAAATATTAAATAAAAAATAGAAATGTTGCTCTCACAGCTAAATTAAATAATTTGTTGAAGCACTAAAATTACTAAATAAATAAAAACTAAAACTGAAATAAAAAATAACTTAAACCTAAATAGTAAAATTTAAAAGACCAAAAACTATTAAATTAAAAAAGCATATAACAAAGAATACTTACAATGAAAATGAAAGCTAGCAAATATACAAATAAAAGCTAATTAATTTTTATTTGATTTATTTAAAAAAAAAAAACACTAATCGTCTATACGTGATAGGCTACTGAAATAACATTGCAATAAAATTACATTTTTTGACATTAACATGAGCTAACAATGAAAGCATAATACTTTCAAAGCATTTATTTATGTTAATCTTAATTATAACATTTCAAAAGTTGTATCTGTTATTATTTAATGGACCTGCACCAACATTAACTAACAATGAACAGCTGTATTTTTATCAAGTATTGTTAACAAAGATTAAGAAATAGTGTCACTGTAACAACATGATAGTTATTGCATATACTAACATTAACTAATAGGACCCTTCACAATCTTTAATCAAAGTGTAATAACGTGCTCCTTTTCAGCTGACGTCACCAAACCCTCCTATTCTTTAACCACTCGAGAATCCAGTCCTGCAGTTTTTCTCATTGGATAAAAATAATAAAAAATAAATAAATTATATCACAAAGAGCAGTATACACTAATTTATTAATTAGATCACGTTTATCTACCAATATCTGTAATGGAATCAAAATGAAAATAAGTTGTGGTTCATTGTTTCTGACTCACAGTGATGGTTCTCAGCAGAACAGATTATTAATACAGTTGATAGACATCTGTAGGATCTAGATGATCATTAAAGAAATAATTATTTTTCCTCACTTTATCTTTATTTTCTCCACCTCAGTAGGTTACACCATCCAATTACAGATATAGAATGATTGAATGATTGAAGAATGATTGGATTTAGTGTATTAAAAATTATTTTTAATACACTAAAAAAGGGTATTGAATAACAATATATCAACATAATGATTTTAAAATAAAGAGTTAAATAATAAAAATAGAAGGCCATAAAGAGCTTGGTCATCCAACAAATATGCACATTAACATCACAGGTGTAAGAAAATGATGCTCAAGATGAAGTAGACTAGTAATCTATAGCTTGGGGAAGGGAAAAGGTTTCACTTTCACTTCATTTCACTTTCCTAAACAATCTAGAAGAGGACCCCAAGTTTTATAGAAATTACCAGAAGTTCCTTTCATTGTGTGTCTAATTTTCTCTAGTTTAACAAAATATAAAATATATTTAATCCATAAAGAAAGGGGAGGGAATGTAGGTGATTTCCAAAAATAATTCACCCCAAAAGCAACATGCTGACATTATTTATTCAGCCTTGTGTTGTTTTTAGTCTTCTGACAGTTATATGAACTGTCACTGTGTGGAAAAGAGCTGCATTAACATTCTTCAAAATATCTATTTTTGTTTGGTCCTTAATTACATGACAGGTCAGTAAGATTTTAAAAAAAAGAAATAAAAAAGAAAAAAAAAGAATACTTTTACTCAAGGATGCATTAAATTGATCAAAAGTGACAGAAAAGACATTAATGTTACAATAGATTTCTGTTTCAAATAAATGTTGTTCTCATGAACTTTCTATTCATCTGTGAATACTGAAGAATAGAAAGTATGGTCATTTCCACAAAAATATTGGGCAGCTCAACTGTTTTCAACACTGATAATAATAATAAATGTTTCTTGAGCAGCAAATCAGCATATTAGAATGATTTCTGAAGGATCATGTGACACTGAAGACTGGAGTAATGATGCTGAAAATTCAGCTTTGATCACAGCAATAAATTACACTTTAACAGATATTCACATAGAAAACATGTGTTTTAAATTGTAATAATATTTCACAATGTTACTGTATTTTTCCTAAAATTAAAAGCAGCCATGGTGAGTGGAAGAGACATCTTTCAAAATCATTGCATTTTTTCCAACCCCAAACTTTTGACCAGTAGCGTACATTCAATGAGTATTAAGCACTTTTTGCAAACAGAGTCTAAACTCATTCTTTTTTCTTTAAAGTGTCAGTTAAAGCCGTAACCTCAGGAAGTCAAATGAAATATTGTATGTGTGGAGTTTTTTTTTATTTATTTATTTTTTATCCAATACATTTACACTGACGTATCCACTGAAACAGTAACTCATTTAAATGTAATTGGATTGCAGATGTGGCCTAAAAGAAGCAATCCCTCAGTAGAAGTTAACTAGTTTTGAGTTAATTATATTTGCCATGAATAAAAGAAAATAACTATTTGACTTTGACAAATGCAGTGCAGAGTACTTTATGTACTTGTCTTGTTGCGATGCTGACCTGAACTGAATGTACTGGTTTGATTCAGAAACAGCTTTTATTTCTTTCATACGGCGCATTCATCAGAACTCTGAGGCGTCTAGACTTACGTTACCAGCAAACTCAATATGACAGGTCAGAACGAGAGCTATAACAGTGCTGGTCGTCTTCAGACACACCTGTTCCTGTGTGTACCCGATCCGATGTTTGAAGTGACGATCCTGATGATCAGACGCTCAAACGCGCTCTGATTATCGCCTCCTGCTCGGCCTGTGTCCCGTCTTCCGCTGGTCTCCAGGAGCTTTCAGCAGCTGTGCCTCTGTCACGGGGTTTCACGTTTCGAGGGCCCACACTGTCCTCCACTGTGCTGCCCATGAGTCTGTCTGAATGGGGCTTTTGACGGGCAGAGCCACGTCTCTCAACGGCCCCGGCCCGGCCCAGAACAGAGGAGCACGGGTCACTGCTCACACACCTGGCAGGTACGGCTCACCACGTGCCTCCAGCCCAAACAAAAGCCACTCTGTACTGACGGTTATTGCGAATTATACCATCCGCTCCACTCTCTGCATTCATAAAGAAGAGGAAGATGAAGATGAAAGCGAGAGAGCGTCACGCACATACACACTCTTAAAAATAAAGGTGCTTCACGAAGAACCTTTTTGTCTAAATGGCTCCATAAAGAAGCTTTAACATCTGAGGAACCTTTCTGTTTCACAAAAGCTTCTTTGTGGCAAAAGAAGGTTCTTCAGATTATAAAAAGGTAAGAAAGAGATGTTTTTTTTTAAAGAACCTTTGACTGAATGGTTCTTTGTGGAACCAAAAATGGTTCTTCAATGGCATTGCTATATATTTTTTTTTAAATTATTAATAAATGAAATTAAATATTTTTAACTTTATTTAAATTTTTACTGCCAAAGCAACATTTCTCATTTTTGTTCATCTTAAGTTGAAAATAACTAAAACTGAATAAACTAAAACTAAAAATATGTCTATAGACATATTTAAAAAAGAAATAAAATTACAGATAAATAAATTGACCAAACAAAATTACTCAACTTAAAACAAAAATATAAAAAATAGTTTAATTCAATATAAAAACTAAAATAGTATATCAGTGATACTAAAATAACACTTCACAAAAATGTCACATTAAATTTTAGTTTCAAATGGCAACAATAACTCTATTTCAAATTTCACACATCTTTCTATGCTGTTTCTAATTGTTAATTTACATGCTCTTGTCAAGTAGAAGTGTGCTCAACTGTATTGATGTGCACTTATAGTGTACTTCAAATCTTAACTGTTTAACAAACTCTACTCGCAGATAATATATTAATGAAATAAATATGTACTTAAAGTTTACTGTTTCTCAAAACATTTATGCGCTTTTGTAACTTCAAATGAAAAAACTTTTACTTTAAAGTACACTTAAAAAAATAATAATCCTTTGTTGTGCTTTGCAGTAAACTAATTTTGTTGACTAACATACTAAAGCACATGTAAAGTACTTGATTATAATTTTTTACTTTATCGTGTTATTCAATATTACGAGTTAATATAATTTAAATGTAGTAAATTACAACTTTCTCATTATAAATATGTAATTACAAATATATTTAAATTTATGACAAGTTTTGATAGAAATGACATTAAAGTATATTTTAGTTTACCATAAATGCATGCCAGTACATTTAGCAGTAATTTTAACCATATTTCAAACAGAATAGAAGTAATTATGAAATTAAATATACCGTCGAAGTTCTACTTAACGCTCTAAAGTTCAGCTCATTTCATTAAATATAAAATACTTTTAATTTAATTGAAATTAACATGCAGTTAATCATCAGAAAGCATTACATTCAGTTCACACTTATGTATATCATTTCCATAATAAAATATGCTTTTCAAAAGTGTGCTAAAGTTTACTTCTTTCTCAAGCACGTTACGGAGAGCAGCAGGTTTTGGAACACACTCCCGCAGCCTGTCGGTCTCCTCCATGCTCAACTGCAGTTCAAAGGCTGATGAGTGAATTATCTGTGACAGGAAGTGCATGTCAGCGTGTCAGTGAGGTGGGCGGCACAACCGCAGCTTAAAGCGGCCTTTGCTTCTAATCCACATGAAGAGAGATTGATAGAGAGCAGGAGAGACTCACTCACTCCAGGCTTTTATTTCTCTCTCTCTATATCCTTCAGCCTGTATCAGAGACGGGAATGAGTGTTGCGGATGAAAGCCGTGTCCCTTTCCTGACCAGGTCATGACGGGCCACACAGAGATCACAGACACATGTCCTAACCTGCAGTGAAATCCTTCAGATACACCAGTTCCATCATTATTTACTCCCTTCATGCTGCTCCAAACTTACATGATATTTTCTCCAAAAACAAAAAGGGTATTTTCAACAAATTTCCATGCAACAGTTTTCCATAAAAATGACAGTTTAATAGTAAACATGAATGTCAAACTCGAGGGGGGAAAAGAACAGTAAGTCTTGGAAAAATCATAGGAAAATACTATGCAGAAATTGTAGCTGGACTTTAAGTGGACTTTTTAAATTATAGTTGTTGATCTAAGTGATTTAGGAACCAGAACAAACATAATTATTAAGAATAAGAATTATCATTTTAATTATACAAATACAGAAATATATTGCTGTTGAAAATTACTGTAGTATAAAATAAAAATGAATATTTGATCATTCTAATAATAATCTATGTTGCAACACTAATATTTATGTATTCAATTCTTTTACTTTCAAGTGTTCAAACCCTTGAGTGTTTAACATTTCTAATGCTCAAGCTTTTATTTTGGCAGAATGCTGGGAAAATACAGTAAATTTCTGTCCACATTTTGGACATTATGCAAATGTGTAAATAACATAAACCTAGCAGACACTCCCAAATGCGCATTAAACTCGCAGTGTATGCAGAGATGATGTTCACGGCATTCACTGTGAATCAAGATGCTCTGAAAACACAGGATCATGAGCTGGACGTATCTAAATGAACACAGTGCTGTGCCTCATGCTGAAACACTCAGTGCATCCGACTCTATCAGTTATTTCATTGAAGTCCCTTAGTTTGCTCTCAAACACTGACAAAATTCGCATTTTGAAGCTAAAAACATTCAAAACTTGCATTCTCTCACTTCTACCAATACGGATCAAGAATTTTTATGACATCATTCTGCACTTCAGCTTCTCGTCACATTTTCTGACCAATCAAATGTTCTCTAGGATCTGAAATGTCCCGCCCCTTACACTATAAAACACACTAAAGCTGCAGCTGAAAATGGTGACTTATTCACACATTTATTACATAGCACATACTACACTATATATGGGATAGGGAACAATTCAGACAGATCCATTTCACTGGGGTGAATTACGTCGGGTTTCACCTCAGTGCCACGCAAAACCTCCACAGCGTGCACACAGTGTGACCACCAAATGCATCCAATCTGAATTCTACACAGAATGATGTATTTTAAAGTGCAATGGAGAAGATTGAACATTGAAAACGGTTAGACATCCTCGGTATTATAAAGAAGGAGATAACACATGCAACACCATATAGGCTAATACACATTTGTCAAACTTTATTACTGAAAATATAACTTTTTTTTTGATAGATGCTGCTGTGATTTTGGGTAAAAACGCATAAATACTCGATCTGTTTAACAGACAAAGCAATGGTGATCGTAATAAAAACAGTTACTCACACTTGTGTTGCGACATGACTGTCGTATAGGGCCAGATTTACTAATAGCTTGCACCAGCGCAAACCGTCTTTTGCCATTAAAATAGTACTGTCAGGATTTACTAAAGATGCACAGTGGAAAAATTAGCGCAGAAAAGGCGTGGACACAGTTATTTTTGCGACTGACCTTATTGAACATGCATTTGAAGGAGTTTCCCTTTCAGACACAAAATTTATGGGAGAAGAGTATGAAAATGAATCACGTAACACGATTTACTAACGTTTGCGCTCGTCAAACTACTGGCATTTGCGCCATTATTTTTAACGCCCCAAAAAAGCAAGTCTTAAAGCAGGCTGTAATTTGTGCTGCTCTTGGTAGATTGTGCTGGAAATTATGGAAATGAGATGTTGCGTCTGTGTTCTTTAATGTGAGCATTGTCAATAAATCACCTGCAGAATTTTCCCCTCCCATTGGCGCTTTTATGGAATTGCGCTCTCGCGCTACTTTGCCCTGTTTAGTAAATCTGGCCACATAGTCACACAACATTGTCTTTTAGTTTCAATCTTTCTGAAAATCCCGCATTGAATTGTGCCTTGTTTGTAAACAAATCCGTGGTAAAATGAAGTGAACAAAGGACCAAGTTCTTACTGATGTGGTCTGGATCTTCATTAAAAATAAAGCTCATCCACTCTTTCCTAACGTTGGGATCAGAAGGAAGGTGTTGTGTCTTAAGTAATACCTTGTGCTGCCGCTAGAGGCACTAGGTAGAAGAAAAGGTAAAGGGGGGAGTGAGAAGAAGAGAGTTATGTTCAGCGTGCAGATGTGAAGTGACTGTTCAGAATAAATGCAAGCCTGGAAATAGAGATATAGTCTCGTGCTTCTTCCATAGATCTAACAGAAGGCAACGCAAACACTGTTGTTCCACAACTTGGCACTGCACAGCATCTTGTTGCTTTCAGAGCATCTTTATTATTTGGGTTCTGCGTAGACCTGCGTGTTTGCCTCTCTCTAAACACTACATGCATGAATTGGTGGGCGGGGCTAAACAGGCTGTGATGTAGGCTCGGTGGGCGGGGCTAAACAGGCAGTGCTGTAGAAGCAGGCGTTGATCTTCTGTGGAGGCGGTGCTTATCCACACTATTACATTATAGAGTAGAACATTCCACAAGCTGTCATTTTGACAGACTGCCTTCAATATCAGCTGTTTTTAGACTAACAACAAAGTTTTGAGTTCTGAAACTTACAGGATGTTTTTATAGTACAATGACCTCTTATGTCAAAAGATCAAGGGAATTTTGGTTTCTCAGTTCATGACCCCTTTAAATAACAATATTTTATGATAATTGGAGGGAAAAAAACCAATGGTAAACAATTGCCAAAATTGGCAAAAAAAAAGAATACATTCATTTTTAATAGCACCAGCACCTGACCAACTAATACTAGCACTTACCTATTTTATTTTGTTGTATTCTATTCCATTCTATTAAAAAAAAAAAAAAAAAAAAAACCTAGCTATGTGTACTGTGCTAGACTAACTGAGACTTGTCACAACACTTGTATACTGTTGCTCTCTCGTTGGTCTGATTGCTTCTTGTTCTCCTCATTTGTAAGTCGCTCTGGATAAAAGTGCCTGCTAAATGATTAAATGTAAATGTAAAACAGAGTAACAAGAGGCGTTGTGTTCTTAGACACAGTGCAAGCAGATCCTTAGACAGTGCTGTAAATCACTGATCATAACAGTGTAACATGTCTCAGAAATCGTCTCAAATTGTCCCCGAGCCCTTTGGGGTTCAGTGTTGAGCTCTGATCACAGACTGATCTCCATCAGCCTTCAGTATCATCTCTGACAAGCAAGGTCACCCACCAATGAGTCTCCATTCTCCAATTAACGGCGCTGATAGACAGTGCTAATTGGCAGGATTTATGGGGCTCTTTTATTGGGCTTTATGAGAGAGGCAAGTGGAGGACATTAGCATTTATGGGCCGTGAGGTCCACACTGGGAACATAGAGCTGCATGACTGTGGGAGCAAGAGAGTCTGGATGTGTTCTAGCATTCAAAAACAAGAACAGAACAGAACGACACATCTCAAGACACATCTCTCAAAGTCAAACGGTTTCAGCTCGACAAACACTGATGCCGCAAGATGCTGAAAAACAGTGAGATTTAGAGAGAGAATATTAAATCCAGCAGACAGACTGCATACTTTTTATTTTTCTTCTTTGAAGCCAATCACCTGAGCAAGAAATGCCATATGACTAATTACTCTGAAGTTGCAGGAACATTGTCACAATCCTTCATCAATTCCTTTTCATTTTAATCAGTGTTTCAACAGCGCAAAGACATCAATAAAACAGATTGTAAACAATATGGCATGTAATGTTACAAAATTAGCATTTTACTAAATATATGCACTATATTACATATTATATTTTTACTTATCCTGTAAGTGATGTCTTCAATTTTTTTTTCTTTTTTTTTTTTTTTTTTTTTGTTACACTTTATTTTGTTACAGTGTAATTATACATTTAAGTACTGCATAATAATAATTAACTATATATACTTACTATATGGTTATGGTTAAGATTAGGGTCTAGTTTAGGGTTACTTGCATGTAAGTATGCATAATTTATTGTTATTACAATAGTAAGTATATGTAACGTATAACAAGGACACCTTAAAATAAAGTGTTACTTTTTTGCATGTTTTAATAAATCTGTCATGAAAACAAGTTTTTATTACAGCCACCATTTAAATTGTAATATAAATATCAACAACGAGGAGAAACAATTAAATCATTAAAAAATGGAAAAAAAGGATGAAACGATGCTTATATAATGTAAATGATTGTTGATTTTAAATTTGATTAATTCGTTATTAAATAAGCATTATTTTTAGTTTTGGTTTTCACATCAAATAAAAACTTTCATTAAGTTTTGGTTTTTCAGGAAAAAAAAAAAAAATATTCAGTGCATCACTAAATGGAATATTTGTTGTTATACAGAATGTTGCTTGAAAAAAAAAGAGTCAGACAAGACACAAGTACTTATGAACAGCAGAGATGAGCAGAGTTTTAAAATGCCCCTATTATGGGTTATGAAAGGTTCATATTTTGGTTTTGGGAGTCCCCAACAACAGGTTGACATGCATGCAAGGTCAAAAAAAAAAAAAAAAAATCATTGTCTTAAAATGTACATTTATTTTTTTCCTTTTTTGCTCACGACTCTCAAACGGTTCGTTCAACGATTCATTTTTCCAAACCCCTCCTTTGCGTGACGCTATTCTGCGGTGATTGGTCTGATGATTGAGTCTGTTGTGATTGGTCTACTGCGTGCAGCGCATGTCAATAACGGAACGCCCATCACTGCTGAGTCCACAGCTCGCTGGTAAACACCCAAGCAGCCATGGTATATGCCTTAGCCCAATGCAGAAACGCATTGATAAAGCACTGCGGGTGGTACACCAAGGTATTGCTCTATTCTTTATCAGAACTCCATATAATAACAACGACAAACATTCACTATTCATCGACACATTTCTAGACAATTGCGAGCGAGCAGATATTGCTGTTAGCCAGTTAGACGGAGACCTACAAGCTGCGCGGAGCGAACACAACACACACACAACTAAATACGTATTATGCATGCTACAGTACAGAGTACATGACAGCAACAGTTTTTAAAAGAATTACTCCACTTTCAGAATAAAAATTTCCTGATAATTTACTCACCCCCATGTTATCCAAGATGTTCATGTCTCCCTTTCTTCAGTCGCAAAGAATTTATCAGTCACAACTTATCTAGCGAAACCATCTGTAATTTTCTTTAAAATAAATAAATAAATAAATAAAACAAAAAAAAAAATAAAAATGTTTATACACTTTTTAACCACAAATGCTCGTCTTGGCTAGCTCTGCGAGGCGAATGCGTACTTTGTCTGTGTACAACGGTTCAAGACAGGGTACATCTAAACTCCCAACACACCAACTTCAAAAACATACTACATCGTTTTACCTTTTTATTTGCTTTTTGTAAAGGGTGTTTGCACGCTCTTTGTAAATACTGGGTTGGTACTTCTGCAGCGATGTAGGATGATTTTGAAGTTGGAGGAGAAAATGAGTTGGGAGTTTTTAGACATACCCTAACTGTACCCTAACGGATTTACCCTCACAGTGCAGAGCACAGCGTCTTCTCCACAGCAATCCGCTACAGTGTTTAAGAGAGGGGAGGTTCAAGTTTTCCCGGGTCTGTGCGCGCAACGAGTGGGCGGGCATAAATATGCTAATGTTTCATGTTGAGGTCACCTTGAAACAGCTAAAGATTCGTTTAAAAAATGACTCATTTTCATGACTCGGAGTCGACTCTTTCTTTTGAAAGACAATAACTTTATACACGGTGCACTTTTAGATTTAAAACTTTGCAGGATGTTTTCATTCACTTAGAGCTGTGTTACACACTGCATGAAAGGTCATTTTCAAAAATCCATAATAGGGACACTTTAAAACTTTCATATCATTTTTTTTTTTTTTAATAAACTAAATCATTTTAGTGCATCACTAAATGGATTATATGCGATGTATAAGTTGCTTGAAAAAAAGATTTAAAAAAAAATAATCAGAAACCACGGCTTTTCTCTGTGATAAATGAACAGCTTGTGTGAGTTTTTCCAATTTTTTTTTTTTTTTTTTTCTATTCCTGGTTCATCAGTACATAGTTATAGTTTGTCACAAATCAGGCCTCTGTGGCTCCCTCCGATCACCACCAGAGGGATCCTTCACCAGAGTACTAACCGTTCTTTTGGACTTCAATTCCCATAACCCCGTGCCTGGGACTGATCACCTGTACAGGTGTTGGTCATTATCTAGACTACTTAAGCTGTGTTCCCCCATACCTCACTGTGAAGTCTTGTTCTGCCTAGCTGACATTACTGAGCGTTTATCCTGTTTGTTTCCCTGTTACCTACCTGGACTGTTTATCTTCACTGATCGTTTGCCGCCTACCTTTTGACCCAGCCTGCCTAGTGTATTTACTCTGCTACCTGTCTGCGGCCTGCCTCGACCCTTTGCATTCATTCAGTTAACGATTCTGCCTAGCCTTCGTTGTTCCTGACGCTGTTATCTGAACTGTGCCTGTTATACTCGTCTTGTGTATCAATAAAGCTGCATATGGATCCCAACGCCACTGACTCTTCATTACAGAAGACTTCGCCAGATATTGATCCAGCAGTCTTTTACCATTTCACCACGGAAGTACCTGCTAAAGCGTCATTACTAGCTACTCCTCAACACCAGCTGAACCGTCTTACCTCACTCACGGAGGAGCTGGTAAAGTCTATGCAGGCTCTTCGCCTCCCAGCACCCGAGGTGAACGTTCTCCCACAGAACCCGCCTCCACCTGCTCCTGCCGCTGCTTCCACCACAACCAGGCCTCGTCTGGCATTTCCGGAAAAATTTGACGCTTCAGTGCTCCATGTTTGTCAATCAGCAGCCCATGTTATATCCCACGGACGATAGCCGCATTGCCTTTGTCTGTTCTCTATTAACCGGATGAGCGCTAGAATGGGCCACTGCTGTGTGGAGTGATGATCGTGCTGTTTTCCCCTCTTTCGCCAGTTTCATTCAGAGCTTCAAGGAAGTGTTCGAACATCCCGCTGGTGGCAAGGAGGTTGGTGAGCAACTTATCTCTCCATCAGGGAAAAGGTTCAGCTGCTGATTATGCACTATCATTCCGCACGCTCACTGCACAAACAGGATGGAGGGACACAGATCCTCTCAAACTTCTCTTACACAAGGGTCTCAGCCCCGAACTACAATCCGAACTGGCCTGCCGTGATGAGGGCAAATCCCTGGACCAATTCATTGACCTAGCGATCCGCATTGATAATCTCATCCGCTCTCGATGACAAACTCGCCTCTCTTTGATCTCCGCTGTAACGGCAACAGTGCCACCTGAAACTGAACCCATGCAAATCAGCTTTACACACCTCAGCGAGGATGAAAGAGAGAGATGCATTCGTCAGAATCTCTGCCTGTACTGCGGTCTCCCTGGACATATGAGAGCATCTTGTCCCACTCGTCCGCCTCGCAACACTTCTGCGGTGAGTCAAAAATTCAATCGATCTACCATCTTAAAAATACCAGTAGTTTTAAGAGTTAAGGGGAGAGTCATTGATACCACAGCTTTTATCGACTCAGGGGCCGCAGGAAATTTAATTGATGCTGAATTCATTAAAACTCATATTCCCCTTGTTCCTTGTGAAACTCATTTGGCAGTGGCAGCGCTAGACGGACGGCCTCTGGGCTCTGGCCGGATTCAGTTCACCACTGAGGATTTAACACTTTGCACCAGAGCCCTTCACACCGAGACCATTCATCTATTTGTTTTCCAATCTCCTCAGACACCTCATCTTGGGCCTACCCTGGCTGGAGAAACATAACCTGTGTATTTCCTGGTCAGAGAGACAGATTATTCAGTGGTCTGAGTCCTGCCTACAAAATTGTCTCAATCGCACCCTTCAAAGTAACAAACCTGAGCCCTGTACTGCATCCAAAATTCCCGGGGAATACCACGATCTCAATGAAGCCTTTAGCAAGACCAAGGCTTCTCAGTTACCCCCTCATCGTTCTAGTGATTGTGCCATAGACCTTCTACCTGGCTCACAACCACCCAAAGGCAGAGTTTTTTTCCCCTGTCACAACCTGAGTCCGAAGCCATGAAATCATACATCGAGGAGGAGTTGGCCAAAGGCTTCATTCGTCCGTCCACCTCACCTGCATCAGCCAGATTCTTCTTCGTGAAGAAAAAGGATGGAGGGCTCCGTCCGTCCATCGACTACCGAGGACTCAATGACATCACTGTCAAGTTCCACTACCCTCTACCTCTAGTACCTGCAGCACTGGAACAGTTGTGAAAGGCCAGGTATTTCACCAAGCTCGATCTTTGAAGTGCTTACAACCTCATTCGCATCCGTGAAGGAGACGAATGGAAGGCGGCTTTCTCCACGACATCAGGACACTACGAATATCTTGTTATGCCTTTCGGGCTGTCCAATAGTCCTTCTGTGTTCCAAGCATTCATCAACGATGTGTTTCGAGACATGTTGAATCGCTAGGTCATCGTATATATTGATGATATATTGATCTACTCGGATCATATCAAGCATGTTCATTCAGTTCTTCAACGTCTCATCACCCATCAACTATATGCCAAGACAGAGAAGTGTGAGTTTCACCAAAACACTGTGTCATTCCTCGGCTATGTGATCAGTTCGGGAGGGGTAGCCATGGATGAGAGGAAGGTTCAATCTGTAGTTAACTGGCCACAACCGGTCACTGTAAAGGAATTACAACGCTTCCTGGGCTTTGCTAATTTTTATCGAAGATTCATTCGCAATTTCAGCACAACGGCAGCACCTTTGACATCTATGTTCAAGAAGGGTCAACAACGTCTTATGTGGACACCGACAGCCATATCTGCATTCCAAGATCTGAAGAAAAAGTTTACCTCTGCTCCTGTCCTACATCACCCCGATCCCAAACTAGAATTTATTGTGGAGGTGGATGCATCCAGCACTGGTATCGGTGCAGTTCTCTCTCAGCGACAAGGTAATCCTCTCAAATTATATCCCTGTGCATTCTACTCTCGTAAACTCAATCCTGCGGAACAGAATTATGATGTGGGCAATCGAGAACTTCTCGCCATGAAAGCAGCTTTCGAGGAGTGGCATCATTGGTTCGAAGGAGCTAAGCACCCCTTCACAGTCCTAACTGATCATTGCAACCTTGAATATCTGAGATCTGCCAAAAGACTCAACCACAGGCAGGCAAGATGGTCTTTATTCTTCACTCGGTTCGATTTCACTGTGACATACCGCCCAGGCTCACAGAACACCAAGGCTGATGCTCTGTCTAGGCAATATGAATCATCCATACTACCACCCACCAAAGAATCCATCATCTCTCCAGCCATAATTCTCGCTCCCATACAATGGGATATCATGACTGAAATCACCGAAGCTCAGGCCACCGATCCACCACCAGCTGAAAGCCCACCTAACCGCATGTACGTGCCACTTGCTCTGCGTGAGAGAGTAATTCAATTGGTTCACTCTTCTCCCAGTTCAGGCCATCCAGGCATCGCGGCTACTATACAACTGCTAAACAATCGCTTCTGGTGGTCCGCATTGCAGGCAGACACTATCGCTCATATTCGGACCTGTCCCACATGTAATGTGTCTAAATCTTCTCACCAACTACCTGCCGGCCTCTTACAACCTCTGCCCATTCCTCAAGGCCCCTGGTCTCATATAGCCATAGACTTCATCACGGATCTGCCGTTATCCAGAAGTTACACCACAATCCTCACAGTGATTGACCGGTTTTCCAAGGCCTGTCGTTTGATTCCTCTGCCCAAGCTGCCTACAGCTCTCGAAACCACAGAATCCTTATGCGACTACGTGTTTAGATTTTATGGTCTTCCTGAGGATATAGTCTCTGATCGGGGACCACAGTTCACCTCCCAAGTCTGGTCTGTCTTCTGTCAAAAACTTAACATCAATGTCAGCCTCACATCAGGTTACCATCCTCAAGTCAACGGTCAAGTGCAACGTCTAAACCAAGAGCTCACCCATTTCCTCCGCTCTTATTGTCACCGAAATCTGGCCGACTGGAGTCGCTATCTAATTTGGGCCGAATATGCTCAGAATTCCCTCCGTAAACCAGCCACACGTCTCACTCCTTTCCAATGTGTATTGGGTTTTCAACCTCCCTTATTCCCCTGGTCCGGGGAACCCTCAGATTTGCCTGCCATCAACTCCTGGCTCCAATAGAGTGAGGAGACCTGGAATGAGGCTCATGTCCACCTCCAACGGGCAGTCTGGCGAACAAGGGAACAGGCTGATCGTCGACGGCGTCCCAATCCCAGCTACCATCCGGGTCAATGGGTCTGGCTATCGACCCGTGATCAACGTCTTCGGCTGCCTTGCAGAAAACTCAGTCACAGGTAAGTGGATCCCTTCAAAATTCTCAGACAAATAACTCCTGTTTCATTTCGAATGGCTTTGCCCGCAAATTATCGTATCTCACCCACTTTTCATGTGTCTTTGCTTTAGCCCGCTGGTGGTTCAAGAGGAGCGGAGGACCAGAAGGAGGCTGGTGACCAGGGAGCCCCTACCATCATCATAGGGCCCATCCGGATAAGCCTGCCCCGAGACCCCATGGTAGACCCCGGCGTCATTTGCCTCCTCACGTCGGGAGCCGCTCGCAGGGAGGGGGCTCTGTCACAAATCAGGCCTGATTTGTGACATCACCACCAGAGGGATCCTTCACCAGAGTACTAACCGGTTCTTTTGGACTTCAATTCCCATAACCCCGTGCCTGGGACTGATCACCTGTCTTGTTCTGCCTAGCTGACATTACTGGGCATTTATCCTGTTTGTTTCACTGTTACCTACCTGGACTGTTTTCTTCTCTGATCGTTTGCCGCCTGCCTTTTGACCCAGCCTGCCTAGTGTATTTACTCTGCTACCTGTCTGCCGCCTGCCTCGACCCTTTGCATTTATTCAGTTAACGATTCTGCCTAGCCTTCGTTGTTCCTCACGCTGTTATCTGAACTGTGCCTGTTATACTCGTTTTGTGTATCAATAAAGCTGCATATGGATCCCAACGCCACTGACTCTTCGTTACATAGTTATGTGTGTTATTATTATGTGCATCTTAAAGAAACAGTTCACTCAAATTTTCATTTTTGTGTAAACTCCTTTAATGTCTTAAAGTTATTGACTTATTTGTTATGAACGGCTTTAAACTGTTGCATACATCAGTGTGTTCTCAACAGACTGCCTCACATCCAGTTTACGTTGAGTTTGACCATGCCTGGAGGTTTTAAGGCACAAGGAAAATGCCATTTTAGAAATGCAATGTCTAACCTCTGATCGCACCTCATCCCACAGTTGTTGGTGTAGTTCTACACACATATAAAGAGCGGCCTCTGGCTGAAGGTTGATATGAATCTGCTGGCGGTTTATTAGACGGAGCAGTGAGCTGTGACTGACGGTATTGTCCACAGATGGACTGAAGTCCACGGCACACGGGACCCTGCACGGCCTCGCTGACAATACAATCAATAACCACGCGCTTATTACATGACCTCCCTCTCTCCCGGAGCGCTCCAGTGCCTCTCTTCCTCTGCTTCCGCTTCTCCTGCTTCTTTTTTAACCCCTTTTATTTCTCCTGTAACCTGATTGCTCTCCAAATCTTGAATGTCTTGTCTCTGTTTGTCTCTTAGGCCAGAATCATATTCGCATGCAAACGAAAATGCTTTTTAAATTCAGGGTTTGCCTAGTTAGTATAGGTTAGTTAGGCCATGCTGGCAGATATCATAACTGCACAATTGCATGAGCAATCATCATCTCTGCCATTCAGAAATTACAGTTTCTCCTGAACCAGCAGACTGCTGTTCTCTGCAACTGAGATATATTATGCTTAGACTAAATTAAGCTTTTTGAACTTAAAAAAAAAAAATAAAATAAAAAAATATCAGACCTCTTGATAACTAGCCAATCACAAACAATGTCTGCCTTCCAATCATTTTGCACATCCATGATTGGCTGGTGTGTCTTTGAAGGTGGGGTTTTAGAGAGATGGTATATCAATTGCAATTAATGAAATGTCTAAACAGTTTTGTTCTTATAACCTTTAATAGCATTTGTGTCAAATTTCTCTGCTGATAGACTGTGAGTTTAAAGGAATATTCTGGGTTAAATTAGTGTAAGACTCACCAACCTTGTCTGTAAATGTATATCCAGTGCTTTAACCTTTTAAAACCTAGTAACTTTTGATACACACAAAGACATGACATAACCATCTGTAAAACACTTTTTAATGGAGCAAACTTTAAATTATGTTGTTGTCACAACTATATTCATATATACTGCTTGTATGACTCACTGCAAATCACAATATCAGTTTAACATTGTAAATCAAAATGATTTTCTGTGCTACAGATGCTGTCTGTAGACCATAAGTCATATTTACCAGGAATATTCCTGTAACGAGGCTGATTGGCAGATTTCTGGCAGCTTGTTTGGAAGCGTGTGAGCTCTCGTCTGCGGTCGGGGGCTTCAGGGTCCGGGTCGCCGCAACAGCACAAGCGATTACACAGGAGCAGTCAGCCAAAACACAAAAATCAATAAACAATCTCAACGTTTTGGTGGGTTCCGTGTCTGACCTAATAAATGTCTCTATTCACTGTTATGACTTCATTTCACTTTAACGTCTTCTTCATGTGCATCTCACACCAATCAATTAGAGAGTGGACTGAACTCGTGACATCTCACAGGGGCCTAATCCTGTTTTTTCACTTGATCACACTTTCGAGGCTTCTCAGCTTTAGCGCCATTTTCAAACACATGCGCACACACACACACGCGCACACACACACACACACACACACACACACACACAGAGACATCCAAACTTTTCTCTTGATATATATATATATATATATATATATATATATATATATATATATATATATATATATATATACACAAACGGGTAATTAAATGTAACAATTAATGTCAAAATTGATCAGATTTAATTGGAAAATTTGTAACATTTTTACCAAACCTTGACTTAATATTTTAAACAACTAAGAAATAAAAAATCACTTATCAGTCTTAGCGAGTGAAGAACAAATTTATTCTCACATGTGTTGTGTATCAGGTACATTATCATCTCTGACAGACAGCATGTTGAAGCCGCTCAAGCCATCATTTTCTCCTTCTTCTCAGAATGCGATAACTTAGTCAAAATTTTCGGTAATGTAGGTTGCTCTAGGTAATGCGTGAATCTCTGCTTCTCGTAAATACTACTGTATATTGTGCATGTTATTTTTGACAGACATCATTGTTGTGATATTCAAATGATGTGGATTTGAAAACATGGATCAGAAGGTAATAATTATTTATTTCTTATGTTTTTTGACGTGATAATGTACATGAATGGTGAAATGTTTAATTTTTGGGTATTATAAAACATGCTGGAGAATTCACGTTAATACAAAATGCTTATTATATCAGAATCAGTATCAGAATCAGAATGAGCTTTATTGGCCAGGTATGCTTACACATACGAGGAATTTATTTTAGTGACAGAAGCTCTACACTGCAACAGAAAGACAGCAACAGGACAGGACACAGATAATAAAAGAATAATATACAAATATACAAATAGGCAATGTACAAATAGCAAAAACACAATATATAATATAGACAGTTCTGGTGTACAGGTCTGATATGTGCAAATTTGAAATGAAAAAATAAGTATGTGTGGTGAATAAATAATTTATAATAGTGTCGTGTGTTCCACGTTTAATGTCAAGTGTTCATGAGATGGATTGCCTGAGGGAAGAAACTGTTCCTGTGCCTGGCCGTTCTGGTGCTCAGAGCTCTGTAGCGTCGACCAGATGGCAACAGTTCAAAGAGGGAGTGTGCTGGATGTGAGGGGTCCAGAGTGATTTTGCCAGCCCTTTTGCTCACTCTGGATAAGTACAGTTCTTGGAGACTGGGGAGGGTTGTACTAATGATTCGCTCAGCAGTCCGGACTACCCTCCGTAGTCTTCTGAGGTCAGATTTGGTAGCTGAGCTGAACCAGACAGTTATTGAAGTGCAGAGGACGGATTCAATGATGGCGGAGTAGAACTGTTTCAGCAGCTCCTGTGGCAGGTTGAACTTCCTCAGCTGGCGAAGGAAGTATAACCTCTGCTGGACCTTTTTGACAATGGACTCAATGTGATTGTCCCACTTCAGGTCCTGAGAGATGATGGTGCCCAGGAACCTGAATGTCTCCACTGCAGTCACAGTGCTGTTCATGATGGTGAGTGGGGGGAGAGCAGGGGGGTTTCTCCTGAAGTCCACGATCATCTCCACAGTTTTGAGCATGTTGAGCTCCAGGTTGTTAAGACTGCACCAGACAGCCAGCTCCTTAACCTCCTGTCTTTAAGCAGACTCGTCACCGTCCTGGATGAGGCCGATCAGTGTGGTGTCATCTGCAAACTTCAGGAGCTTGACAGAGGGGTCTTTAGATGTGCAGTCGTTGGTGTAGATGGAGGAGAGCAGTGGGGGAGAGAACACAACCCTGAGGAGCTCCAGTGCTGATGGTGCGGGTGCTGGATGAGAATTTTCCCAGCCTCACTAGCTGCTGCCTGTCTGTCAGGAAGCTGGTGATCCACTGACAGATGGAGGTGGGGACGGAGAGCTGAGTTAGATTATTCTGAAGGGTGTCCGGGATGATGCTGTTAAAAGCGGAGCTGAAGTCTACGAACAGGATCCTCACATAAGTCCCTGGTCTGTCCAGATGCTGCAGGATGAAGTGCAGTCCCATGTTGACTGCATCATCCACAGACCTGTTTGCTCTGTAGGCAAACTGCAGGGGGTCCAGTAAGGGTCCAGTGGAGGACTTCAGATAAGCCAAAACCAGTCTTTCAAATGATTTCATGACCACAGACGTTAGAGCCACAGGTCTGTAGTCATTAAGTCCAGTAATTTTGGGTTTCTTTGGGATGGGGATGATGGTGGAGCGTTTGAAGCATGAGAGGACTTCGCACAGCTCCAGAGATCTGTTGAAGATCTGTGTGAAGATGGGGGCCAGCTGGTCAGCACAGATTTTTAGGCAGGCTGGTGACACACCGTCTGGGCCTGGTGCTTTCCTTTTTTTTTGTTCTTCCTGAAGACCTGGAGCACCTCATCTTCGCTGATCTGAATTGCAGGTGTGGGGGAGAGGGGGGTTGCTGGATGTGTGAATGGTTGTGTGGAGAGGTGTTCAGGGCGGGTGTGGGGTGTTTTTTCAAACCTGCAGTAGAACTCATTCAGATCGTCTGCCAGTTGTTGATTCTCCATGGTGACTTGTAACTGGTGATATCTTTCATACCTTTCCACACTGAAGCAGAATCACTGGAAGAGAATTTTTTCCTTAGCTTGCCGGAATAATTCCTCTTTGCCACTCTGATCTCCTTTTCCAGTGTGTATTTGGTCTGTTTATACAAGACTTTATCCCCCTTTCTGTAAGCATCTTCTTTGGCCTGACGGAGCTGTCTGAATTTTGCAGTGAACCATGGTTTGTCGTTGTTGTAAGTTAGATGAGTCTTGGTAGGAATGCACATATCCTCACAGAAACTGATATAAGATGTTACAGTCTCTGTGAGCTCATCCAGATGATTGGCAGCAGATTCAAAAATGGTCCAATCAGTGAGAGAGAAACTCCCTGTAGTTCAATATATAGTTCAATATACTTATTTTATGAAATTAAATTTGTCATTGCATAAATAAAATTACATGTTACTCAGAGACTGAGATGATTGGTAAGTCTAAAATGTTACTTTCAGCTGTTGCAAATTTGTTGAGTTTTGAAAATCAAGTGCTCTCATTGGCTATCACAGGAATCATGTCAGAGGCAGCCCGATCAACTTGTGAACTTATGCAGTGGTTAGTACTAGTGCAAATGTGGTGCAACGAAAGACAACCAGTGTCAGGGTCCAGGATCCATGTTGGGTATCGTTTGAATTTGATCAATTCCAATTCCGATTCTGCTTATCGATTCCGATTCTTATCAATTCCCAGTTTCGATTACAATGTGGTTAAAAAAGTCAAACATTTAGATATCAAACATATTTATTCTGTGTCTCTTTTTGCAAAACATTTAATTGCTGCTGAATACCATGAACAAAAATCAGCAGGCTACATAAAAACTGAACTCGTTTAAGAGCTGTTTGTGTGCAAAATGGAGCTGCACGATTCTGGTTAAAATGAGACTTTATTTATTTATGTATGTATGTATGTATGTATTTATTTATTTATAATGTAGGTTGTATTTCTCTCACAATTCTGAAGAAAAAAATTAAACTAAACAAAATCTCATGGAATTTATGAATGGATTGTTTCAATGACTCAAGATTTTCTTGTTTCATTACTGGATGAATCAGTGTTTTTGAATGAATCTCTTGAATGAATGATTCAAAGACAAATACATTTTTAACAGCCCCTTTTCGCCACCTAAAAAAAAAAAAAAAAGATGCGCACACAGGAACTGATAGTTGGAATTGAAATTTTAATTTTACAACAAGTATCCGATTCCTGACCTTAATATTTTGATTCCCAACCCTACTCTTCAGTCATTTTACGTTTTGGTTTTTTAGAATTTTTTACTTCATCGGCATGGTACAAAACTTGGTAAAGGTTTTGGCATTTACTTTGTGAACAAACAAACAAACAAATAAATAAATCATGGACATGGTTTAAAATGTTTAAATGGTCCTAAAATAAATAATTAAATAAAATAAATGAACGAAAAATGTATTAATTAATTTAAATACATAAATAAAATTCTCCTCATGGTCAAAAATGACTGCACTGGAAAGGGATGTGAAATTATGCTGCGTTCACGCCATGTCACATCCTCTGATTATCTGTTTCTATACTGACAGTCAACAAAATGAACCCGCGACTGTATGAAAGAATGTTACTGGCAGATGTAAAACATGATTACATTTGTATGCTACTGCTAAATATTGCAGAACACAGAAACCGTGTCAGGTAAAAAATAATTACAAACCGTGTGTTTGTTTGTTTGTTATTAATCTAAACAAACAACAACAAAATAATAACAGTATGAACACTTGCATAATGTTTTTATATTATAGTACATTATAGTATCTATATATGTATCTATTTTCCCCTTTTTTAGAGCAGTAATAGCTTTCTTTGAAAGTGCCACCATTTTTCTCTGGTTCCGAGTGAGGTGCAGCGGTCATGTGGTACAAGCCGTAGCTCTCAGAAAACTCCCAGTTCACAAGTTGTAATTAATGCTGCGTCCCAATTCGCCTACTTATACTATGCCCAAAAAGTATGTACTCTTTTTGTGAAGAAAAGGTACATACTTTTGAGTATGTAGCAGAATAGTAGGCAAGCTTTGGGACATACTACTTCCTCATAGCTGCGTCTTTAATGGACGTTCTGTTGCTTAGTTACGTGCATCCTGTAACTGTTTAAACTGCCCTGTCAATCATCTTGTCACAGTTAACATCATCCACATTTCGTTTAATTTGATTTTCTACCGAATTGGAGAGAAATAAAAATGCACATCGCGGGTCTTTCATGCAGAGAACTCTGCTCATGTGTTTGCATAATGATGCATTTCAAAGTTAATGACCAAACGTATCATTATAAAAGTTCACAGTGTTGCTGCAGATGAAATATAACGTGGATAACATTAAATAAATATTTTTTCATCAGGTTAGACATTGATTATTTATCACTCAAATCCCTTTCTCTACCTGTTCGTCGGTCACGCATATCCGCTATGTTTGTAGTTTTTAAACACTTTTTATGCGTGTTTGTAGTTCTAATCGAATCCTTGTCCACAGCGCAATGTGTTGTGGGCAATATTAGCTGTTAGAGTGTGCATCGATCTGCACTTCGAATTCTAACCGGAAGTAGTAGACCATCCGGGAATCTTTGGCATACTTTTTTAAACATACTATGATTTGGGACATACTAATTCTATTATCGAATACTATTTAGGACAGATAGTATGCGAACTGGGACGCAGACTTCTACGAGGACGTGAACACTTTTTACAAGTTGGTATCTCATAATTACGGTTATTACGATATGGCGTGAACGCACCTTTAATTTCATCTAGTGAAAACATTTGGTACGGCACCCAAACCAAATATTACTGAAAGCTCTTTTTTTTTCTTTTTTTTTGTAATATCAACCTCAAATTTGAAACACAGCTTGTTTAGATTTATGCCTTTGATTTTCTTGCAGTTTTAGAGTAAATCATGTTTTGGAAAATATATGTTTAATATAAAATTTGAAAATAGTATTTTTGTGCTTTTTTCATAATAAACTTTCACTTTTATAACTGTATATATTTATATAGTGTAACTTTTATCACTTCAGCAGTAATCTGCCAAGTGTCTAGTTAAACACTGACCTGTCACTAATATGCAAGGAAAAACAGCTAATCAGCCTCATTGTCTTAAGGACAAAAATTGTCTTCTGAACAGTATCTTTCCCTCCTTGTCCTTCTCTAACCGCAGTTGTAGCTGCTCAGAGCATCCGTCCCATTTCTTCTCATTCTTTCTGGCACTCTAATAAGAACAGTATGAGCTCCAGCGGGTGAAGTACGCCAAAAGCTGCGTTTCCTGACAGCCAATAAAAACCCAATAATCTCCCCCATTCAAGTGGCCCTATTTAAAAAAAAAAAAAACACTAACTAGTGCTATTACTCAGGTGCCAGGCACCGCTGCCTCTCTGCTCTCTTCTCTTAATGCTCTTTTTATTTAATATATAGCCCATGAAAAATGACACACTCCCGTCTCGGTGTGTAGATATTTTGTTGCTGATGATGCGCGACGAATTTCCATCACGGCTTTGTTTCCAGCGGGCGAGCGGATAATCTTTTACAGCGCAGAGGGAGTGTGCCACGTCCATCAATCTAGTGTGCTTATGGCTGTCGCCCGCCAGAACTCATGCACACTGGCGAGTCAAGGGGACAAAACGGGTGCGGGTCCACCGTGCTGAAATACTCTGTTGATTAACAAATCATCTGCATCTAAATAACTCACTCCTTCAGTATGGCACATTGTATAGGTTGTATAATATAAGCAGCACTGTTATTTCAACCTCATTACAGACTGTTTAGTATTCTAGCTAGTGCTTGAACAGATATGAGTAAATTCTGAACACTTATTATAAAACATTGCCACCATGCAATATTATATTTAGATTGTTCCATGGCTGGATCAGTGCACAAATTTTAAATTAACCAAATATTAAAATATTAAATTAATCAAAAGTGACAGTAAAAACACTTATAATGTTTCAAAAGGATTTATATTTCTAATAAATGCTGTTCCTTTGAATGTTTTCAAAACTGACAATAATAAGAAATGTTTCATGTGACATGAAGACTGGAGCAATGAGTAATGCCAAAAATTCAGCTTTGATCACAGGATTAAAATACATTTTTAAATACATTATAATGGAAAACTGTTATTTTAAATTGTAATAATATGTCATATACTGTTTTACTGTATTAATTGAGGTCTTGGTGAGCAGAAGAGACTTAAATATTACTAACAATATAGTGTACATATTTTTCAAGTTTATTGTTTATATATATATATATATATATATATATATATATTTTTTTTTTTTTTTTTTTAACTGTTGGAGCTGATGAGGTCAACATAATGAAATATTAATAAAGACTATAACAGAAACTCAATCTCATGGCATTGTGTAGCTATTTTATATTTTGGTGAATTGGTGGCTAATTTGTTTTTCGTAATTTATAAGATCTCATCTGTACGTTTTCGTACGTCCTGTTTACACCCCAGTGATGATTGTTTAGGGGTGGACCTTTATGCTTACTTTTTTCAAAAATTGTATGTTTTGTACAATTCACATTATACAAATTCATACAAAACTGCCAGCTTGTAAAATAGTTGCATTTTCCTGTGAAATCGAGTTGATCGCACTCTCAAATATGAAAATGGATATATTTAAAGGGGGAAATGTCACAGCATAACAGGGCACAGAGGAGCAGAGAGATGCATACTGTAATATAATCATGGACAGTCCATCCTACAGTATCAGACAGTGTCAGGGCCTGTATTCACAAAACATTTTATCTTAGCACTAAGAGTTCTCCTAAATAGCAGTAAAAGTTTATAGCTATGAGTTTTCTCTTAAAACCTATTCACAAAGTTGCTGAGACAAACGTTTACCAAGGAATAGAGAGAAGTCTTAAGCTAAGAGAAAGGGGGCGGGGTTTACCTCGTTGCTATGGATGATGCTTGATGATGATGCTATGGATCATGCTTACTAACTATGCACACAATGATTGGCTGATAGGGGAGGGGTCTCTGTCAGACATTTATTCATAGAAGTATTGTAGAGCGCGATATTATGTTACCATATACATAAAGAGGTTTAAAAATAAAAATGTTAATTGCCACATTCAAATAAAGATTTAAAAATGCAGGCTAAGTGTCACTAATTAAACAATATAATACAGTTGTATATGTTCAGCTAATTGTCAGCCTGTATGCTTCTCGTAAAAAAATAGTGAATATTCATATAAACAGCCTTTTAATAAACAGACTAGGATAATTATGGCGGAGAATGAAAATAAGGATATAATCAAAGGAAAATCTGCAGTCGGGATAACCGCCAAAACCAAAGGTGATACCTTTTTAAAAGCACATTATCATCAAATGTTTCTAAAATGTTTACGTTCCGAGGCAGATTGCCGGCAACAGCTATTTTAGGAATAGTTTGTGATTTAGTCTTTGTGACTTAGGAGTCCTCTTCACTACTACTAACCTTTCACAGATTTAGGAGCTAGTTTTAGTGCTAAAACGCTTTGTGAAATATTCTTAGAGCAAAAATGTAGGAGTCCTAAATTTAGCCCATGATTTTTAAGATTTCCTCCTAAATCAGCAAGTTATGAGCTACTTTTAGCCTTAAGATGTTTTGTGAAAACGGGCCCTGATTCATACGCACAAGCATCACTGAGAATGTATTTACAACTCACCTATCTGATCAGTACATCAGAGAGATTCAGGAATAAGTTTTATCACATTTCTCACTGATTTTGTTCACAAATGAAACCAGCATGTCCGGCAGGCCTTAGCCGTGCTCCAGCGGCACTGAAGCGTCTCTGAATCACGGAGGAGCAGCAGCATTCATGACTCTCTGCGGCTGTTTTCCGCCCAGATGCAGAATGCCTGATTGACAATAATAGGAAGTGGCAAGATCGATGAGGAACAAGCGAGGGGGAACGTGTGCACGAGTGTGTGTTCTCTCCGCTTGGGAAGAGTCGGAGCGGCTGGCGTCTCTGTGAGCGCGGGACAGGAGATGTGGAAGGCAGAGCTGTCAGTCTCCTCGTTATTCCCGCTTCACAGATAAACGAGGAGCTTCTGGAAGAGGGATGATCTGACGGTCACTGTCACACTAATGCTGCGCAGATCTGATGTGTGTGTTAAATGCCTGTGTTAAATTATCCTTTATTGCGCCTCACATTGTTTACCAAGGAGTACAAAAGGAGATGTTTAGCGGAATGTTCAAGCTGCTTTTTTCCGTACAATTAACATAGACAGCGACCAGTGGCTGTCAAGCTCCAAAAAGCATGGTGAAAGTAGTTCATATGAGTTGTCCGACATACACTGATCAGCCACAACATTAATAATATTGTATCCTGCCTGCAGCAACATGAAAGAACCATTAACTTTTGTTGGTTACAGAGCTTATTTTCTGCAATAATTCAAAAGCCAGTACAAAAGTTGGCTTACAAAACCACGTCACCACTTCAGATATAGGATTGACAGTGAGAGAGTCAAAAACTGAATATTATTTCTAGTGATGTCAAACGATTAATCGTATCCAAAATAAAAGTTTTTGTTTACATAATATGTGTGTACTGTGTGTATTTATTATGTATACATAAATACACACATGTATATATTTAAAGGAGTCATCGGATGCCCATTTTCCACAAGTTGATATGATTCTTTAGGGTCTAAATGAAAAATCTATAACATACTTTGGTTAAAATTTCTCAGTGGTAGTGTAAAACAACACCCTTTTTACCCTGTCAAAAACAGCTCCATTCACAGCGAGCCGTTTCGGTGCATGTCTCTTTAAATACTAATGAGCTCTGCTCACCCCGCCCCTCTCTTCCAACCGTTCTCTGAGAGACTGTGAACTTTTGCCACATTCATCGTGAAACTTCCTAACTAGCACGTTATTAGGAAAGGGGATTTGCAAAGATTAATAAAAAAACGTATACTCACTTCTTCTGTAGGTGGATCACGAATGATTAGAGCGAACATAGACACATTTAGGTAGATCGGGGGCGCATTCCCTTTAAAAACAAAGGTAATCCACTGTGTCTTCAGTGGCTCAGAAACAATGGAGGACTGATGACAGCTCACTCAGGGCGGAGCTGTGATAAAACACCAGTGTCAGTCAACAATCGTGGGAGGGGCCTGGGGCTGTGTGACGTGACTCTCCCAAGAATCTGAGATTGGCTTGATTTGAGAAAGAATGATTTTAAATATCATTTATGTTTTTTTTTTGTTTTTTTTTTAAAGCACTTTTTATCATTATAGGGTGGTTCTGTACACACACTACCAACACACATTTATGTTCAAACAACATATAAAAGTGAATTTTGCACCCGATGACCCCTTTAAGAAAAATGTTATGTTTATATATTAAATATATTTATATAGTATATCAATTATATGAATATATACATGCAAATACATGTATATAATATAAACTGTATGTGTGTGTAGTTATATATACATAATAAATATACACATTACACACATATATATTATGTAAACTTTTTTTTTCTTTCTTTTAGATGTGATTAATCGCAATTAATCGTTTGGCAGTTATTTCTTACTGTAGCAGTTCAACCTAAACTGTTCAGTGGTGATAAAACATTTAGTTTTTCCGCCAAAGCCCATTTTTACCCTCATTTGGCGCTTGCCAGGTGTTAATTTTGGACCCTGACTGTATACATGAACAAATGAGCATGGCAGCGAGTCACTGATTAAAGAAAAGATGAATGACATCAAGTGCGACAGGCACTGTGTAAGCGTATAATTAACCATAAAATGACAAATAGGGATGAAAGTCATATTCACGGAAACAGAACAGCTGAAAATCACCATCGTCCCGAAGAAAACAAGCTAAGAGATCCACTAGCACAGAGAACATTCACTTTCATCTACCACCTGCTGTCCAATGCCTAAAAGCAGGAAAATCAAAAAGAAATCAGGTCAAAGAGGAAGGGAAATAGATGGAGTGAATCCACGTGCCTCTTTCACTCGGATGGATCCAGGAAAAGCTGCCGTCTGCGCATCAGCCATCCCTAAACATGACACAGCTCACAGGAAAGCATTGATTTTTCCCTCCATCTCTCCATCAATCTTCTCTTGGTCGAGGGGGGAGGGATAGACAGATGGAAAGACGGACAGCTGAAGATGTGATTTGTTACTCCGGAGCGCCGGAGAGAGAATTACCTGGCTCTTGATGCAAAGCGAAGTGGCGACAGACATCTTTAGTGGTTTTCCAGGCGCTGAGATTAACAGTGGAGCACCTCATGATTGAGTTCAGGCTAAACGGCCAGAGTCGCCCCATTTGCTGCTGTAACAGAGGGCCACACCGCAGGGGCCCGACTGATGCGACATCACACGCAGCCGGTCGTGCTTTGATTTATGACAGACATACTTTACGCTCGTGTTTGGCTACACTGACTGTCCACATATTCACATACAAATGTCTGACATGAGGAACCACACAGTGCATTAATAATCGGGAGGGTGATTCTCAAGAAACAGTGCTGCAGGTGTCCTGTGACTTTTGACAAGAGTTTTGCACAACAGCATATATGCACTCAATACTTCAATGCTTTATTTGATAATGTAAGTGTATAGTAGAAAAAAAAGGGACCAGGTTAAAAGCTGACTGAGAATAATGTAAAGCTCTATTCTTTTTTTCTCAAATTTCATCTTATGTTTCCCCCCGAATACTGTGTTTTCTGTTTTAATTTGTCTAGATTTTGTTTTATTATTTAAAAAAAAAAAAAAAAAAAATCAAATGAAATTAAACAATTCCCTTACTTTTTTGCAAACAAAATGTTGGACAGTAGACATGGATGCAAACTGTGATATTCCTCAAAAATTGAGTTGTAATAGCTGTTTTATTATTGATGTCATCATTAATTTGGGAAGTTCATTATACTGTACAACATTAATATTGTTCTGTCATAATTTATTAAAATTAAATGAAAAACTTCTTTTTTTATTTTATTTTATTAAAATCTTATACTTTTAACATACTTTTTATTTAATCTTCCAAAGTTTGCCAAATTCCATGACATTCAAAGTAATACTATAAATCCCATTTTTATGACTGGATTCCATGATTTCGTCTGCATTTTCCGCATCACTCTAATGTTGTGCTGTGGTGATCTATTATATCTGTTAGACATTTTTCTACTGCCCTTGAAAACATAACATTTTAGATAAAACAGGGGTGGCACAAAACAAAAAAAACATACAGTATATACTGTATATATGTGTGTGTGTGTATGTATATATATATATATATATATATACACTCACTGGCCACTTTATTAGGTACACCTTGCTAGTACTGGGTTGGACCCCCTTTTGCCTTCAGAACTGCCTTAATTCTTCGTGGCATAGATTCAACAAGGTGTTGGAAACATTCCTCAGAGATTTTGATCCATATTGACATGATAGCATCACGCAGTTGCTGCAGATTCGGCTGCACATCCATGATGCGAATCTCCCGTTGCACCACATCCCAAAGGTGCTCTATTGGATTGAGATCTGGTGACTGCGGAGGCCATTTGAGTAAAGTTGAACATTGTCATGTTCAAGAAACCAGTCTGAGATGATTTGAGCTTTGTGACATAGTGCATTATCCTGCTGGAAGTAGCCATCAGAAGATGGGTACACTGTAGTCATAAAGGGATGGACATGGTCAGCAACAATACTCAGGTAGGCTGTGGCGTTTAAACGATGCTCAATTGGTACTAAGGGGCCCAAAGTGTGCCAAGAAAATATCCCCCACACCATTACACCACCAGCAGCAGCCTGAACCATTGAGACAAGGCAGGACGGATCCATGCTTTCATGTTCTTTACACCAAATTCTGACCCTACCATCTGAATGTCGCAGCAGAAATCGAGACTCATCAGACCAGGCAACGTTTTTCCAATCTTCTATTGTCCAATTTTGGTGAGCCTGTGTGAATTGTAGCCTCCGTTTCCTGTTCTTAGCTGACAGGAGCGACACCCGGTGTGGTCTTCTGCTGCTGTAGCCCATCTGCTTCAGGGTTCGACGTGTTGTGCGTTCAGAGATGGTATTCTGCATACCTTGGTTGTAAGAGTGGTAATTTGAGTTACTGTTGCCTTTCTATCATCTCTAACCAGTCTGCCCATTCTCCTCTGACCTCTGACATCAACAAGGCATTTTCAATGCATTTACAAAATGCAATGAATTCATTGAATCAATATTAATGTTATTTTTCATATTGAAACTGTTGAAAGTACACAACAAAGTAAGTTGATCCACATATGACAGCCTATGAACTTGGTCAATATTAATCTTATATACAGGCACTGGACTAAAAATAGCCTACACTGTAAATGATTTCTGTAATTTGAACAGTATTTCACTGTAATAGGTACAGTAAGATACTGTAAAATGTGTGTACAGTATTTTACTGTAAACAGCAAAGGATTATGGGAAAATATACGGTCACTACTGTATTTCTAAATCAGTTTACAGTAAACTAAAGTAAATTTACAGTAGTGAACTTGCACGCGAAAAACTGACCAATGACAAAGAAGAACCACTGTTTTCTTTTTACACTGTTTGGTGGAAGTGGCGGTAAAAGGACAAAAGATATGTTGTACTGGCATTAACTCGACAAAAAGGTTAGTATATTATTTCTGTTTTATGGAAAACTGACATATTTTAAGATGTTTTCACTTGTTTACAGTTAACATTATTCATCATGTCGTTTTTCATGTGGGGAGTTGGAGCCACTGATCTATATAATGTTCTCTATTATAGATCAGTGGTTGGAGCCTTTTTTTCTGACTGACGGCCAGAATGCCGCCGTGACGGTGATAACGTCGACTGGTGAGTAAGTTAAGGTCACCTATACTAGTCGAAATAAACCTTAGTTAAACCGATAAAACACGTTTATGCGTTCTACTGTCCTGTAATGCAAGTTAACTAATCTGGCGAGCCGTTAACCTTAACAGCGAACTAACGTGAAATACTGAGGTAAAGTTCGTTAAGCAACACCACTGTTTCAGTGCAGATTTTAAACAGTATTTTCAAGTACTTATTTTGTTTGTTATTTTCAAGTTTCTAGTCTGGATGTCGTCTGCAACATCGGAGATGTATTTTGGATCCTCTTCTTATGAATGCCATTGTATCGATGATAACATCAACTGGTAAGTTAATGTCAGTTAGCCAAAGTTAACTAATTTAAGCCCGATTTGGACGGTAATTGTTTCTCATATGGACGTCTGTAAAAAATAAATTTACATATCACATCAGTAATAAAATTCATGGATTCGGATGGTGATTTATTCACAGTGGAGGAGTGAGTTCTGTGATCCTATGAACCCGCGAACGTGCTGCTCACGTGGCCAGTCACATGATTGTCTGCAGTAAATAAAATGAATTTTATTTACAAATTTATTCTTATTATTGTGTAAAATGTATTTAAATATACTTATGTAGAATGTATTTGTCACGAATCCTGTCCATGCACTTCCGGTCGCTCACCACCAGAGGTCACCTGCTCACTACATGGACTCTTGCACTACACTAACTGTTGCACGTCACCCCCAGACTACATTTCCCAGCAGCCATTACACTAATCACACGCTCACACCTGAGACTGATCACACAGCTGATTCCCATTACACCCCTTACTTAAGCCATGGACTTCCTCTCCCTCACTGCCGAGTATTGTCTAGCACTTATCGCTCACCTAGTGATAGCTACTCTATGGAGCCAGTTCCCAGTTCCCAGTTCCCAGTTCTAGTTTCTAGTTTTTAGTTCAGAGTCTAGTCTAGCCTTGTCTTGTATTTTTCCTGTTTCCCGATCCTTGCCTGGTTTATCTCGTCTCGTCTGTCAGCAGCCTGCCCTGGATTTATCGTCTGTTTGGATTAACCCTTATCTTGCCGTTTCGGACTCTGTTCGCGCCTTGCCTGGATTATTGCTCACGTTTTCGGATTACCTCTCTTGTCAAGCCGGTTTGGATATTGTTCGCTGTCGACTGACTCATGCCCGTTTTGGATGACTCTTTGCCCTGCCTGTGATATACCTGTTTGCCGTTGTTTGAACCATGCCTGTCATGACCATGTCTTTAAATAAAAGCTCGAACATGGATCCGCACGTCTCTCGTCTCGTCGGCTCCGTAACAGAATACTCAGCCACTAAAGGATCCAGCAGCTTTTCAGATGGACACTGGCCAGGTATGGACACAGCAAAACTGCTGTTAGCTCTCAAGCAGGACACTCGATCACTCGAGAGCTATATTCTAGAGTATTTAGAGATCGGTAATTATTCTGATTTGCCTGACTATGTGCTCAGATTTTTTTTTTTGTGAGGGCATTAACCAGCCGCTCAAATCACAATTAACCCTTGAAGGTCCTCGTTCGTCTCTAAGTGATTTTATGGACTATGCTTTATTGACTGTTGGTTCAGCGTTCACTGTGGGTGTCACGGAGGAACGCGACACCACACTCAATTGTGTGATCGCAGCCACGCTGGAGCACGCTCACAAAATGGCAGCGACAGCGGATCCCATTCACAAAATGGCTGCCACAACAACACCCCGTCATGTTATTGCTGGCAGTCATGAGTCAAGTCAATTCACAGTTGATCTTAAAGAGCCAAGTCAAGCCACAGTCGATCTTAAAGAGCCAAGTCAAGCCACAGTTGATCTTAAAGAGCCAAGTCAAGTCACAGTTGATCTTAAAGAGCCAAGTCAAGCCACAGTTGATCTTAAAGAGCCAAGTCAAATCACAGCTGATCTTCGTGAATCCAGTCAAGTCACAGTTGATCATCGTGAGTCCAGTCAAGTCACTGTTGATCTTCATGAACCCAGTCAAGTCACCGTTGATCTTCATGAGTCATGTCACCGTAGATCGTCACGAGGCAAGTCACGTCTCCGTTGATCTTCCAGAGTCTCGCAACGTCACCGCTGATCATCCAGAGTTACGTCACGTCACCGCTGATCATCTAGAGTCTTGTCACGTCTCAGCTGATCATTCAGAGTCACCTCATGTCACCTCTGATCTTCCAGAATCTCGTCACATCACACCTGTTCATCCAGAGTCACGTCACGTCTCAGCTGATCGTCCAGAGTCTCGTCACATCTCAACTGATCATCCAGAGTCTCGTCACGTCTCAGCTGATCATCCAGAGTCTCGTCACGTCTCAGCTGATCATCCAGGGTTACGTCACGTCACTGCTGATCTTTCAGAATCTCGTCACATCACAGCTGTTCATCCAGAGTCACATAATGTCACAGCTGTTCATCCAGAGTCACATCATGTCACAGCTGTTCATCCAGAGTCACGTCACGTCCTGTCTGCCACACCCAGATATTCAAGGTCAGTTCTTCAGTATCCTAGTCTGGCATCCAGTGTGAGGGATGCACCGCTGGTGTCTGCACGTGCAGCTGGCATCCCCAAACCCACTCACTTTAGCCCTCCTGTCCCTGAACTGATTCCCCTATCTGTAGTGCTTCCCACAATGGGGATCACTTTATGGTGTATTTGGGCTGCATACACCACCACTGAAACTCTAGAGACAGCGGCGGCCACTGAGATGTCTCCAGAGGTGGCGGTTGACGCTGCAGAACCTCCTTGTGTAATGGCGCACGCTGCCGTGTTCCCCGAGACGACACCCGCTGCAGTTTCTCAAGAGGTGGTGGCTGATGCTGCAGAACCTCCTGAAGTGGCGGTGCTCTCTTTAATTCCTTGCATGGTGGTGGCACCCAGTAATGCACTCGCAACCTGTCATGTCACGGTCAAAGGTACCATTGCTGAACTCTCTGCACTTGTTGAAATTCCCTATAGTACCACTGTAGAACCTCCAGAGGTGGCGGCATCCGCTGCAGAACCTCTGGAGGTGTCAGTGGTATCCACCTGTGAATTCTCGCCCTGTCCTGTCACGGCTAAGGAGGCCGTTTGTCAACTCTCGCCCTGTCCTGTCACGGCTAAGGAGGCCGTCTGTGAGCTCTCGCCCTGTCCTGTCACGGCTAGGGAGGCCGTCTGTGAACTCTCGCCCTTCCCCATCATGGCTAAGGAGGCCGTCTGTGAGCTCTGGTCCTGCCCTGTCACGGCTATGGAGGCCGTCAATGAATCCTCGTCCTGTCCTATCACAGCTAGTAGGGCTGTCCCTGAAAGTTCGTCCTGTTCTGTCACGGCCACAGAGGCTGCTCTTGAACTGTTGCCCTGCTCTGAACTGGCCATGGAGGCCAATTATGAACTATCAGCCTATCCAGAATCAACCCAGGAATCTGTTTCTGAATTATCTGCCAGTCTCGTTTCCTTCAATGAACCTGATGTTGAATCACCTGTCTGTTTCGATCCAATTGACAATTCTGATGTCGTACTATCTGCCTGCCCTCTATCAGTCCATGAGTTGTTTGTCAGTTCAGTTCCAGTCAATGCTCTTGGTCTTGAACAGTCTGTTCACCCTATCTCTGCCAATATATGCTGTTCTGAATTATCTGCTTATCTGAGTTCAACTAATGTGTCTGATTTTGAACCATCCATCTGTCCAGTTTCAATCACTGAACAGTCTGCCAATCTAGTGTCAGTCAATGCATCTCACTGTGAACTGTCTGTTGGTTTAAATTCTGCAATCAAATCTGAGGGTGAATTATCAGCCTGTCCAGTTCCAGTCAATGGGCCTATTTATGAACTTGTTGTGTTCCCTGCCTCGTCCTTTGGGAGCTATAAGTGCTCTGTCTGTCTCGTGTGTCTCAGTGTTCCCTAGGTCCCAGTCCCTGCCATGGTCTTCAGGTCCGTCTGCTCCAGTCTGGTGGTCTTCTGCTCCGCCTGTACCATCTGCTCCACCCTGGTGAGCTCCTGCTCCGTCTGCTCCACCCTGGAGGGCTCTAGTTCTGTCTGCTTTGCCCTGGTGGGCTCCTGCTCCGTCTGATATATGTTTATATATATATATATATATGTTAAGGGGTGTAATGATTCCCATTACACCCCTTAATTAAGCCATGGACTACTTCTCCCTCCCTCACTGAGTATTGTCTAGCACTTATCGCTCACCTAGTGATAGCTACTCTATGGAGCCAGTTCCCAGTTCTAGTTTCTAGTTCTTAGTTCAGAGTCTAGTCTAGCCTTGTCTTGTATTTTTCCTGTTTCCTGATCCTTCCCTGGTTTATCTCATCTCGTCTGTCAGCAGCCTGCCCTGGATTTATCGTCTTTTTGGATTAACCCTTGTCTTGCCGTTTCAGACTCTGTTCGTGCTTTGCCTGGATTATTGCTGACGTTTTCGGATTACCTTTCTTGTCAAGCCCCTTTGGATATTGTTCGCTGTTGACTGACTCATGCCCGTTTTGGATGACTCTTTGCCCTGCCTGTGATACACCTGTTTGCCGTTGTTTGAACCATGCCTGTCATGACCATGTCTTTAAATAAAAGCTCGCACATGGATCCGCACGTCTCTCATCTCGTCGGCTCGTCGGCTCCGTAACAGTATTCTTATTATTCCAAGCATATTTTATAATATATAATCCTATTTATTATTTGATTTAAATTTCCTGTTTAAAAATAAGAAAATAGACGCTCTATAGTTGTATGTAATTGTATGTGATATATATCCGTTTATAATACACATTTTAAAATTGTATTGCATACCTGCTTCTGCCATAATAAAGACCCATTTCAAATTTATTTACATGCTTTTCTTCTCTTTCTGCTCCCAGTCGCTGTGGTGGAATGGTTATGAAGTATTGTTCTTTTAAATACTTTCCAGCATTTCAGAAATAAATATGTATGCAAATTACATCGAAGTACAACAGTTACGTACGGTGTTCAGGAGTGCTCAAAAAGGGTTTAAACGCTGAATTTTGAATCGATTTCTTCTCATAAACTCAGAGATGTGGATTCGGACAGCAATTAAATTACCACACGACCTTGGTGTTTGTCAAAAAACAGTAGGTAGGGGAATTTTACGGGGGTGGTGAGAGAAAAACACTGACATCCTGGATTCGGACGGCAATTAAATCACCAACTACCCCCTGTAAATGGTGAAAATCACTTACGTCCCCCTGAGAAACAATTACCATCCGAATAGGGCTTAAGTTGAACACAGAGAAGCATAATAACTTTTCTACACTGCCTCTTTATTGCAAGTAAGGTTATTCTCTTAAAATGCTTTAGTTAGAAACGTGTAACGTTACACCAATGTCATGTGTAACTTTAGAGACGGTCCCTAAATTCAGTGACAGACGTAAAGTAACATAAACCAGCGAGCTAACATGAAATACTGAGGAAAACTGAGTTAAGAACACCACTGTTAAGAACATCTTTTGTATTTTATTTTCAAGTTTCTGGTCTTGTGGTCATCTTGTCTGCATCGGAGGTGTTTTGGAGTCTGTTCTTGTGATTGCCGCCGTAGCGGTGCTAACAACAGTTGAACTTCCATCAACTTAACTAAAGTTACTAAAATAGCCAAATTAGCTCCACTAACTCACAGAACGTGTTGACTTTTTAAAGAGAGGAACGGGCTAGCAATATCTTAATATAGCAAGTTTTGCTAATAAATATTATGCGTTTATTAAACATGTAAATTCTATTATTCTGTTGATTAGAGTGATCAGGTTTTACATTTTTAATGTTTTGTTTTGTTTGTATGACTGCTGGAAAGCACTTTGGTCAACGACAGTTGTTTTAAATGTGCTATAGAAATAAAATTTGTATTGTATTATTGTACAGTAGTTTTTTTCTGATCATAATCTATAATAACATAAAAAGACTATTGTGACTATGTCTGTTACAGGAGATTTCTCCAATCAAAAACAGGATGCTGACTATGAGGGGCAGAATCATCATACAGCCAGGTGTCCATTTTACAGAAATGCAGAATTAGGTAGCCTAAAATACATTTTGTTTTACATTGCATTTACATTCATGCATTTGTCAGATGTTTTTATCTGCGCTTGGTGGTGCAAGGGGTGGTTAAGGGGACTGAATCCCCAAATGGTTTCAGTAAAGCTCCAAATGTTTTTATTACCTTGTCTTGTGCACATCAGGATTGAGTTTTCATATGCATTAAAATTATTTCTATTAAACCAGCACTTAAAGGGATAGTTCACTCAAAAATGGAAATTATGTCATTAATTACTCACCCTCATGTTCTTCCAAACCCGTAAGACCTTCGTTCATCTTCAGAACACAAATTAAGGTATTTTTGATTAAATCCGAGAGCTTTCTGACCCTGCATGGACAGCAGCACAACTGAAATGTTCCTAAGCCCAAATGTAGCAAGGACATCGACAAAATAGTCCATGTGATACAGTGGTTCAATTGTACTGATATGAAGCTACAAGAATACTTTTTGTGTGCAAAGAAAACAAAAACAACTTTATTCAACAATTCTTCTCCTCCTCATGACATCTGCAGCGGCACGCCGCCATTGTGGAGAGAGTATCACGACGCATGTGCTTGCTTCCGCTTGATCTAAACAAAGCATGTGCATGGTGCTGCTTATGATAAACATACATGCGTCAGCATTCGCATCTGCTGCAGACAGTATGAGGAGGAAAAGAATTGTTGAATAAAGTTATTTTTGTTTTCTTTGCGCATAAAAAGTATTGTTGTAGCTTCATAACATTACGGTTGAAGCACTGATGTCACATGGACTATTTTACCGATGTCCTTGCTACGTTTCTGGGCCTGGGAACATTTCAGTTGTGTTGCTGTCTATGCAGGGCCAGAAAGTTCTTGGATTTCATCAAAAATATCTTATTTTGTGTTTCAAAGATGAATGAAGGTCTTAGGGGTTTGGAACGACATGAGGGTGAGTAATTAATGACAGAATTTCATTTTTGTGTGAACTAACCCTTTAAATAGCAAAATGCAGCTGCTTCAGGTATCTTTAACTTACTGTAGCCTATAAATTCATAATACCAATCTCACCATCTGTCAAAATGAGATTATTGTTTCTGTATAGCAACAAATATAGATTATTTATTTATTTATTTATTTATTTTTATTTATTTTTTTTTTATCACGGTACGCCTATTATTTGAGCAGACTTTCTAGGACACACGCATTTAGAACGATTATATGAAAAGATTGGTTAGCATTTAGCATGGTCTATGGCAGACTTTACTTGGTGTCAGGGCAACAAAATTCAATAAACAAGAAGTTAATATTAAGTGATTTAAATTGTAGAGAAAATATTGTCTTTTTGCTCTATTTTGCGAAAATGGTTCTAAACAAAGCCATGTTGTGCATCTCTGCACTCAGCAGTGTTTCATTACTGAATGAATTTACTTTTTTTGAACACCTTGAATCAGTGATTCACTGGCCCATTCATAAAAACAGTTTTTTACTTCCTTCCTGAATGCATCAGCAGTTTTGAATGAATTGATTGAATAAATGACTGACTCAGTCATTAAGGTAGTTGTTTGCTGCCACCTACTGGTATTTTTTGTATCATTTTTAGAAGTATTCTATTTTATTTATTTATTTTTTTGTCATTTCATATTTCTGTGTTCTAAATTTTATATTTAAAATATTAATTTCATAATATTTATGCAATTTGTAAGTGCAAATTATAATTAATTATACTTGTCTCTTAAAGAAAAAAAAAATTAAGCCACTTAGCCAATGTAACTTTTCAGCATAGCCTATTTTATTTGAAGTGTATCCTGTGTATCTCTGTGCTAAACCATGGATATCCACTCACTCTGCTCCTGGAATCAAACGCATTAGTTTGGTATTCTAGCACTTTGCTCTACTGATTGAGAATGCATTTTAAAAAACGGAGCTTTAATAATTTGAATGTGATGGATTATCAACTAATTATGTACCTTCCTTGTAGGTGCGTTCAGATGTAGTATATAACATTTTTATTAACGTCAAAGTGCATGCAGCACCCAGTTTGACAGTTGAGGCAAATTCTGTAAACACTGCTTTGAAAAAACTGCTTATTTATTTTTCTTGTGCTTGCAGGTTCATTCACACCATCAACCTTTGTAGCACCAAATCCACTGAAAGTCACAGAACCGATGGAATTCTGGAAAGTGAAAAAGCATCAGCCTGAATCCCCTCATCGGAGTGCTTGTCAACTTTGACTGGCAAAATTACTGAAATTTAACACAACAGCACAAACAAATTTTTACTGTATTATTTTATTTTATTTATTTATTTATTTTTTTTTGTAAGGCCTGTTTTGCTTTTCAGTATGTGTACAGTATGTATGTCTTGCCCAGGGGACTGTGGTGATGCCATTTTCTCAGCTAGTGCATCCTAGAGGTCAAGGTTTGTAATTTGTACTTTTAAAAAGAAAATGTTCAACAATTAAAGAATATTATCAGAACTAATTCTCATGAGTTATTGTGATTTTTTTATGGGGTTGGGGTGGTAAAAATCATAGATTACAGTGCTGTAAGGCAATTTGATTGTTTTTTACATGTAAAAAAATGTTTAAAATAAATGAAAATAAACTCTACGGTACTGATACTGTAAATGACAATACGGTAATAATAATGTAAATGAAAATACAGTAAGGACGTTATAGTACTGTAAATGAAAATACAGTAATCGTACTGTAACCAATTTTACAGTAACTTACTGGCATCCAGCTGCCAGTAAGTTACTGTAAAATTTACAGCAATCTCTTTACAGTGTACATTCAATCAGTCATCGCCCCCAAAATTAATTCAACAGGTTATCTTGTTAATGCTTTAAATTAATTACAACAACAGAAAATTTCATCATGAACAAGAACATGAACAACAATATCACAATATCAGTGGGGAAGTCGTGGCCAGTGGGGAAGTCATGGCCTAATGGTTAGGGAGTCGGGCTTGTAACCTGAAGGTTGTCGTTTTGATTCTCGCACCGGCAGGAATTGAAGGTGGGGATTGTGAATGAACAGTGAATGTGAATGGCTGCCCATTGCTCCGAGTGTGTGTTCACGGTGTGTGCGTTGGTTCACTATTCACTGCTGTGTGTGTGCACTTGGATGGGTTAAATGCAGAGCACCAATTTCGAGTATGGGTCACCATACTTGACAATACGTCACGACTTTCACTTTTTCACTTTTCTTTCACATTAGACCACAGAAATTCCAAAATGACATTTCCCTTACATTCAACTTCCAAACGTGCATTGATCTTTGCCACGTTATAGTCATTTAGTTGACTAGTGCTATAAGCTGTATATAACAAAAACATTAATGGCATTAATAAAAATACTTACACTGACAAATTATACAATATTGCATTCATAATCGAATGTGATTTATCTGCGATTATGAATGCGTTCTACGCGATCTACGGCTCTGTGTATTAAATGCCGCTCCATCTGAAAGCATGTGATGGAGATCACAGAACCAGCTTTACTGATGAGATGCGCATGACAATCACATGCGATTTATCGTGCAGCCCTAATTTTTGTTTGTTTGTTGATCACAAAGAACAAAGCAGATGAAGAAAACTAGGATGCCAGGGGCCCGTTTCAGAAAGGAGGTTAAGTGAAAACTCTGAGTTTTCAATCTCTCGGTAAATCAACTCAGAGTTCAAGTTTAAACTCAGAGTTGGTTGAACCTCCTTATTGAAACGGGCCACGGGTGTATTCATGAGTATTAAAGGCACACTGAAACTTGGTGATAATACCAGAATTGATCTTTTATGGAGTATATGAATTATAAAATCTCTGTTATGGGATGGGACTGAAAGAACTGCACAATAAGTGGTGCTCTGCAAGGCTGTATATTTATTCTGTATTTAGTATTCTAATGCATAATATGCATAAGATGAGGACATGAGATGCAAATTACCACCTGCTATGATATTTATGTGCAGTGCATTTTTCCAGTCTGTGACTGGAATCATGTTTATTGTATTGTCCCTATCTAAATAAACATATAAATAAATAATAGTCTACAAACTGGCAATGGAAAATCCATTCTCGTTGCTCTGTGTGTGTACTTGGAAAGACATGATTTCGTGAAAGCTAAGCAGTGGACTTCTCTTATGAAAAAATGTCATGTTTTCATGTTTAAATCATAATACATTATTTATCAAGGATTTTTTATTTATTTATTTTTTAAATATCAGCTGTTCATTGACAATCCAGGGGGAAACAGTCAAACACGAATAAGAGCTTAATATTATACTAAATGCATTCATATTTGCTAGCAGCCAACAGTGCAAATATCTGTGTGTCAGTGCAAATATCAGCCAAGAGAATCACTTTTTTTTCCAGTTAATGTTTCTTTGGTTGAACATTTCCTTTTAAATTTATATATTTGCCTGAAACTAGCCATTAATGTGATAACCATTAACAGACACAAAGAGTTGAGCATGGTTATGAATGGCATGCATACATTTGCAGATTCATTAGCATTAAAGGGGTCATTGGATGCAAAATTCACTTTTACATGTTGTTTGAACATAAATGTGTTTTGGCAGTGTGTGTACACATCCACCCTATAATGATAAAAATCCACCCAGTGCTTTTTTAAATCCCCAATAATAATGATCACTTTCTCAGATCAGGCTGTTCTGAGATTCTTGGCAGAGTGACATAGTTCTGCACAAACCCCTCCCGTGACTGTTGATTGACACTGGTGTTTTATCACAGCTCTGCCCTTAGTGAGCTGTCATCAGTCCGCCATTGTTTCGACGCCGGAGCAGATGTAGACAAAAATGTCTCCTAAGTGATTGAGGTGTTTTGTTGTTGGATGTAATAATGAACATAGCAGCCGTCATTTACTCCCGACATCTGAGCCGCTGAAGACACAGTGGTTTACTTTTGTTTTTGAAGGGAATGCACCCCCGATCTACCTAAACGCGTTTATGTTCACGCGAATCATTCGTAATCCAGCTTCACTTCCAGAAGAAGTGAGTATAAGTTTTTTTTTTTTATGAATCTTTGCAAATTGTCTTTACTAATAATGTGCTAGTTAAGTTCTGCAGCTAAATGTGGCTAAAGTTTACAGTCTCATGAGAACGGCTCGTCACCCCATGGAAGAGAGGGGTGGGGTGAGGAGAGCTCATTAGCATTTAAAGGAGCATGCACCGAAACGGCTCGCTGTGAACAGAGCAAGGTAAAAAGGGTTTTTGATAAGGTAAAAAAGGTGTTGTTTTACACTATGATTGAGAAATTTTAACCAGAGTATGTTATGTGTATTTCATTAAGACCCTAAAGAATCATATCAGCTTGTGGAAAATGGGCATCCAATGACCCCTTTAACTACTACTAAATTGTTATTGTAAAGCAGTGGTTTTCAAACCTCTCCATGAAGTACCTCCAGCACTGCACATTTTGTCTCCCTATATCTGACACACCCACTTCAGGTCTTGCAGTCTCCACTAATGAGCTGATGAGTTGAATCAGGTGTGATAGATGAGGGAGACATACAAAATATTCAGGGCTGGGGGTACTCCAGGATAGGTTTGAGAACCACTGTTGTAAAGTATACTATTTGAATACACATAACATTTCTCCATGAAAGGAAAAAAAAAAAAAAAAAAAAAAAGAATCTCACTTGAATCTCCATAATATATAAACCAGCATATGATTAGTGTTGTATGATCTGTAGGTTAAGTCATAAGCGTAAGTATGCAATTAACTAAAGTCAAACACCTGCATCAAATGATTTATGTGAGGAAACAGCAGTGTATGAGAGACACGGACGGACAGACTGACAATGATTCAGTTTGGTCATAAAGAAACTCTAAGATGAAAATACAACATTGCAATAACTCACAAAAACACTTTAATGATTGAATCAATTAATCAGACACTGCTACAGTCCAAATGCTGGATAAGAAGTATATCTAGAACAAAGCTGTTACTAGGCACAATTCCCTGAGGTACAAAAAAATAAAAGATACATCTTTGTAACTTAATTTACCCTGTATGGTACATATCAGTAATTTATAAGTACATATTAGTACCTTTTGAAAGGAAACTGCGCCAGTGACAGCTTTGCACCTTTTTTTTCTAAGAGTGAGGGACCAAAACTGGAAATATTCCAATTGTGTTTACAGGCCTTAAACAATTAATGGAAATGGAAAGTCTTAAAAAGTCTTGATGGTCCTCAAGGGACCTTTTGTTGAGTGGGCTGTACAACTGGTTAGATCCCCTTCCCAATTCCAGTGGTTTCAGCGCTTCCATGTGGATTCAGTGGCCTAGTGGTCCCAAGTCTGGTGGTCCCAATTTTAGTTGGTCTCAGTGTGCCCTTTGTTGTGGTCCCTAGTCCCTAGTGCTCTCTGGTCCCGTGGTTTGAAGTCCAGCGATCCCAGCACTCCCTAACCCAGTGGTCACAAGTCTGTTGGTGTCAACGCTCCCTGGTCTGGTGGTCCCAACTGGTTAGATCTCCTTCCCAGTTCCGGTGGTCAGAGCTTTCTAGTGGTCTCAGTGGTCTAGTGGTCCTAAGTCCTGTGGTCCCAATTTTAGTTGGTCTCAATGCTCCCTAGTTCATGGTCCCTTGCCTGTTGGTCTCAGTGCTCCTAAGTCTGGTGGTGTCAAGTTCGGTGGTGCTAGCGCTCACTTGTCCAGTGTTCCCAAGTCTGTTGGTCTCAGTGCTTCCTAGTTTGGTAGTCCCAAGTTTGGTGGTCCCACTGCTCCCAAATCTGATGGTCTCAGCTATAGCCCTATGGGCTCTGCTCTAGTGGTCCTGGAGGTCCTTCCCCTGTCATTGGAACTTCTGGTGTTAAAATATTTGATGAACAAAATTTTATGTCAATCCATTAACTAACAATGAGTACTGCATTTGTTAAAGTATTTATTAATCTTATAAATGATCTTATAAGTCATTAATTTCATTCTCATGTAGGCAAACATTTTAACGGAACAATATGCGGACATGGAACAATAAAGATGAAATATTCAGAATAACATTAATTATTATTAATTAAAATAATTTCAAGCTCATGATGCATTTGATTTATATTTGATTCAAGCACGTTGGAAAATACCAATTTCTAAATGAAACTTTTACTGGAAAACAACAAAATTGTCTGGTTCCACTGACAGATGAAAAATGTGACAGAAAAGTGGAAAAATCTGCCAATACAACAAGACAAAAAGATCTCTAGAATTAAGATGTTTTGATATTTTTACAGGAAAACAAGACAAAGGTCCTCATTAAGAATATGCTTTTTATTGATTTTTGTTTGTATGTGGCCTTTTCATCATAATGAATGAAACATACACAACTTCTAGTGCAAGTTCATGCAAAGTTTATGGTTTAATTATATCCCGGCATTAGCAGTCACCGGAACCCCCCATATCCAGCACAGTAGGTGGAGACGGGAACGGGCATCACTCACGGAAGCCCTCCTCGCTGCTTTTGTCAGGTGATTGCTGGAAGAAAAAAAGGAAAACAGATCAATACATCTCCTCTGGGGCTGACAGCTAATCTTTACCAAGGCTGAAATATGAGCAGCATCAGCCGCTGGATTCCTGTACTGGAGCTGGACGATTGACTGGGCGCCTGCCCCACTGAGGAAATTCATTTCAGCCCATCGAGGACGGCGAGGGCTTTATGGCTGGGAGGGGCTGTTCCTGTGGAAGGAAGTTGTCATGGTAACGACTAATTACAGCAAGTGGACAAATCTCTTTGATGTGCTACAGAAAGGTAGAAGTGGATGTGGCTGAACATCTCTGTCAGTGTGTAAAAGCCAACAGCTCATCATGGTGGAAAGCTGCAGTGTTAACGTGACTTAAATGTATTGAGCGGTCAATTAAAGGAATAATTCATGGACAAATTTACTCACCCTCAAGTTGTGACAAACATCTGTCAAGCTCCAAAAGGACTAAAAAAAAGACTAAAATATCACTATTGATAAAAGTGTCAGCCAAAATTCATACATATTTGAAATAATATGAAGATGAGAAACAAATGACAAAACTTACATTTCTAAACCTGATAAGTTCAGTTGCCCCTAGAAAAGATTTTAGTTTGTCTGTAAGATCATAAATCAGACTCAAAACCACAGACTCATTGGAAAAATGCACCTCTACATACATTTTAGGAAAACTTCTTCCTTTTTACGCAAATTACTATTGCCGTGGCAGTTTATCAATTAATAAAGAAATATTTTCATGCAGTTTCTTTAACAAAACTATTTTATGACCATAAAACACATTTATACTAGTGCGTGATTTGTTAACGAATACATACTGACATTTGCACCACATAAACAGCTCCACATGTATGGTTTTTCTGACATGTAAACTTGCTCAGTAGCGCACCCGGTACAGCATTGCAAGTCATGATACCGGTTGCTATGTCCTTACTGACATGTTCTGGGTGGTTACTAAAGTAATTTTCAAACACTAGAGAGCATTAACCTTTTAATGTCACTCACTGGACACTCCATTTCGGAACAGTACAACAACCAACATAATAAAACATTGCTAGATTCACATTCATTTGTTTCAGATAAAACTGAACATGCTTTTAGCGCAACTCACAGGACATTTCACTTCTGAAGTGTTTCGAAAAGTTCAAGAGTAAATAGCATTTTGCAGAAATGTCACAATGAACACATTTTTCTAATGAGTCTGGGTTGTAAACAGTTGTATCGTGACACTGCATGGCGGTCCAGACAAATGATTGACAATTAAAAAGCCCTTTTATGCATTTGACTGAAGCCAACTTTCATGTGTGAACATTTGAACATAGAAGGGAAGCCACTTGAGGCCACAGAAACACACACGCTCTGTTGTGTTAATGAGCGTATTTCATATTCATGCTAAAAGAGCAACAGAACCGCGTGAGGTCGACAGGATTTCTGATGCCACAAAATGTGCTACTACATACCGATTCCTCTAATTGGCACAGATAATAAAATCTCACATTGAACTTTAAATCATAGTTACTGATTTGAATTATCTGTGTGCCTGAAGTCAAAGGTCAGATTGGACTGTTAAAATGAGACAGTTCACCCAAAAAACTTAAAATTCATCATTTGATCCCAGACGAGCCCCCTCATGTCACTTCAAACCGCGTGACTTAATTTGTTTCTGAGGAACACAAAAGAAGAATTCATATGAACAGTAGTATGATACAGTACTTGCACAATGTTAAACTTTGTTTTTGAGCTGGACAGTCGTGTGGAACAGAGCTGCATGAAAATTCTACCTTGTGTTTAACAGAAAAAATAACAGCATCAACATGAGAGTGAATAAAACACAGAATGATCATTTCTAGGTGAACTGTTACTTTAAAAGCAGAGCCTCCTCCTTAAGAAAATGGCCAGTGGACGGATGATTAACAGGTTTGATTACATTAGCATTTTTATCTGTGGATGTGCTGCAGACACATGATTCAAAGCTTGCTCAGTTATACATTTTCCAAAAGGTTTCAGCTAAAACATTATTTTCTGAATTCCTCCATGAGTTCTGAGCAGGCCGTAGTGGAGTTTGAGAATGGTGGCGTTATCTTGTATCCCAGCAGACACTGCTTTTCTGGAGGCGGCACTGAGATTGACTCACAACACACTTTTATGAGAGGTTCTTTATGAAATATAACATCATAAAAACTGTAACACAACAGACTCAAAATAACAGTTTCAACAGGGTGCAGGTGTGTTCTAGGTGGCTGCTAAATTGTTACTGAGGTGTGTAGGGTTGTTGCTACATAGCTGCCTAGGGTGTTCTAGAATGGTTAATAAAATTCTTGCTATGTGATTGCTACACTGTATTCTGGGTAGTTGCTCTCAAGTGAAAAAAGTTCTGCACCCTCACATCTCATGCCAAATTTACACTGTTTAAACTAAAGCTTCTCAGATGGAGCATAAATGCATTTACACAGCAATTACACGAAACTATACACTTTGACACCAAAGGCTGAGGTTGCTCAGGCACAATTTAGTCTGGCTTTTATGTGGCCCTGGCCTTTACACTGAATTTTGAGCAGGCACAGAGAAGCCTTAATTTGGTCTGTAAATGTGGCTCAGGTGCCTCCTTTAATGTGCATCTGTGGGATTTTTTCAACTGTTTTGTGGTCTGTTTTATACATCTGATCACTTAGTAACATAACATCACACTTCTCTTCATCAGCACACGATTCGAGGAATCACAAGTTCAATACTTCAGATTAGGGGACTGTTGAAATTAGTAACGAATTACATGTAATCTGGATTATGTAATCAGATTCCAAAAATTAAGTACTTGTGATTTGATTAAATTATATTTTAATATACTTGTAATCAGACTACAGTTACTTTTTTATAGATTACATGATTACATATTATTTACACAATAGCAATAATTTATTCATAATTTATTGATTCTCCCTAATTCCTCCTTTACATCTTTTAAATTTTCCTTTTTAAAATAACCTGCCGCTTATATACACTGAGAAAGTCTTCTAGTTTTGTGGACATTCACACAGAGATCAGTCATTAGGCAGGTGGATACATTGCATTTGACCACTGGATTTACAAAAATCATTTCAGGTTTAAGAAGTGTTTCAACATTACATCATCTACTGATGAACACATTCATTTTTATTTGAATTATCACTCAGTCGGTTATTTTACCATGTATTACTCTGGAAGGCGTTTTTCTTTCAAACACATTAAAATGCACAAATTCACCAACTCTTTTTGTCATCTGATCCTCTTTCACTTAATATATTTTTATTTGAAGTACCCATGAGATTTTCAAAAAAATATTTTAATAATGAAGTATCACATTTGCATGTCCCCAGGTCTCTGATGTTGGTTATGGTCACATGACATTTGGGTAAACAAAAAAAAAAAAAAAAAAAAAAAAAAATATATATATATATATATATATGTATATATATATTTTTTTTTTCAGTAAGTGTTTTATTTTGATTCATCTTAAAATTATTTGTTTTAAATTAACATTTTTTATGATTTAATTAATTATTAGTTTTTCATTAAACTCATAAACCCCTTGCAGTTCATTCACAAACCCAGTTTGGGAAACCGTGATGTAATATAATGTTTAATGCACTTTATGTTCTTGATAATAACAAATAGAATATATTTTCTTACTTATATCAATATGGTACAAGATTATCCTATTTAAATCAATGTGATGAACAAGTTAGTTCAGAAGTAATCTAAAAGTTATCTGATTATATAACCTGAAATGTGTAACGTAATGGATAATGTTACTAACTACAATTTTTTATCATGTAATTTGGACTCCATAACGGATTACAATTTGTAAGTAATCCACCCAGTTCTAGAAATAATGGTGAAGCTTTACTTTCCATCCAGCATTAATAAAGGTACTTAGCAAGGCTGAGTAAAAGCCTCCATACGCAAGAACAACGAGCCTCGCAGACACTTTCAGATCCTCATCAAAACAAAAATACAAGCGTCTTCCAGCGTGTGCTGTCTCTGTCCATCACTTTGGAAGTTTATCCACGTTACACGGCCATTTTGAGATGAGCGGCGCACTGAGGGACTAAGGGGGGAACTAAAAGTGACATTGTGGCTCTAGGCTGTCTCTCAGGATTAGACGGCACAGCAGTCAGCGTAGGGGCTTTTTGCTCAGTCCTATTATATCTGCTTGTGCCTCTTTCCAGATGAATTCCTCTCCATACAGATCCTGCACCCGGAGCAAGGCAGGATAATTGATTAATATTTCTGGAGGGAATGATGGCTAACCGCAAGATGTGTTTAAAACAAAACCCTGCAGTTTTGGGTTTACACATTGAGGGATTTCAAAACAGCACATGACCATGAAAAATGGCCTTCAGATTGCAGCCAAAGGTCAAAACGTGCTCAGAAAACCGATTTGACATTACATTAAAGTTAATCAGGGGAAAATAACTCAGTATTAAAAGCAATGCATGCCATTGGGAATCTGCAGTTTGACAGTGATTAAAAAGGCAAGCGTGTTTGTCTAATTTTAGCGCTATTGTACATCCGATAACTACACCTGCCGACCGCAGCTGATTAAGAGAAGAGCCAGCCATAAAGAAACCATTACACATCAACAGCCCCGAGACGAGTGGCGCGTTTTGTAAAGTAATGATTTGGGATGAATGCGAGATTCTTTATGTCTTAATGGGCCCTTGTGTTCAGGCTCTCCAGAAACAATTACTTCACGAGCGCTTCCCACCAGCCCGCCCGGCCCCTGTTTATTAATCAGCTAATTACACATTGACAGTAATGAGGCGGCTGATTCATATACTTAAAAGAACACGACTAAATGACTGTTTAATGATTAGCCTTTTGTGTGGCAAACCAGCATCCACTCGAGCGGTCATAAGGGGACGCAGGAACGGCGAATGGAAAAACGGCCTGATCCTGCTCAGCTGAGCAAAGTCACAACAGCAAGTTCTCAGAGGTCCAAATCAAAATGAGTTTGTTTGACTCGTACATATAGATGTGCTGTTATACTGAGAGGAGGTAGCTTTGGAATAGTTCGCACCAAAATAAAAATTCTGTCATTATTCATCTGTGAATTTCTGAAATGCTCTTTTTCATGCAATGAATGCGTCGAGGTCGTTAAAAGGAAAACAGCAACAGTATCATAATTTTCCACAATCTGAATCTTAAGTGAAGAATTATAGCGAATACTGAACTCATATAACAGCAGCAAATATTTTATTCTTCACACTGTTGAAATTATGTATTTTTTTCAATTTAATATTACGTTTTAATGAATGGTTCTTAATCGTCTGGAATTAGGCTCTCTGCTGCCCCCACCTGCATTTGTTCTAGACCACTGATATGACTGTCTTCATCTCATGTAAACATACATCATTTTACACAGGCTTAATAAAAATACTGTTAAACTGCTCTAACATAGACCAAAAACCTACTTAGTGCAATGGGTCTCATTCACTGCATATACACACAAATTTGAGCATATTTTCACAAGCAAATCATGATTAATAAGAAATGCACATACTAAAATGTAATCAAACTTCATGAAATAGCAGGGACAACTGAAATCACATGGACACAAAAATCACATACTCTTTGGGAGGCCTTATAAACGTTAAGATTTTTTTTTTTTTCATCTATTTCATCTTAAATATATTTTATCATACATGCATACAGTCAAAACAAAAATTATTCAGACACCAGATATAGTTTTGTTATATTTTTAGTGGGTGCAGGACACTATAGCTCATTTATGTAAGTGAGGATAGCAAATAAACTGTGACATATTATAACCAAAAATTCTTCATACAGTGGACTACCAGTAAAATTGATAAAAATCTGGGAGCAAAAATGATTCAGACAATTTGATCTGACCATGTTTTGCTTTTCTTTAATTGCTAATGCTACCTTTTTACACACAGACTGAACAAAATGAAGCATTGCTTGGTAATTGGTTGAGCTAAATTGGTATTATCTAATTGTGTTCTTAAATTTAACAACTGACAGCTATTCAACCGAATTCATTACATACCTTTCTATCAAAGTTATCTGACATTATCAAGATGAATTTGTTCTGACACAGTTTAACTCTGACTTCTTGTCATATTTTATTACCATTTTCTAAACTATAGCGAATAAACTGTGATAATGTGAAAAATGTTGAAGGTGTCTGAATTAATTTTGGTTTGACTGCATATAAAGGCACGCTCTCATCTTACACACAAAGAGTCTTCAAAGAGCCTCATACATTGCTGAGAGTAACAAAATACTGTAAAGGAATGGTTATATGGAAAGCCATGGTGGTGTTTTTAATGCAAATTAATAATCTCGAGCATGCAGGCTCTCATTTAGAATACACCAAATTAATTAAAATTACAATTAAGTTATGAACAAATTCATGTGTGCACACGTTGTGATTTTTAGTGAGAAGTAAATACAAATAATCCATGCAAAGATAGTTGTAGCTCAGACAAATTTTGAGGGCACAATTCAGTCATTTCAATAGAGCTACGGTAAAGGGGCGGTTCTTGGGGGGGGGCAGTGCCCCCCTGTCAACAAGCTTGCTCCCCCCTTTGGCCCACCTAAATTTGGAATCATATTACAGCAAACAATTTTGGGTGAAATGTGTAGTTTGTCCTGTAAACTATATGCATATAAAAAGAAAAAAAATCACCAGCTGCTAAATTCAAATCTGTGTTCGCTGGCTGGCACAGAGCCAAAGGTACGCACGTTTTTAAAGCACTGCGCATTATAACCAATCACATACGATTATGTTGAGCTTATGAATGCAAGGATCAATCAGAGGCGTTCAGAGGAGTCATCGCTGAAACACGTTGTTTCGTCACCATGCGCGCTGGCTGATTGAACTCTCTGACTAATTCTCTCATCAGAAACAACAAAGTGAAGAAGTACGAATGTAAGTAAGATATTAATTTCACAGAGTAAACAGCTTTAGAGATTATTATGACAGTTTTTGAGAGTGCTTGAAGTCGCTGGACTGAAGTGAAAATGTTCTTTGATATTGTAAGCGTTCTTTGCTCTCTTCTTGTACACTGAAAATGTTATAGGCTAATTAGTAGTAATAGATTACAGTATTAGGCTTTGCCCATCGCCCATTATAGACCAAATAACATAATCTATAAAGGTGAAAAATGCATTTACTTACACATATTTGAGAATCGAGATATTTCATGATATGTTTTAGGAATATATCAAATAAAAAAATAAATAAATAAATAAATAAAACCCCTACTGAAAAAAAATAATAGACACCATTATAATAGACACCATTACAAAATTACCCCCCCCCCCCCCCCCCCCCTTACTCGTGCCCCCTCAAAAATAATGAGTGTATGATGCCCCTGACACTACAATACAAAATTATTTGTTAAATAAATGAAACATGATGAAATATTTAATTTAGTTGAAATTGTTAAAGATTACTTCCAGAGATTGCAGCGATACATGACATGGTGAAAAATGACTGGATGAATAATACTTAAAGTAGGTTAAGATTGTGCCCCCTAAAAGCACAAGTGGCCCCTGTCTGGCCCCCCCAGTTACTGTGGTCTAGAACCACCCCTGGCTACGTACGTTCACACTGTCAGCTTTTGGGATTGACAACTGCATTTTCTTACAGGTGTGAGTGTGTCAGGGATACACCACAGTCACTCACGTCAGCTCAGTCACCTCCTTCAGCGTACACCAGGTCCCAGACACTGGAATTCTAATCACCCGCACCTGCAGTCAGTCATCAAGCCAGCTATATCTCCACATTCCACGCAGATCACAGTGTCCGATCTACCGTTTCACCTCCTTGAACTAACCAGACTCCTTACATGCACTTACCTCTTGTTTACTTACCTCCAGAAAGCTCCTACGTCTCCACGATCCAGATCGCTGCTCTTCCCCCGGATCCCTGCAACATACCAACCTGCCATTACCAAGAGCTAAGAACTCAAGAACTCTCTATATCCTTCCCTACTCACCTGCCTTCAGTCACCCTGATCTCCACCTTGTCAATAAACCTTCCTGTTTACTTTCATACCCTGTGTCTCTGGCTTGTGTTGTGACAGAGTGTTGAAATGTCCCGTTCACACAGCAAATTACAGTCGAAAAATTACTGTGATTTTAACGGTAAAAACTGTGAATTTGCTACAGTAAAAACCTGTTAAATGGTTAACGGGAAGTTCCCCTAATATATACGGTGAAATACTGTTTTTGGAAGTGGAAAAGAATGTAAAATTTACAGGGAAAAACCATAAATTGATGTTCCCAGAATTCCCTGCATTGCATTTCAAATTGGATGTTTTTCTTTGAAATAATTATATTTTTCTTATCAGTTATGTTTATTAGGGTTGTATGTTACATCTGATGTTGTTAAATTAATGTTTATTGCAGATTTCAGTTTAATGAGTCTCACCATGATGGTGTTTAGTGTTTGTGTGAATGACACTGTGCACCTTCTAAATAATGTTATTATTTAAAAGCTGCTTGTGATGGGATTTGGTTCATCATGTGACTTTCTCATCACCATCTGCATTTGGTGGTTATCAGTGCATTATAAAGGTACAAAACAGTACTTCAATAGGTTGGTATATTAACATTATATCAGTTAATGAAATTACGGTATTTAACTGTAAATTTAAGGTAAAACCTAAAATGTTGCTACCGTATTTTTTTTACGGTAGAATTCCGGCAACCACAGCTGACGGTTTTTTACCGTAAATTTTACTGAATTTTTTTTACAGTGTATGAACGTGAAGATGGCAACATCCATAAAACTGAAAAGTCTTATCACTGTCTGATACAACTAGAGTCCAATCGAGCTGCGAGTTCATCCATCAGATCTTCATTAAACGACAGCAGCTTTTATATTTGGATGGAGAATGGAGCATTTGAGTCGCACGCAGAACACAAAACTGACGAGAGCAGCTCTGGTGGAGAAAAGTGGCTGGATCTGAACCTTCAGATGACACACAGCTCACATCTCCATTGCTGTAAGTCACCAAAATGCTACATAAAACCCGCAACACACAGTAGACATGCGTTTGTGCAGCGTAGAGCGGCTCTCTCACTGTATGACATGACAGACAACTTCTGTTTACATAATTAATGAATCAAATACAGGACTGACAACCGGATTCTGCTGCTGTGTTAACACAGCCTAGAAATCCACACAAACTCAATGTTCAATCTCTGAAGTGTAGTCTATTACACACAACATATTCATGATTGATCTGTTGACTGAAGGCATGAAATTCAGCCAGAATAACTGTCGATTTTAGCAAATCCAAATGCAAATGATTGACAGCCAGAGAACGTTTCTAGACACACCAATGATCTCTATGATCAGTTTAGTCTTGCCCTAGCTAGTTTTCTGCTTCGCTGTAAAATTGAAAGCTGGTTTCCTGATTCTATCATGCTCACAAAAACACATCACACTTCCACTACCATGAATCTGCAGAGTACACTCCTAAAAAATAAATGTTTCAAAAGGGAGTTTTCACAGCGATGCCATAGAAGAACCAGTTTTGGTTCCCCAAAGAACCTTTCAGTGAGCAGTTCATAAAAGAACCATTTTTTCTTAGTGTGAAGAGCTTAGTAGGTTGAGCTTCATAATTTGAAGTAGTGGTTTATTGCTTGCTTCTGTTTTTTTATGTATTTTTTTTTTTTTTTTTAATTGTGTGGTTTTTTTTGTTTGTTTGTTTTTTTTTCCTTTGGTTTGTGACTATGTTTGCCAGAATATATGTTTTCTATGTATTTGTGGACTTTGGTTCAACCTGCCAGGGACTTCAGATGAAAATTAGCCTCAATGGTTAAATCTGGCACATTTGCATAATAGACATGAGTACTTATGTTAATTAATGTGCATTGTCCTTTAAATTAAAAAAAAAAAAAAAAAAAAAAACATTTTAATAATCTAAAGAACCTTTTTCCACTGTAAAGAACCTTTTGTGTAATGAAAAGTTTCCATGGATGGTAAAGGTTCTTTGTGGAACCACTGATGCAATTAAAGAACCTTTATTTTTAAGTGTTTAACTCCTCAAAACAGGCGAGATCTTCACTTCTGACACCGTGAACTATCTTGTCCAAAGCCTTAGCGCAACAGGCATCTCAGAGGTGGGCTTTTGAAGGACGCGCGAGGAGAGGAGTGAAGCGTCTGAGGGCAAAATATTGCGGTGGGCTGCAGTTCTGTCAGCAGAAGCAATGGCTGAGCGCTGGCGTTATTTGTCTTGCGTTGCCATATGGCCCTCACGCCGGCGCGGGCATTAATGAGAGGGGGGACGGACCGCCGGGTGAGAACACCAGGACTTTAGATGCAGGTGATCTGTCACCGCGAGGAGGGTGTTGTGCATGGATGAAAAGAAGGATGGAGGGAAAACGGAGGTGATGGAGATTGAAGAGAAAGACTGGAGGATGAGAGAATAGGAAAACAGGAGTCGCAGAGGCTGGAAAGGGCAGCATGAGTGTCAGAAAGAGTTAACAGCAAACCAAAAATAGAAACCAAAGCCACCTTGCTGCTTTACATGCACTTGTTGGTTGAGCTGTTTGTAACAGAACCGAAGTTACTGTAACTGTAATAAGCAAACATCAAATCATTTAGTCCATGTTTACACTGTAGCTGAATACAGTCATCCATCCTCATCATGTTCAGGAGTGACAATCACATTATAAATTTAATATTTAGGCCTAAATGTAATATTTATGTGTTTGAATTACATACACAATTTCCATGCATTTGGATTACACAGTTTTAACATAAACTAACTGATCAACTTAAAGTGATACATGTTTGTCATACATGAAACAAGTCAATTTTCTGTAATAGTACTAATAGACTGAATGTGTTTTAAACACACAATAACTATTTTTTTTTTCTTTTTCTTTTTTTTTTTATAATTATCATCAATAAATCAAATTTGTTTAAATCTCATACATTTTAACCAAGTTAATATTGTTTGTTCCAGTTAGCCATATTTGAATCATGTTCATGCTAAATGACATTATAGTTTAGTTTATCATAAATGCTTGTCAGTATTCAGTAGTACACTTCAACTATATTTCAAATGTAGTAGAAGTTATTCTGAAATTACACATAAAGATGTATTTAAGTCCTACTTAAAAGTAGGTCTGTAGCAGTTCAGTTCAGTTCATCCTTATTCATTTCCCAAAGGAAATTTGGTTTTAGCACACAAGCGTTTAGCATAAAACTCATAATGTAATAGCAAAGTGTAATGTAATACCTGCACATGTAATAACTATTACATTATTAATGTAATAACATTTTCATAATATAATGATTTTCTCAAAACATGATAAAATCCTGAGCTAATAATGTATTTTTACACAAAAAACATTGGTATTTCTTAATATTGGTACATTTTAAATTATAAATTCAGTCTTAAACTATAGTTTAAGTATACCTATGATATGCAACACATATGTACATATTATTATTATTATTATTATTAATAATAATAATAAATAAATAAATAAATAAATAACAGTATATAAAACCAGCACTGTGTACAAAGTATAGCCTGTTGTAAAATTAAATAAATAAATCATAGTAACTTTTTAAAACCAGTAACTTAAAATTATTAGTAATTGTAATATTAATATTATATATATTATATTGAATAATAATAATTAGGTAACACTTTATTTCACATTGTTCTTGCTACACATATTACATGTACTTACTATAGTAATAACAATAAATTATGCATAATTACATGCAATAACCCTAAACCAAACCCTAATCCTAACCCTATAGTAGGTACAGTTGTTAATTAATATCACTCAGTGCTTAAATGTACAATTACAATGTAACAAGGGCACCATAAAATAAAGTGTGACAGATAATTATAATATTATGTCAGTGTGTTCATAATGTCATAAATTTCTCATACAATAACCTACTACATTATGTGAAAAATCAGTTTTGAAAAAATTACATTATGAACATTTTATTACAATAATAATGTAATACACATTATTAATGACATATTATGTATGTGTAGTTATTACATTATGCTTTGTTATTACATTAATATAAATTTAAATTGTAATTAAATTAAATTTAATTGCAATTAAGTGATTCAAAAACATTACATTCAGTTTTTTTTTAAATATATTATTTCCAAAATAAGTACCCTTTTTAAAAGTATGCTGAAGTGTTGTTCTTTTTTCTGCATCAAAATGCAGTTGTCATTCAGAAAAAATAAATAAATAAATTAATTAATTAAATAAATAAATAAATAAATAAATACACTTGCAAAAAGCACTATAAATGTACAGTAAAAACATCCGTATGACTTGTTTGCAATAGTACAAGCATTTTGAGGTCATAAGATGTTTTGAATGAGTTCAGTTCACTGCATATCTTCCCCTCAGCCGCAGCTCTCAAATCTCATTTATGTGAAAATGTTGTGACACTCAAGGCTTTAAATCACTGACAAGAAACTTCATTGATTCACAAGCAATCATGACTTTCTATATGCACTTTTACTATACTTTAATGGTGCTTTCTAGTCTTTTCTGGTATTTGGTAGTATAAATTACCTTCCAGTTTCATTGCATGGAAAAGAGCAGCTCAGACATTCTGCCTGTAACACAACATAGGGTCAACATCCTCTTTTCAGCAGAATTGGATAAGTCAAAAGTTTGTCTGTTGAATAGTAACCTGAGAATGCTGAGAGTCGTGTTATACGGGATGCTCGGGCTGTCGTGTGTGTGTATTGTTGGGTTGATGACAGTGAGATTTGCTCTTGACAGCCAATTTGAGCCTGTAAAGTGGAGCGTTTGTCCAGCCCAAACAGAGAGGCTGTTTGATGAGTTCTTTCACAGCTAGCTTCAACACAATGCCTGTGAGTGCTAAAGAGATAAAGAGACGCGGCTGAAGCGCAGCTGGGTACAGCAACACCACAGCAGACACACAATAACACTGGAAATCAGACGGCCTCCGGTCTCAAACTCTCTCTGTCTCTCAGGGATCGGGCCGATAGTCTGAGCGTGCACCAACACAAATTAATAGCAAGACACTAATTACCATTTAAACAATCAAACCCACCATCTCTCAAAGTGCTGCATTCCCTGACTGGAATATAGCAAGAGCGAGTGACCCCGTTCCTGCGAGACGCTAGAGTAAAGATTTATCCAGAGCAGATACAGCCAGAAAAACTGACACCGGGACGAAAGCCGTCGCATGATAAATCACACTGACTGCAGCAACACACACCACAGCATGCGAACAATGAGCTTTACAGCCAAAACAACCAGTGGGAATAACTCTATGTTGGAAATGTATTCATAAATACAGGGTTCACAATGTCATGGAAAACCTGGAAATAGCAGGTAATCTTAAAATTGTGATTTACAGGCCTAAAACTGTAGAATCATTCTAGATATGCTCTTTGTAATAAAATATTATCTAGCAATCAGGAGTAACTGGAAAAGTGTGGCAACCCTAGATGTCAAATGCATGACATTGATGAGAAATATGTCATGTAAACCTCCTAACTATAAAGACCAAACAGCTCAGATAATAGTAAGAAAGTTAGTTGTTGTTTTTTTTTTTTTGTTTTTGTTTTTTTGGCTTAGTTGGTTTTATGATGTTGATGAGGCCAGTAGTTGGCGATGTATTATGACTGAAGACCAATATTTTTTTTTCATCTATTCATAGAAATTATGATCTCATTATTTCAATTTCTTCACAAAAGTCTTACTTTGTGGTGTAGTTTATTATTTCAGATTTCTGGCCTCGCAATGAACAAACACTAGGATTAGTCACATGTCAGTCAGACAGTTTAAGTGGGCGGTTCTTTTGCAGGATGTGTCAGTGCTTTTTGCTAGGAGTCAAAGTTTAACCCTTGTATTGGCCTTGGCTCATTTTCTGTGAAGAACATATATCAGAACAAATTCCTACACACTTATATTACATACAGGATGTTTGGGTCCACTGGACCTGGGGTTAATAAAAAAGTGGGTCCTGTGTAAAATTTTAGGTCCTGTGTACCTTCACTCTGTCCTCCTACTGTTTGAGACTGCTATTAGTATGTTTATGTGTGTGTGTGTGTGTGCGTGTGCGTGTGCGTGTGTGTGTGTGCGTGTGTGTGTGTGCGTGCGTGCGTGTGTGTGAGAGAGAGAGAGAGAGTCTGTAAGAGTGTGAGTGTAAGTATAAGTTTTGTGTTTCTGCCACTGCCATTCCCGCACAAGGATGTAGCACTTTAATTCATAAATGTGATCTAACAAAGGAAAAGGGTAAATTTTTACTATATATGTTGTTTATATCGCTTGTAATTGGGATGAAGTAAACATCTGTTGAGTATTTTTTTTAACATATCATTTTTAATTGTTTTGAATTAAAAACCCACAACTGCAGCAGGACCACCAGACCCATGAACACTGGCAGAGTAACAAAAATATGAACACCACACAAGGGTTAAGTTAGTTTTTGTTGCAATAAGCAAACATTTAAACTGGTCCAAGGTGTTTTTATCAGTGTGTATTTTTTTCTTGTGGGTAAATCTGTTCAGGTGGTCTAGAGTATGAATCCTCAGTTTGTGTCCCACTGGCAGAGGGAGAGCGAGGGACAAAGGGCGACTCTTTTTTTAGGCTTTATGGGAAGCTGCACGGTATCTTGGGAAGGTGAAGGACAGAGTGGGCAGTCGCTCCATCACTCAGCACAATAAATGGATGCAATCTGTATCCCCACTGTACCGCATTGGCCGTTTTTAAATTCCTCCTCTTTTATCCAAATGAATGATGGACTGTAGTACAGTGAAACGTGCAGGAGTATTAATATACATCAGAGGCCAGCGGCCCGCGGTAAATCACCACACTGAGTGCATTTGTTATTTACATGACAAACCGCAGCGCGCGGAAGAGGTGCAGACAGCGGATACCGCCGCTCAGGGAAGGTGGACAAACCAATTCAGAATTCAATCCTGAAAGCGGTGTTTGCAAAGGCCCCGAAACACTCAGAGCAATGAAGAGGGGCAGGCGGGCCAGGCCGGTCCGGCGTCTCGTGTCATTTCTAATACCTGCATGCTCTTGTCAGCATGATCTGACTGTCCATACGCAGGGTTATGCAAACACTTCTCTCTCTGTGAATTACTATGCATGCTCTGAAGGTTGTTAACAGATCATCACATTTATGATTCATGGATTCAGATGTTATGAGATGCTATGCTAAACGTTCTTTCTTCAAATGTGCATTAAGGCTAAGGTGGTGCTGACAGTTTGGCTCTGTGCTGGAGACTGAGCCATTGCAGTGGCAGAGCTGCTAGCGTCAACCAAAGTAGATGTTAACACGTCTAAGACACAGTATAGATCATAATTTTTAACCCCCACAGAAATTTTACATTTACACTTTCATCCAAAGTGACTTGCAATTTGAACTGGCTGTATGTGTATAACATTGAGATAAATGTGAGATAAAAAAACATTTTCTGAAGCAACCTTGCCCTTTTATCTTTTTTCTACAAGTCTTTGAGCTCTTTTATCATGACTTGTGTTAGAAGGACTCACTTTGCATCACAAGTACAAATGCTTTACCAGGTGCGCTACTGAGCAAGTTTACTATGTCAGAAAAGCCAAACATGGAGCTGGTTATGTAATGCAAATGCAAAATGTACTAGTTTACAAATCATGCACTATGATACAAGTATTTTGAGCTATATAGCATCATTAGCAAAGCCTAACAGCACTATACTAGCATAGTGCTAAAACATGCAAGAAATATGTTAAATCATGTTAACAATATGCTAGCATTGTACTAAAGCATGCTAAAACACACAATCATGTTAGCAACATGTGATAATTTGATAAACATGCAAGCAATGTTATTTAGCATGCTAGTAATGTCATAAACATCCTAAAATATACTAGAATCATGCTAAATCATGTGATTGTGTTAACAAAATGTGTTTGCAGCAAACATGCTAGCAACATGTTAAATCAAACTACATACACACAAAACCAAGTGCGCTGCACATGTGCTGAAAAGTAAAGCCAAAGCATTTCAATCGGCATCTGGTGGCTAGCTGCAGTATAGGTCATAAACCCCACCCTCTTCATATAAACGAATGGGACATAAACCAAACTAAAAAAAATCACTTCAAATTTTTCCCAAAGATGATTTCCGTCATTTTAGGTAGTTTTCACCACTCTGCGCAGGCTCCAAATGAATCACTGCTGTGCAGATTTAGGCTCCAAATGAATCACTACTGCGCAGAAATGAGCTCCAAACTAATCACTGCTGCACAGACTCGGGCTCCAAACGAATCAATCCTGTGCAGACGAATCACTACTGCGCAGACTCAGGCTCCAAACTAATCACTACTGTGCAGACTAGGACTCCATATGATTCACTGCTGTGCAGACTCGGGTTCCAAACGAATCACTACTGCGCAGACTCGGGTTCCAAACGAATCACTACTGCGCAGACTAGGGCTCCAAATGATTCACTGATGCGCAGACTCGGGTTCCAAACGAATCACTGCTGCACAGACTCAGGTTCCAAACAAACCACTGCTGCGCAGACTCGGGTTCCAAACAAACCACTGCTGTGCAGACTCGGGTTCCAAACGATTCACTGCTGCGCAGACTCGGGTTCCAAACTAATCACTGCTGCACAGACTCAGGTTCCAAACAAACCACTGCTGCGCAGACTCGGGTTTCAAATGATTCACTGCTGTGCAGATTCAGGTTCCAAACAATCACTGCTGCACAGACTCTGGTTCCAAACAAATCACTACTGTGCAGACTAGGGCTCCAAATGATTCACTGCTGCACAGACTCGGGTTCCAAATGATTCACTGCTGCGCAGACTCGGGTTCCAAATGATTCACTGCTGCGCAGACTAGGGCTCCAAATGATTCACTGCTGTGCAGACTCGGGTTCCAAATGATTCACTGCTGCGCAGACTCGGGTTCCAAATGATTCACTGCTGCGCAGACACTGGTTCCATACAAATCACTGCTGTGCAGAATAGGGCTCCAAATGATTCACTGCTGCGCAGACTCGGGTTCCAAACGAATCACTGCTGCACAGACTCGGGTTCCAAACGCATCACTACTGCGCAAACTCAGGCCTCAAACGAATCACTACTGTGCAGACTCGGACTCCAAACGAATCACTACTGTGCAGACTCAGGCTTTAAATGAATCACTACTGTGCAGACGAATCACTACTGCACAGACTCTGGCTCCAAACGAATCACTACTGCTCAGACTCGGGTCCAAATGAATCACTACTGCTCAGACTAGGATTCCAAACGAATCACTACTGTGCAGACTCAGGCTCCAAATGAATCACTACTGTGCAGACTCAAGCCTTAAATGAATCACTGCTGTGCAGGCGAATCACTACTGCGCAGACTCTGGTTCCAAACGAATCACTGCTGCGCAGACTCGGGCTCCAAAATAATCACTACTGCGCAGACTCTGGTCCAAACGAATCACTACTGTGCAGACGAATCACTACTGCACAGACTCGAGCTCCAAACGAATCACTGCTGCACAGACTCGGGTTCCAAACGAATCACTACTGCACAGACTCGGACTCCAAATGATGTGATCGGTGCAAGGTGACACCGGCCACACCTGAGATATTTTGGCTTCACTTTTCTACAGTGGAAGAAAGTGAGGATATTTTGCTCATCTTTTTCATAGTCCATGACTAAAACATGCTACTTATCTAATCTTCAAACTTGCTGGTCAGGCTTTCTCAAGCGAAAGGTTGTCTTGACAAACTTTTTATCTAGTTCATGAATAATCTGTGCCTGAGGTTTGTGTGAATAGGAAAAGTTGTTGGCATTTTACTGCCTCTAGTGTTCATTTCACCTGGAAACTGCAGTGAAATACATATACAGGTATGTTTTTGCAGAGGCAGAGTCACGTATTTCTGATGAGCCTGTGTTGGCTTTCCTACAGTAACTGTTTTAGAATTGCCTGATATCAAACCGAGTCCAGGTCAACACCAGCGACCATATAAACCCTACAGCCTTGCTAAGATAGGACCCCGTCACAGCCACCTTTAGCTGTCTGCACACTGCCTGACCTCAACAGCTATAAATCACACCATACTCACACTGAATTTGAGAAAGGGTTTGCTTGAGCTACGGCAAGCCTCTGTGTTGTACAATCAATAGGTATAAAATAAATGGCCTGACGGTTATTCTCCATCTGCTAACCCCCTCTAATAAAATCCCTGTAATGCATATTTCATTTACTTTTATACTTATTGATTAGCTGTAGCCCAGTTACTAAATCACACACCTATCGATCTCTCAATCTCTCAGTCTCTGTCGGACAGCGTATAACTGCCCATTTGCTGCCCTGATAAAAAGCCGCGCCATCGAACCCCCACAGTAAATCTTTGCAAACTAACTTTTTAATTCCAAAATCGATGGACGCTTAAACGCCACATTATTTCACTCTCCTCTATCCAGAACAGTATTAAAAGTAATACCCACATGCGTTTGTGACTAATGCGCAGGAGTCTGGAGAATATCCGTGGGTCTTTTTCTCTCTCTGGGTGCTGCTTGCTGCAGTGTTATTTAAGTATCATTCAGATTTTTTCATAGATTTTTTTCATAGTTTTAATTCAGATTTTGGATTTTTTTTTTTTTTTTTTTCTTATTTATTTATTTGTTTATTTATTTTAAGTAAAGTTTTAGTACTTTAGTTGTCTATTTCTGCCATTTTTACTAGTGAGGTTTTTTAATATGTCTGTAACTTTTATTAATTTTTATTTTACTTTTGAAAGTGAGAAAAGTTGCTGAAATAAAATAAGATTATAAAATAATAACATAAATCTGAATATTTTCATATTTTATTTTATGTAATTTACATTTATTTAATTTCAATTTCTTCTTTTTTATTTTTTATTTTATTTTATTTTATTTATTTATTTTTTTTGCTTTTGTTAAAATAACACTGGCTTGCTGAAGGCTTTCTAGGGTCTAAATAATCAAAAACCTAAAGGAATTTTTTTAAGTGTGTAAAAAAACACTGTAACAATAAAATGATGATGATATCTTAATATCTTCATTCCTTATAGTTGCATTTATCAGATTATAGTTCAACAATAATATAGTTCACATTTTGAGATGATACGATCTGTCAGGCAGCTGAGATTTGATATACTGTTTATACAGTATTTTGCTTTACATCAGTGTACTGTATGCATGTAATTAAGTTGGACAGACTTATACTGTATGCAGTTCATATAAAGAGCTGGACGATTATATAGTTACATTCTGCAGCAAAATTAAAAATAAATAAATAAATAAATCAGACACCAATAAAACTCACAAAACCTGTAAAGACCATATTCGTATTAATTTTTTTCATGACTATTAAGTCACCACAATGTTTCCCATTAGCATAATGCAAATAATAAACATATTTTTATCATAAGTATTTACTGTACTCTAAATTCTGCTTATATAAAAAGAAAAAATATTACAATCATTTGTTTGATTAAATAAGAATTATTTGAGGTGAATTTTAAAAAATTAAAATTTGTTGACTGCAGTGATTTGTATCATGGTGTCTGTTTGGTATTTAGTACATACAGATGGCATTCATGAGAACATACGACTTCATAATACATACTGAAAATCAAGAGAGCAATATAAAGACTTCCTGCTCCCATGTAACCCATCAATATTCAAGTACTCTTCATAACTGTCCATTAAAAAAATATCCAAGAAAATAAAAACACATATCTGGCAGATCCGAACAACCTCTAAGTACATCAGAAGATCCTCTTTAAATCAGAAAAAAAAAAAAAAAAAAAAAAAAAAACAGATTTTGACAGCATGGTCAATTGTCATTCGGCAGCCGACTCCTTCAGAGCAGATATATCAATTAAAAAAATAAATCAAAAAGGCGCCGAGCAGATTCAGATCACCATCTATTTTCATTAGGCTCCAGGCGCAAGAGGCGCAAGAACATCTGAAGATGAATGGATGTATTCAAATGCATCAAAACGGATTAGGCTCCCCTGAGACCTCAATCAATGGACACAAATCAATAATCAATAGGCCACTCACACCAATATACTAACTGCTGACATCAAGATCTTACCATTAAAGTGAAAAGCAGGAGGCGCTGGGCTTCAGGACTGGCATATTTCTCCAGCTGACCGTTTAGAAATAAGAAGTCGATTAGGAAAACTAGAGCTGCAACTAGAGGCCTTAAGTGGTGCTCACTTCTGCATTTTAATACGGGAGATGAGGGAGAAGCTCCTGAAGACAAATAACATCACACTAGAAATGAGAGGACTGACAACTGTATCACTGGAAAAGAAGTTTCACTATACATGTGTAAGCAGCGCTCCATTAGTACACTTCATTATGTTATCTTGCTTTGAAAAAATCAAACATTTACTTTGCAAATACTGTAAACTTAAAAATAAATAAATAAATAATAATGCAATTTTTACGTGCATGCTGTGACACAGGTCTTGGGGGGTGCAGTGTATTAGAATGTGATGTGCTGCTGTGAAAGCATATAAATCAATCAAAATAAGCTCTTATTAATATAACATTTTAATTCATGAATAAAAAGTTCAGAAAAACTAGCAAGGACAGGTACACACTTCATCCTCACATACAATATTTTATTTTGTCTTTTGGTTCAACACTGTTACTTTTCTGGAGGAATAGTTGCAGAATAATAAAATGTTTTACTTTAGCTTTACTTTGCACAAATTAATGAGGCAGTGTACATTTACAGTAAACATTGTACAAAAACACTGAAAAAAGAAAAAGTGTAGTGAAAATGTCCACTCAAAAATTGCTGGTAAATTTCACAAATGATTAAAAAGAATTAGCAAGAAACCCGTTGCATTAAACATGAATTTTGAAGTAAAAAGACTGAAATGGTATTTATTTTAAAACATACTCCAATAAACTGTTTTATTTACAAACCAGTGTTATTTTAGTATCATTAAGACTTTTTTAGTTCTTGATATTTTGAATCTTTTTTATTAATATTTTATTATACTTTTTTATATTGTATTTATATCATTTTAGTAATATTATTGTGTATCATTGTCATTTTTTAATAAACAAACTGTATGCTGTGTATGTGTGTGTGTGTGTGTGTGTGTGTGTGTGTGTGTGTGTGTATATATATATATATATATATATATATATACACATATACATATGTACACACACATGCACGCATGCATACACATATGCAAACGTGTGTGTGTGTGTGTGTGTGTGTGTGTGTGTGTGTCTATATAGTATTTATTTATTTATTTTCCGTTTTAGTTATTTTAATATATATGTAACGAAGTGAACAGAGGAAGCGTGTGGATCCAAGTGCAAGCTTTTATTAGTAAACATAGTCAAAACACAGGCAGGGTCAAACAACAGCAAACGGGTATGGTACGGACAAGACACAAGAATAATCCAAGGGCAGACGAGGGTCTTCGATTAGCGAACAACATCCAGAGGGCTAAACAAGAGAGGTAATCCGATAGTACGAGCGATAATCCAGACAAGGTATAAACAGAGTCCAAATGACAAGACGAGAGATAATTCCAAGACAGGCAGAAGATCAGTAACTGGTAACTGGGTAACACGACTTGAATGGATTTAAACTAGAAACTAGAACAGGCTCCGTAGCGTAGCTGTCACTAGGTGAGCGACAAATGCTAAACAATACTCGGCAGTGACAGAGAGGAAGTCCATGGCTTATGTCAAGTCAAGTCAAGTCAAGTCAAGTTTATTTATATAGCGCTTTTAACAATACAGATTGTGTCAAAGCACTTAACAGTATCAAATTGGAGGATAGAGTGTCAGTAATGTATAATAATAAGATTAAACACTCAATTTTCAGTTAAAGGCATTTCATTATTGAATTCAGAGATGTCATTGTCTAGCTCAGTTTAGTTTAAATAGTATCTATGAAATCAAATTGATGATAATCGTTAGAAATTAAGTGTCCCCAACTGAGCAAGCCAGAGGCAAGGAACCAAAACTCCCTCTGTGACAGAATGGAGAAAAAAAAGTCGGGGGGCCAGTTCTCCTCTGGCCAGGATATTATTGTTTATTTATTGTTTTACTTATTGTTTTAATTAAATTTTAAATCTATAAATGTATTATATTTCTATTTTTATATTGTTGCAATTTCTAACAATAATAGTATTATGTAGTTAGGTATTTTATTATATTTTTAGTTATTTTGTTTTATTTTAAGTTTTATTGTATTTAAGTCGAGGTCTTCACTGGGGATATGTCCCTGGGGCTCATCCAGGTGTCCGGCCTCCGCCGACGATCAGGGTCGCAGACATCATCTCCCGGCGCCATCTGATCTGGACACGGACTGAGAAACAGAATAAGAAAGAAACAGATAAATATTAGCATAGATGCCATTCTTCTTACGATGTAACGAGTACATCGTGTGTTATGAGGAGTGTTCCCGGTTCCAGCTGATCTAATTAATGCAGCCTAACAATCCTTTAACGGATTTGAATAATAGAAGTGTATTAGTGTGTTATGTGTAAGCCAGGTTAAAGAAATGTGTCTTTGTCAGTTTAAATCTAGATTAGAGTGTGTCTGCCTCCCGAACAGTGTTAGGTAGATTGTTCCAGAGTTTGGGTGCTAAATAGGAAAAGGATCTGCCGGCCGCAGTCGATTTTGATATTCCAGGTATTATCAAATGGCCAGAGTTTTGAGAACACAGCGGACGTGGAGGACTATAATGCGATAAGAGCTCACTCAAGTACTGAGGAGCTAAGCCATTCAGGGCTTTATAAGTAATTAACAAGATTTTAAAATCTATCCGATGTTTGATAGGGAGCCAGTGCAGTGTTGACAGAACCGGGCTAATATGGTCATACTTCCTGGTTCTAGTAAGGACTGGTGCATTTTGGACCAACTGTAGTTTATTGATCAAGCGTGCAGAACAACCACCCAGTAAAGTATTACAATAGTTTAACCTTGAGGTCATAAACGCATGAATTAGCATTTCTGCATTTGACGTTGAGAGCATAGGTCGCAATTTAGATATGTTTTTGAGATGGAAAAACGCAGTTTTACAGATACTAGAAACATGGCTTTCAAATGAAAGATTGCTATCAAACAGCACACCTAAGTTCCTAACTGATGAAGAAGAATTGACAGAGCAGCCGTCAAGTGTTAGATAGTGTTCTAGGTTATTACATGTGGGGTTTTTAGGTCCGATAATTAACACCTCTGTTTTTTCAGAATTTAGCAGTAAGAAATTACTCGTCATCCAGTTTTTTATATCGACTATGCATTCCGTTAGTTTCTCAATTTGGTGTGTTTCACTGGGCCGTGAAGAAATATAGAGCTGAATATCATCAGCATAACAGTGAAAGCTAACACCATGTCTCCTGATAATATCTCCCAAGGGTAACATGTAAAGCGTGAAAAGTAATGGCCCTAGTACTGAGCCTTGAGGTACTCCATACTGCACTTGTGATCGATATGATACCAGAGGTAGGGTGTAGGGTGTAGGGTGTGCGTTTGTGTGATGGGTCTCAGGTGTGAGAGTGTGTTTAGTGAAATGGCTGCTGGGAAATGTAGTCCAGGGTAATGTGAAACAGTCTGTGCAATGTGAGAGTCAATATGATGGAAGGGCAACCTCCTGTGGTGAGTGAACGGAAGTTCATAGACCGGATTCGTGACCTTGGCAGCTAGATGAAATAAAGTTGTTTTTTTTTTTGTTTTTTTTTATAGTTTACTTTATTTCAGTTAACATTTATTTTATTTCAAGCAATGAAAAATAAAATCTAAGATTTAATTTTAGTTTTAGACTATAATACAATGTTTTTAACTATAATAACCCTTTTTACAACTGTAATTAATTTATTTTATTTTTTTTATTTTTATTTATTTATTTATTATTATTTATTTTTTTGCAGTGTATTCAACTTGTTGGCAAAAGCTATTTTCACAGACTTTACCAACCATAGTTCAGATATTTTAATTTCTACAAATAGCATGTTACTTCAATTTACACTGCGCAAAAAGTACCTCCCACACTCAGTGTAAAGAGAATCTACCTGAGTGTAAATATCTGCTTCCATATTTGATGGACTATTTGAAATCCTACAGAACTTCTCTTTGAAAATCACCCTGTCAAAATGGAAAAGATGCTGGTTTCATAGAGTAGTGTGAGGTGATGTACCGGACAGGCGTATTTCCACATACAGCGGGGTTATATTGTCAGGCTGGAGAGGTTCAGCCAGAGGCCTGGGTCACAGAACAGACTCCATTCTCTCTGGAGGCTGGATTTCAGCGGCTTTGGGAACTCAACGAACCGGTGGGACACATCAGAGACTCCTGGTATGAATCCCCTCTCTTCCACGATCATTTGGGAGTATGATTTATACTTTTTGAAGTGAAAGGGTCTTGAATTCCTCTATAAAGGAATTAAGAGGCGTCCCATGAGCCCGGCATTCTAATGAGAGCACGCCGATGATAGCGGCCACTTTTAATAGACAGAAATTAGTATTCAGCGTGCTTCAAACTCCAATGTGAAGAAAGCTTTCAGGTGCAGGAGAAAGAGGACGGGATGAAAGCCAGCGTTAAAAAGAGCAGCCCACTTCACTCGTGTTGTGTTTCTGCCCACTTATCAAGGAAAGAGAACGCTTTCTAGAGCGGCCCGAGAGACGCGGGAGAGAATTAACGATGCACGGTAAATACTCAGCAAAGGCAAAATGCAGTGAAGTTTATAGTCTTGAGGCAATTAGGCTCCCTGTGACAATGGAGATCCCAGAGACATGCAATGCTGCACTGGCTATTTGTATTCTCTCAGACACTGACAGGATCTCCAACATCCAAATGCAATAGTCTGAGATCTAAAATTGCATTTAAACCTGAAAATAAAGCATTTTTAGAAACATTTTAAACAGAAAAAAAGAGACATATTTCAGATTGCATTTCTGGCTTACTAATCAAATGTAAGTAAATGGATGTCACTGGCACTGCAAAAAAAAAAAAAAAAAAAAAAAAAAAAAAAAATATATATATATATATATATATATATATATATATATATATATATATATATATATATAGTTCCTTAGTATTTTTATCTTTTTTAAATCAGCATTCTGAAATCAAGATACATTTACTTGAGATGCAAAATGTCTTAAGATATTAAGTATCGTTTTCTAAAAAAAAATGATCAAAATTAAGTGAGTTTTTCCTCACTTTTATTTGAAACTATACATAACACAAAATAATAATAATAATAATAATAATAATAATAATAATTATACACAAAAGTATCCCAATGGTGTCAGAAATTCAAAAGGACAACAATATATATATATATATATTACCTTACTGTCTGATATTTTATCTTGTTTTAAGGAAAATTTAATGAAAATCTTTTTGCAATATTTTTTTCAGAAAACTTAATACTTAATATCTTAAAAACTTATACTTTATATTTTAAGTCATTTTGCTTCTCTAGCAAATGTATCTTGATTTAAGAATGTTTAGATAGTTTTATTGGAAAACAAAAGCACAGTGGAAGAACAGTATGTTTCTGCAGTGTGTCTCGTACAGATGGTCAGATGTTCTTCCACTTAAGGTCAGGACACTCTTTGGATCTTAATTTGCACTGGAAAACATGAAGATGAACATGTAAAGAGACAAATACTATAAAATACAGACATTCTCTCATTCATGTTGCTGTTTTTACTCAAAGTGTTATGCTTAAAGGTGGTGTGCTTTCTGTAAAGCTGCTTTGTAACGACATGTATTGTGAAAAATGCAATACAAATAAACTTGACGTAGTTTGTCTAATGTCAACCATTGTAAAAAGTGGTACCTTGCAGCTGTTACATCAGAATTGTAAGGTAGAAATGCAATAAAATAACCATTTTAACAGTTTACCAAAAAAAAAAAAAAAATGTCCCCACCATTACCCTCATTACCCTCTATTGTTTCTTCACTGTCTCAGCAATAGATGCTCTGCAGTGAATGGGTGCCATCAGAATGAGAGTCCAAACAGCTGATAAAAACATCACAATAATCCTCAAGTAATCCACAGCACTCCAGTCCATCAGTTTATGCCTTGAGAAGACAATCAAAATTAAATCAGGAGAGAAATCTGCACAGATCAAGCAATATTTACAAGTCAAAACAGTCCAAAATAGCTTTTCAGGAGATGGACTTTTTCACTGGAGGAAGCGTTATCATGGACTCGTATTTTAGTTAAAAACGTCTTAACGCTGGATTTGTTTCAGCTTTTGTCTTCTCCAGATGTTAACTGATGGACTGGAGTGGTGTGGATTACTTGTGGATTATTGTGATGTTTTTATCAGCTGTTTGGACTCTCATTCTGACGGCACCCATTCACTGCAGAGCATCCATTGCTGAGACACTGATGCAGTGACACATTTCTCAGAATCTGATGAAGAAACAAACTCATTCTAATCTTGGATTGGTTTAAGGGTGAGGACATTTTCAGCAAATTTTAATTTAAGATCAACTATTCCTTTAAAAAGTTGCCTCTACATTATCTGATCTAACCCTTAAATTAGGAAGAGACCGGGTATGGTTGTAACATGGGGAGAGTTGTAACAGCACCATTTCCACCTATTAGGGATAAGCTAGGAGTCCTATGATAATTTCATTATTTACCCACTTCCCCCTGATCTTATATGAATGGTTGTCAAGGCTGTAAATAGATATATGCAGATTTTATAAAGAAGAAAACTGATTTTGGTGTAAAGAATCTGATTTTTTTTTTAACCAAAACTATATTTTGCTTAGTACTTAAACTGTTGCAGTTTAAATCATATAACTTACATTAGAATAAACTGTAAATTCTCAGGCAAAATGTGATGCGTTTTTAAACGGCTAATTTCGAACCGTTATGCTAATACAGCTAACTAAACATTGGATGACAGGGATGGGGTAAGTTGTAACACATTTTAGCATTCCCTTACATAGAACTGAGAACTTTCATGTTGTCTATATGAAGATTTTTTGGCAGCTCAAAGCCAAAGGAAGCATGGGTAAAATGTCGCCTATGCAGTTTCTGGATCCACCAAGTCTGCATTCTAGGGTTAAAAACATTGGTTTAAGACCTTTGTGAATCTGAGAAAATTCATACATAGACACAATCTCACACACAAATTTACACAGTTTTTTGTTAGATCTACATGTTCTTTACCTCGGTACACTGGAGTTGAGTGTTCAGTAAGCATATACTGTTAAGGAGGTTTGTTCTAGTAGTCTAACTTACACACACACGCAAACACTTCTGCATCGAACAGAAAGTGGATTGGAGATGTAGTCATTCATAGAAAGTGTGACATTTTTTTGTATTGTTATTTTAGATTGTTTCAATAAACCTGTTTTTGAAGCAAACTTTATGAGGTGGCTGCTGTTTTTGCTTCTTTTGTCTAACTGTTACAACTTACCCCAGCATGTGCTACAACCTACCCCGGCAGTGGGGCAGATTATAACAGAGGCACTCCATGTATTTAACATCAGCTTATAAGGACTTTGATATTCTTGCAGAGGTTTGAATTGGCGCCTTTTGTAGTGAACAAATGTGGGTGCTTTGTATAAAAGTTTGAACACTCTAGCTCAAATATTCAGCAAGTAACAGTTGCTGAAACAAAAGTGTTACAACCATAACCCCTACTACATGTTTTGTATTTAGTCAGTTTGATTATGTGATGTTAAATAATATATTTGACTTAACTAAAATCTATTAATTCAGATATTATTGAGTGTATAGGCACAGGCATCCTCTCACTCTTGGTAGATTAAGAATGGTAAATGTTATATGCTTTGTTACTTGCAGATTAAACCTTGTTGTCCAAGAGGTCACAGTTTTAGTCAATTCCCAGCGGAGCTGTTAGACATCGCCGTCCAGAAACACACGCTGCATCGGTGAAAACTTTCCAGCAGGTCAAATCAGTTAACCTCTCACACCCAAGCGTTCAGAACACAATTCATCTGAAGAGTTAACCAAAGGCTCGTCTGTCCATATATTGATCTTTGACAGCAAATTGACGTTTCCACGCACTGAGGGGACAAGAAAACCTTCAATAAGCATCTCAATGATGTCTGAGATGAGAGGTTTTTGTGATATGAGAGGCATAAATACAATAGCTTTCACCTTGCCACTTACCTCAATGATAATTTACAAGAGAGGCCTGTCTGAATACATAAAATTGCTGCAAGTCCTTAGTGCGACGGACTCAAATCAATATAAAACAAACCTCACAGTAACTGACACCTCATGTTTCAATATTTCTACAAAGTCATTGAAATAATAGAGTGGACATGCAGCTTGACATTGAAGGGTGAACGTCTGGATGTGTCACAATATCATATTTTATAACTCAGAAAAAAATAATGTGAGGCCATTTGTTAATAAGGTATTGACTATTTCAGATAAATGAAAGCTAAAAACAGAACAAATTGTGGTTGGTCCATTTTCTGTCAGCCAGGATTGTTCCTTCTTTCCTGACTACAATAAGCAGTAATGTGGACCAGACATTAGTCGAAAGTCTGACTACGTAAGACTAGCTTTAATCCTATAATACCTACTGATTCAAACGCCTCTAAATGATCAACATGGTCAAAACTTTGCTGTTAAACATGTTTCACACTCAATCTGCTGCATGTCTTCTGTCGTCTGGCTGATAGTTTAGAGTGTTTTATCAGTAAAAGCTCTTTTAGTGTAATTGTAGAAATGTCCAGCTTCAGCTGCTGCTTCACGCGTCTTTTTTCTGTCAAATCTTGACTGATTTTGATCAAGTAAAGGTCAGAATAACTGCAGTCATATTTCCAGATGAACACTTACTGGACTGAAGCAGCTCAGCTTTACTTGATTCTCCATCAATCATGTTTTAGTCTCAAATCTGATCATCAGGATCTTTTGAGGAGCGTTTGTTTCCAGAAGCTTTACTTTCACTGTTCCTCAGCGGAGGAATGATCTTCATCTCACATCTTCTGAGGAGTGTTTATTTCTTCATCTCTCAATCAGCATTGCATTGCATTGCATTATATGTTTGAATCATTTCAATCTCATCTTACTAAGACATATTATTGTGACCACTGATAATTACATCATTTCAGTTCTGCTGTACTGTTATAAAGATCTCATAGAGTTACATTACAAGCATTAGAATTTCATATAAATATCAACATCAGCATCTGTTTGCATATATTTGTTCAGTTTGAGTCTCTGAATAAAATCGAGCAGTTTTTTCCTCCATATTCTCACTATATCAGACTATATGAGCCATAAAAGCCTGATGGATGATGGTGTGAACATCACATGCAGATTTAATGACAAGCACAGGAATCTCTGCCAGTAATCAGCCAGAAAGACTTTAGATTGACACACAGATTAACAAATTAACTCTACATTAACAACGAGCTGCAGAGTTTAGACATTCCAGACTTGAATAGCAAAGGTTTGCATGTTCTGGAATAATCCATTCCTGCAACCAGCGTAACATCAGGACTGATATCAAGAAATATTTCAATTAGTGCTTCATGTGGGCCGTGTGTCAAATGGTGTTAAGTGAGGTGTAATTTCTCTGGTTCTGGAGTCAGACGAGACTCTGATCACCACACACACACACACACACACACACGCTCCCAGACGGCGTGTTCTCCGCGGAGCTGTCAGTCTCTCACCCAGAAGGCCGTGCGTCTCACAGTCAAGGTATAGTGACAACTGTTAAATCGGACGTGGACTAGCACTACTGCGCTTAATGAGATTTGCAAAGCCTTCATAGCTAATTAGCACTTCGTAACAACCTCTCATTAGTGCCGTGTGGGACCGCAGCACTACGTCATCAACAGCACACAAAACCACATCATTTGAATTAAAAAAGGTTTTCATGTTTTAACAAGATCCTTGAACTGTATTCATATTGTTAAAGTGCCATATAGCGACCACATGGAGTATTTGCATTGTTGTAATGGATTGAATATTGTTTTGTTTCAATGCTGAACAGAACAAGAAGTCTTTGAGCAACAGGGAAGCCTGCATGCATTGCTGATTCAAACATGTTGGTTTAAACCATCTCAAGACTTTTTTGTTTGATGAGGCCTTTATTGTTTTACTGACCATTAGGTTTCAGCAGAAGTATTTGTGGTGTTTGTTTATCTCCTTTTCTAATATGACATTTATTCATTTTTTTTTTTTTTATTGTATAGTACTGTATTATATTTTTTATTTTATTTATTTTTTTTAATTGTGCAGCACTTTGGTACACTCTGTGGATTGTATATGTTTAATAAATAAATTGTTTTGATTTGATAAAGAAACAGACCTACAAACAAACAATATAATTAAATATATTAATTAAAAATACAATTTACACAAAATTTAATCATGAATTTTTGTATAAAGTATTCCTCTGTTATTTATTTGTTTGTTTATTTGTTTATGTTTATTTTCTTAAACAAATAAAAAAACAGAAAAACAGACAAACAAACATACATACTGACATACAAACAAACATATTTGAATTTATTTTTGTATTTTATATTTATTAGTACTCCTTTATTTTATTTGAATTCTCTATTTACTTATTTATTTACAGACTTGCATTTATTTATTTTCTTATTTATTTCTGTATATCCACACACTATATGATGATGAGGAGGTTTTGTTTTCAGACAGTGTATTCATTTGTTTTGGCAGGTCTGGTCCTAATGTGTTATGTGTTACTACAATGAAGCAGCAAGGGAAAAAGTTTAAGAAAAAAATATATACATAGATAGACCAAGTCCAGGATTTTAATTGTGCTGAACATATAGGCATAACAAATGCTACTGCAGCTACTATAAATATCACACATTTACAAACATACAAATATCCTGTACAAAACGTGCCAAGATACACACCAACAGAATGAAAGCAACAAACACAACAGCCTTTTCTGCTTGTGTGGGTTTGTGAGATTATGAACACAGAGATGTCAGGAGGGCAGGTCCAGCTGGATGGAGTCTGTCCAGCGAGGAGCGTCCTGCCCTGTGGCTCCATTCATCTGGAGGGCCTCGAGATATTGTTGATGTGAACATCTCGCCAGCATCTGCTCTGAAGACTGTCCCTGCTGTCCCTACAGCACCAGCGGACCCCGGCCCAGACACACACACACACCTCAGGGACCGCCAGCATCACACATCTGCAGCGTTTATGGAGTTATGATCACAATACAACTGTTTGTGTTTCATATTTGGGACAGAAGAAGCTGTTGGAGCTCCACCATTGCCTGGGAAATGTGACCAAATCCTCACCAGTGTTGTTATTGTTAAATAAAACTATTAAACCTGTTTTCATTAATTGAAATAAAGCTGAAATAAAATAGAAATATTAGATGTATGGTGTAAAAATGTAAACTTAAAAAAACGTAAACAAACATTAGAAATGTTGCCTTGTCAACCACCTGAAACTGAAGTGCTAAAATGACTAAAACTGATTTTTTTTTAAATTAATTAAAAAATAAAATGACAAAAGCATATAATAAAATACTCAAACTTAAATTAAAATAAATACTGAAAATATAAAAATAAAAGTTAATTCAAAATATTAATAAGTGCTATAATAATTTACATTTAGTCATTTAGCAGACACTTTTATCCAAAGCGACTTACAAATGAGGACAATAGAAGCAATCAAAACCAACAAAAGAGCAATTATACGCAAGTGGTATAACAAGTCTTGGTTAGTCTAACACAGAACACGTAGCAAGTTTTTTTTTTTTTTTTATATATATATACAGTATATATAGTGTGTGTGTGTGCGCACGCATAAACATAAAAAAGAAAACAGAATAGAAAAAGAATAGAGAAAGCTAGTGTTAGAGGCCTTTTTTAAGAAAACAAGCATTTAGAAAACAGAGCGTGCTAGAGTTAGAGGGTCAAGTGTTTTTTGTTTGTTTGGTTTTTTTTTTAAGAAAACTTAAATAACACTAAAATAACACTGAATAATGCCACAAAATAATAATAAAAGGTTTATATATTGTACACCAATATGGTATTGTTACAGAGTGACGAGATGAGAGACGTGCAGATCCATGTGCAAGGCTTTTATTAAGAGATGTGGTCATTACACAGGCAAGGTTCAGACAATGGCAAACAGGTATATCACAGGCAAGACAAAGAGTAATCCTAGGGTAAGCGTGGGTCTTTGAGCGGCAAACAATATCCAGAGGGCTTGAGAAGAGTAGTCCAATAACATGAGCAACAGTCCAAGCGAGGTACAAACAGAGTCCGAACGGCAAGGCAAAGGGTTATTCCAAGATACACAGGCGAGAATACAAGACTAGACTAGAAACTATGAACACAAGACTAGACTAGAAGCTATGACTGGAAATGGCTCCGTAAAGTGCTATCACTAGGAGAGTGACAATACTCGGCCCTCTGACTGAGGAAGTCCATGACTTAAGTAAAGTGTGTGATGGGAATCAGCTGTGTGATCAGTGCAATCAGCTGTGTGTCATCAGTGCAATGGATGATGGGAATTGTAGTCCGGGGTGACGTGTAACAGTAGTGTAGTGCAAGAGTCAATGTGGTGAGCGAGTGACCTCTGGTGGTGAGTGTACGGAAGTTCATAGACCGGATTCGTGACAGGTATATTTTAAGAAATAATATGTGCCCTATTTTTGGACTTTCACTCTATCGATGATTATTTATTTTATTTGTAAAGATGGACATGAATATATCTGTTTCAGATGACAAAGATTATAGCAGGCCCACAAGATTTGGGGGGGAAATGTAATTGTGATTTTCTGTTTGTTTTTTTTTGTTTTTTTGTTTTTTTTGTGATTAAAGTGATTAAAAATGCAGTTTAAAAAAAGAAAAAAGAAGAATAAGAAGAAAGAGGAGGAGGAGAAGGAGGAGGAGGAGGAGGAGGAGAAGAAGAAGAACAATAAACAAAATAAATTCACCAAAAAAACTATACTAAATATATTAAAACATAATATAAAAATTATACAATAATAATTTCCAGTAAAACTGTAAAATTACAATATTAATATTTATAGCTGTCCTAATTGATTCATTAACAATGTTCAAACATTGAGCTTTGATTTTAGTTAACAGCTGCAAATGTTATCTCTTTTGTTGCCACCAACTGGTTTATAAGCGCATGTCAGCATTTCAGCAGCATTTACTGTAAATAAAGTCTCTCTGAGACACTGAAACACAGGCGGATCATGAGCTGCTCGCGTGTGAATGAACACAGTGCTGCGCTTCACTCTCAAACACACAGCGCATTTATTTCTATTATGAAAATGCAGCCTTTGCAATTCAGTAATCACACTAAACCATATTGTGATTTTGGTTTTATTTTGATGCATCTACATTGTAGCATATTCTCTACTGGTTCATTCCAGCCAGGCCTACTAATCGCCAACAAAACACTGACTTTTACTAGGGTCTCTAAACGCCACTTCAGAGAACTAACCCCAGCAAACGGGCTGGATTCAGCGAGAGTGATTGACAGGTCTGGCCTGCGCTGCAGTTTGCTCTGATCACAGATGACCTTGAGTGTGAGGATGTGTGGGGTCAGACATCGGCTGGTCCACAATGCAGCGCTGCAGCAGATGGGCCGCACACACCCTCGGACAGATGCGGGCGATGCCAGAGGGAATACAGCAGCTTAAGACAGCACTTCTGCACAAACTCACACAACTGCAGCAAACGCTGAGCGCTAATGAATCCTCACGCAGTGACGTCTTCACAATCATCTCCACTAATCATAACTACACATTCAAGATTTCTGAATAGACTGAACAACCACAGATTTAGGCTTCTCCACTTTATACCACTTTAGATATTCTACTAACAGTAATAACTTTGCAACTACATGTCAACTAGCAGTCATTAGAGTATTAGTCGACTGTCTGATTAATATCTTCGAACACTTTATTTTGATGGGTCCACAACATACAACATACAACATACTGACTATGAGAAACTTTGCAACTATATGTCAACTTATTCTACTAACCCTAAACCTAATCTAACAGTCTACTCTGAGAGTTAGGGTTAGTTGCAAAGCTACTTATAGTTAGTAGAATGTCTGAAGTGGACTATCAAAATAAAGTGTAACCGAATGGTTTTGAACGTTTTTGAAAGAAGTCTCTTCTGCTCACCAAGGCTGCATTTATTTGATCAAAAATGCAGTAAAAAGAGTAATATTGTGAAATATTATTACAGTTTAAAATAAGTGTAAATATGTGTTAAAGTGTAATTTATTTCTGTGATCAAAGCTGAATTTTCAGCATCATATCTCCAGTCTTCAGCATCATATGATCCTTCAGAAATCATTCTAATATGCTGATTTACAGCTCAAGAAACATTTCTGATTATTATCAATGTTGAAAACAGTTGTGCTGCACAATATTTTTGTGGAAACCATGATTTTATTTTATTTTATTTTATTTTATTTATATACCACATTTTATTTTTCAGGATTCACAGATGAATAGAAAGAACAGCATTTATTTGAAATATAAATCTTATGTAACATTATACATGTCTTTACTGCCACTTTTGATCAGTTTAGTGTGTCCTTGATTAATAAAAGTATTATTAAAATTATTATTATTATTATTAGTAGTAGTAGTAGTAGTAGTAGTAGTAGTATCATTATTATTATTATTTAATCTTAGACCATACATTTGAATTGTTGTAAGATAAAAAAAAAGAAAAAAAGAAAAGAAATTAAAACTTTTATTCATCAAGAATGCATTAAAGTCAATTATAATGTTACAACTTCTAATTTAAATAAATGCTATCCTTTTGAACTTTCATCACTCTATTCATCAAAGAATCCTGAAAAATAAAACATATCACAGTTTTTTCACAAAAATGTGAAGTAGCAAAAACTAATTTTAGCAATAACAACAAGAAACATTATTGATAACTGAGCACCAATAATAATTGATCATTACTGAGCAGCAAATCACCATATTAGAATGATTTCTGAAGGATCATGTGACACTTAAGACTGGAGTAATGATGCTGAAAATTCAGCTTTAATCACTGAAATAAATTACATTTTAACAGATATACAGCTTTTTTCAATTGTAATAATATTTCAAAATAATATTATTTTTACTGTATTTTTGATCAAATAAATATAGCCATGATGAGCAGAAGAGACTTCTTTCAAAACATTTAAAAATCCAAACTTTTGACCGTCAGTGTATACAATAACAGTTGATATTCCAGTATTGCTGGCATGCCACCAGAAAACAGAAAAACAGAATTAAATCTCACACCATGAATAGTGAGCTTTGTTACTGCCACAGTCAAACATGAACGCACATTTAGCGTGCAACAGGACTGTTTGCTTGTTTAGGATGCCAGAACATTTTCTTCTGCAAACACCCTGGAACAGAGAAATAATCAAAAGGAGTTGAATTGTATCAGACTACATTAGAGTGACATCTGTATCTAGAGAAATCAGCTGAAATTGAATCTTTATTGTGTTTGAGTGTCCAGGGACTGGAGGAGTCGTGTTAAGTTTGAAAAGGGATGATGGTATTGTATAAACAATTCATTAGACGCACACATTAAGTATTCATCTGTATTAAAGCTGCAATGTGCCTAGAGAGACGAGGAGCCAAAATGAAACCGTTTCCATTAAGTTCTATCTAATTAATGCCATGCATTATTGACAGCAAGATTTTTCGTTCAACTTGCAGGAGTCACCGTTGTGTTTTTTCCCTGACCTTCAGGAAACCTTCAAGCTGCTGCTGCTTTACATGCCTTTGACCAGGATTGACCCGAGTAAAACACACACCTGGGAGATTTGACTCACAATTGATTCCTTTAGATGATATCATCCTCTAATAGACATACTGTAAAAAACGCACACAATATTGGACAAAAAGTCTATTTTTAATTATATGCATTTTTTGGTATTACATTAATTACACAGCCCTGCATCTTAAAATTAAATGAAATAAAAAAAGACCTAATATTATCTAATTTGATGATGTTGAGTTAAAAAAAAAATCTGCAAAACTATTCCTTTTTCATATTTTTTCCCCTCAAAATAATGATAAATTAATATCTAAATTAATACATTTAAATAAAAATTTAAATAATACATTTTAATATTTAAATTAATAAATGAGTGTGTTTGTGTGTGTGTGTGTGTGTGTGTGTGTTTATTACCAAAACGGTCAAACATTTCAGTTTCAATGACAAAAAGAAGTACTTAAAATATATAATTTAACTTACAGTCTTTTATCTTATTATAATTTAATTTACAGAAAAATATGTTCAAAAACTTTATTTAATGTCAAAAAACTTTAAATAAACATACATCTATAAATAAGCAAATCTGTTGTTGTTTGATAGCAGTAAAAGCGCTTGCATTTTCTTCTGTCACCGCCCATAATTCTGACCTTAAAATCAGGATTAAGCATCAAATAATGTCATCCATGTGAAAATTGAGTGAGAATTGATCAAATAGTTGTAATCTGGCTCAGATGAAGACAGTTTGTGGCAGTTTACTTCTCGAAAGCAAAAATACTACAAAGTGCATCATATTATGTGAAAAAGTGTGCTGTGCTCGTGTAAAACAGATACTTTTTTGCAGTCAGCATCCCAAAATTAGTAAGAAACAAGTATTGGATTTCATTCAGCAAATATGATGCAGGGCAGTGTTATATTTGATTAGGTTTCAGAACAGGTCATGTTATGCTCGTCTGCAGAAGTCAGATGCACATTTTGTGGTGGCAACTTATTCTAGAGATGTCAAAAAGAAACCCAAACATTTGCGTTTGGCTTCAAAGGCTCATTTATGTCGCCATAATGTGCCAAATTCCTGGTTAAGTTCCTACACTCCTGCTTTAATTAATTAAGTCGGTATTAACAATTGAAATCAGAAGAGCTTTGTGTAGATGACTTTCCTTCAGCGTGAGTGTGGGGGTGTGTGTGTGTGTCTGTGTGTGTGTGCAGTACCGTTTCTAGGCATAGGCAAGCTAGGTGGTTGCCTAGAGCGCCACCAGCTGGAGGGGGCGCCAATGAGCGCACGTACTGCCACTACATTTTAACAGGCTTGTGATCAATAGTGGCACGGACACCCTGAAATATGATTGCCGCCCCCACTGGATCCCCCAACATCACTGGGCTAGAGTACTGTCAATCTGACGATACCTGTATGCCATTGGATCAGAGTGCTGTCAGTTGCTGCCTCTTATTGTTGCATGCAAAGTTTGCATTTGGATTTGGAGCGCTCAACAATGCCATTAGATCAATGGGTTCTGTCAGTGTTTTGGCAATGTAAGGCTTTTTTTGCCATGCAAGTTCAAAGGCCAATTTAAAATGTTGGTACATAAAAAGTGCATAAAATCAGTATTTTGTTTAGGCAGTATTTGTGGCAGTCGACAAATCATGTTTCATGTGAAACTGGTCTAAAAGGCGTTTTTGCGCCAATGCATTGTTAAAGGTTCAGTGTGTCGTGTAATATTCCCATATAAAACTTTTACAGCCAATCAAAAATATTGGTGCAGTAAAATTCGCTAATTCACAAGATCAATGCATACGTTATTAAACCGCTTTGTCAAATGTAACGCATCCTTACGGAAATGGAGAAATTCTGAATCAATTAATTCGCTTCCAAAAAAAAAAATAATAATAATAATTAATTCGCTTCCAACAGCGCTTAAAGGGAGCAGCGGCATACATATAGAGGGCAGAGCGTCACGTTATTTAAAGGGGAAGTTCACACGTCAATGAGTAATAAAAGAGCAAGTAGCTGCATTCTGATTACTTTTATGTCACTGATCAGGCTTTTATAGGCCTATGTAGTTTGGGGTAACAAAAGGTTTTATAGGTTTGACTGAAATAATAATGCAATAACTGACACAACAACAACAAAACAATTGAAAAAAAAAAAAAGATAAAGTCAAAAGGTAGCCATTCATAATATGTAAACATGTTTCCAAATCCAAATGTAATAAAATTAATTTATGTGTGATGACAATTTCTTAGCAACTATGGATTGTTAGAGCTATACAGGCATCCAGTGGCTATAATGCAAAATGTTTTAAATTAACAGTCAATTTAGAAATAGGCCTGAAGCGTTCAGATTTGTGGAACTCACAATGCACTGAATTTCCACAAATTAGTGTCGTTACTATGACAACCAATTTGAATGTGACAAGAAACTGATGTCTGAAACACAATTTATATAATATACAAAACTGTTTTATATATATATATATATATATATATATATATATATATATATATATATATATTGGGGGGGGGGCTAATAGGGGTTTCGCCTAGGGCGTCAAAATAGCTAGAAACGGCCCTGAGTGTGTGTGTGTGTGTGTGTGTGTGTGTGTGTGTGAGCTAATCTCTCTCGCTCAGTCTATTGTTTACACACGTTTGGAGAGGTAAAACCCACTTCTTAAACAGGATCTACCCATTACGATATAATCCTGCTGTCTTGAGACCAGCAGCAAGTTTGTGTCTAGATTACTGGCCAGCGGAGAGCTAGCAAGCGCTGGATTATTCCCAATTCCAGAACAAAGGCGGCGGCTGAGGGCAGAGAAATGAAGGAGGGGATTGAGGCTGATAACAGCCAAAGGCCAGCCCTCTTCAATGGCTGTGATTAAAAGGTTATTCCAGCCTCCCTCATCTCGCCTAATTGGATTATTTGCAGGGATTTAGGGAAACGAATTTAGACGAGCGGCTTCCCAAACTCTTTGCCTGCTTCTTCAAATGAAGATTACTAAATTGAGAGGATGGAGTTAAACACACAGCAGTGGTTACTTGAGCACATTCATTTGAGTGTGTTTATAGGCAGGACATTAACTCTTTAAATTATCAGTACAGTCAGATTTTTACCTATTACACTAATTTCGATTTGCATGTAAACACCTTTTCAGCATTTTGTCTGCTGTTGGTTTGTTGTTTAATCAAAGCATATGTGTTTCTGTTTTTTGATGTCATGAGATCCAGGCAGATTATTTGTGCTGTTAAATTATTGACTGTAATGTTAAAATCCTAAAAACTAGTGATTCACTGAAAATACTTTTTTATTCAAACACCAAAACCAAAATTAAAGTTTTCATTTAGCTGAAATCAACTGAATTGATCTAGAAAAAGAGTAGCATTAGCATGTTACAATATTTTTTCTTGTAAGTAAACATATACAAAGCAATGTGGAAACAAGACAGAGTGATATCTGCCTAATATCTTCAGAAATCTAAAAAAAAAAAAAAAAAAAAAAAAAAAAAAAAAAATTGCAAGGGTTATTGTAGTAAACTAAAACATAAATAAATAAATAAATAAATAAATAACTAAATAAATAAATAAATAAATAAATACATGAACATTTTTTATTACTTGAAATTAAATAAGATATTAAAGAAAAAACAATAAAGCAACATTTTTCATTTTCATTTAGTTTAACTTGATCTATAAAAATAACTAAAACAAATAGAAATTAATAAAAAAGACATTTAAAAACAAATACAAATGAAAAAAGTACAATAAAATTACTAAAACTTTAAATAAAATTAAACAGAAACGTTAAAATAAAAACTTTTGTTTCTTGAAATCAACTTTAACTGAAAAAATACATAAATATTTTTAAAAGTTTGTTTTTCATAGTTGCCAGGCCAACATTTCCCATTTTCATTTAGTTTACCTTGATAACTAAAACTAAAACTACAATAAAATTAATTAAAAAAAAAAAATCAATTAAATGAACAAAAATTACTAAACAATAAAATTACTAAAACAACTAAAATTAAAATTAAAATACAAAATACAAAAATAAAAAGAAATCTAAATATGAATGGAAATGAATGTAATCTCAATGATACTAAAATAACATTGAATATTGTGACATTCACAATATTCCTTAAATTTATATTCTCAACAAAATTACCGCACTAATATTAACTAAATTTATGAATATAGGTATTATTATGTTGTCTTTCATACAGTACTCCGATATGCATGAAAACAAATTTGTCTAAAAAGCACAAGCCTGTGATTAAAATGTTTAAAACAGGATTAAAGAATTATAATGAAAATTTCATAATTATTGCAGTAACTATGTCTGCCAAGCACTGCAAAAGGGCAAAAAACATTAAAGTACTTGGCAGATATTTTTCCTCAAAGTGACTTTGCTTGTATACATTTTAGCAGTTTAGTTTTAGTAAATTATTATTATTGTTATATATTTAATTAACTGCCTGGGGATTCTACCTATCAGACATCAAAAAAATTTGGCATTTCTAATGGTGTTCCACAGGGTTCTGTTGAAGGTCCTCTGCTGTTTACATTAAGAATAGGTAATGTGTAACACTTTATATTAGGGAACACATATTCACTATTAACTAAGAGTTTTCCCTCAATAAACTCCCAATTTGTTGCTTATTAATGTTAAGTAAGGTAGTTGTTGTAGTAGTTCTGTTTAGGTATTATCATTATGTAATATAGCTAATATTTGAATATACCTAACTTTTGGTCGGGAGAATGTTGTCTTCACAGGCAGTCCATTAGATTTCAGAACAGGTCGACTGACTTCATAAAGCTAATGCTGCTCATTTTTTCACCAAACTTCTGTGCATACAGTATACTGTCCCAAAGACGATCTGCAGTCAGTTTTCTGAGGATGAAGATGCCCAGATACTGCCAGTAAGGGGCAAGGTTGTTCCCGGCGCAGGACAGTGCATGAACCCACAGGTGAGGACTCTCAGCGAGAGCAGACTGAGAGCCAGGTGGTGTGGCCGCCGTCAGGCCAAGAGCAGGTCTAATCAAGGATGTGCGGCCCAGCTGGAGCTGCCAACAGCTGCTTCACACACACGCCGGTTGGCTAAAGAAGGTCTGATGGGTGTGCCTTACAGCCGCCGGTCCGTTCAAAATAACATCTGGACTCTCCGCATGTGCATGTGCATGTGTGTGTGCATGTGCATGTGTGTGTGTGTGTGTGTGTGTGTGTGGGTGGGTGTGTGTGTTATAGCCCGAGGGTGGAGCCGGTCCCCGTGTTTTTAAAACTCACTGACTATCCCACCATATGACACACATCTTTGTCCTCGGCTAGCACTGAGGATTTATTGCTGAGCGCTTTCTCCTCAGCAGCGCATTTAAACCAGTCTAAATCTTAAATAATAAAGCCAACAATTGATTGAGTCACTCTCCAATCCCAGCATGCAACAATCAGGCATATGGGCCGCGAGTGAGAAATGATTGACAGAGCGCCACAGTGTTCCCATTTATTTCTTCTCTGGAGCTGTTTTCTGTCAGAGAGCATATTGATTTTTCCATAAAGTAAGAAAACAAGCGCGGTTGAGGGGCCGTGCCAGGTCAGCACAAATTAAAGCTGAAGATGTAAAGCCCCCTGTCGGACAATCATTTGCTACAGCTGACGAGGCCTTGCTCGCTTTAAAACAGCACATCATTTGATCATCATAAAGCTAAAGGAGACAGAAAGACACCGAGCTGAGCAGATTACAGGCGGTTTGAGGAGACAGATGGGGCGGCATTTTCAAACTCCAAAAATGGACCAAAAAACACCACAATATTTGTATTTATGCATGTGACAGGCACTTTTATTTAAAGCATGTATGCATTTTATCAGTTTGATTTATTATTATTATTATTATTATTATTAGGCTTTTTAAGGGGACTGAATCTCAAAAAATCTAACTTCAAAAATTGTTGATAGTTTATAATAATTTTTAGACATTTTGTGAGGGAAAAATATTTTACAGTTGAAAATGGAATATATCCTATGAAAATGATTTCGTTTTTAAAAACTTACATTTATTAAATTGCATCTAGTTAACAAAACCTAATGAGTAAGCCAATATAACCATCAATATACAGTTATGAACATAAAGCAGCTGACAATATGTTTTATTAATTTAGACTATGCATGCATGTATGTATTTATGTATATCTATTATTATTTATTTTGCTTCTTAAATAATCATAAAAAGATTGAATAATTGTTTGTTTTTATTATTGGAAATAATGGATGGTTGTAAAATAAGAGGAAGGTGATGTGAGCTGAAAAGGAAAGATGCTTGTTATTACAAAAGTAAGTTATTACATTTTGATGAAAGATTATAATTAATGATTTTTTAATAAGAATTTTTTTCTTTGGAATAACATGCACTGACTACCATTTCCAACAAGGCAGGGACTATTTTAATAAAGAGTCATTTTTATTTCATGTTTCTACATGTTAACTAAATGCTGCAATTGATGAGGTGGACATAATGCCATGCAGGGATTCAACTACTATAGTACAAGTGAGAAACGCAAAATTCTGTAAAAATTTTTAATTTGACTTTTGGCCATGTTCATCAGTAGCTGTAGCACAGAGAGATCAATGAATAATGCGAGCACGCAGATAATCCACATAAGCATCACAGATCAACATGTCGGTACAGGGTACACATATACAAACCACAAGGTCATGGTCCGACACACACACACACACACACACACACACACACACCACAATACTAAAGAATGTCATTCTTTTTAATTATGATTAAACTGAACTTCTTATCCTCATAATTGATGCAGCATCAGTTGTCTTTTTTGTAATTTTTGATGTAAGTTGATTGTTGCCTAAAGGCAACAAGTAACAATGAATTTCCCCTGCTGATCTGCACAGCAACAGCATAATCATTCATGTTTAATACCAAGTTAATAAGTGAATTATGGCCTATATGAATCACTTTATGATAAGGCCATGGTGAATACTTACGACAAGATTAAGGCTAGCAGCTAGATCATTTTAAATGTCACCCTATTTAACAGCGGCTGCCAAACTTATATTGCAGAATTGGTTACTTAAGGTGACAAGTCAAGAGATTATTACGGAGAAATTTATTTTCTTCTTACTGCATAACCAAAAACCATGTCTATTTATTGGGATTTCAGCTTTTTGTGTTTCCAAAGCATCAGAGCATCAGCTTATTTTTTAACCTAGTAGTTTAAGGTTAAATTCGTTGCTTGGTGTTAATATTGGTGGGGACATTTTGAAATGAAAAAAACTACAAAGATTTCCCATTTCCCATTTTCCATTTCCAAAACGATATGTAATATTTAAACTGTAAAACTCCAATGATGTGGCTCTCGAAAGAGACTTAACGAATGTAGGTATGATCATGTTGTCTTTTATACAGGGCTCTGACATGCATTAAAACAAATTTGACTAAGGGTGTACTTGAACCGTGCACGAGCCCGTTTGACCCCCAAAACCAGGTTCGTTTGACTAGTGTGATCGCAGTTTGTTTAGCTGTCCCTGGCTCGGTTGGAAGAGGTGGGCCAGAGCACGGTTCGGTTTGGCTCGTGCGCGGTACGCATGTAGTGTGAGGGCCAACACCACCGAGCGTGGAACTTCTGATACATGCAGTAGGATTGCGTGAACATTTCTGAGCAGCAGAAGTGATAGATCTGTTAAGCAATATATTGTGAAAGGGTCGTGTGTCACCACGTCCCAAAGACTTAAAGTTAACAAAATGATGCGCTCCACTGTGCTGAGCGAGAGCGCTTCTCTGCTGCCTTCACATGCTATCAGAAACCTCCTATTTTCATGAAGTTGTGATTACGAGCTCATTGCATTTAAGTGATTTGTTGTCGGAAAGAAAATGTAATATTCCGTTGGTTGATGACCATAAACATTCACCACGCTAGATAGTCAGTTTGATACGATTTTGGAATTTCGGTCAAATACATGCTTATTTGACTGTTTATAATACATACAATATGCTTCAAATGCAAGGTGATGTAGTTGTTGTTTAAAAAATAATAATAATAAAGAATACCATTGACAGCAGCAATCGTTGTCCCCTCCAACATGTTTAAAGTTTATGGCCGCCTAACTCAGAAACTCGAGTATCAAAATAATCTCTGAATAGTAAATATGACTTGAGAGGCCATTCATGTCCAATTTCTGATTAGGAAACTCGTATTTAGGATAATTCCAATAGCACTTGAAGGCAGCATAAGCGTGCTCTGGCCCAGAAAGCAAAGTGCAATGTGAGTGCAGGCCAGCAGGGGAGGGGGACAATCACGCTCAGGCTCGGCTCATGGCAACCGTGCATAGTGTGAGTACACCCTAAAAAGCACAATCCTGTAATTAAATTTCTAGTGGTGTTCCGCAGGGTTCTGTTGTAGGTCCTCTGCTCTTTAAATTAAGGATGGGTAATGGGTAACACTTTAGATTGGGGAGCACAAATTCACTAGTATTAACTAAGAGTTTTTCCTCAATAAACTCATAATTTGCTGCTTATTAATATTAAGTAAGGTAGCTGTTGTAGTAGCTATGTTTAGGTATTGGTAGGGTTTAAGAGAACTAGAATATGGTCATGCATTCATATGTGCTTTATAAGTACTAATAAACTGCCAATATGCTAGAAATATGCATTCTAATAAGCAAGTAGTAAATAGTGTTCCCTTATTTAAATATAATTTATCATTTTTCATAATGATGCAAATCATTTTAGATATTTGTAATGAAAAATGATTTACAGTTAAAAAATAATAAATAAATAAATAAATAAATATTGAGAAGCTGGCAACAAAATTCATGCACATTCTTGAAAAGTTCAGCCTTTTCATCTCAAGGTGAAGCCGTTGCACTCGTCCATGCACCTGTAGTAGAATTGATTACTGTAGTGTGCGACTCAGACTAAATCCCTTACAGATCTTTTTAAATGCAGCAGCAATGATCCTAACAAAAACACAGAAGCAACAACATCACCGCTTATTCAAAAGAACTTTACTGATTATACTGGTTTGTTGATAAAGGACTCGTATCATGGAACAGATCGAAAAGATTTTGATGTTCTATCAAGACATACTCAATTTTCTTCTACAACCCTGTTCAGAGTCAGAACATTTATTGTCACTAACCTGGAAAAACAGCTCATTCAGAAATCCTAATGGTGGTGATGTAATGAACATATTTACATACAAATGCCCACATTTATAAATCAGCAACATCTACTGAGTGATCAGTAGTAAAATGTGTGAAACTGTGCTGATCCTTTCTTTGTTTGGCAGCTGCCAGTCTGCAGATCCTTCTGAAGATCTCAACATTACAAATCAGCAACTCAAGATTATTTTGAATATATGATATGTCAACTTCTGACTCAACAAATGACATGAGTTTGGAGCGGGATTATCTGTTTGACTGACTAATGGTGAAACACCTCACATTTAAACACTTTTTAAAAAGACACAGCAATGCACAAAATGTATATATATACGTAAATTTGTATATTTATATATACTGGGATAAACTGTAACATTTGAATAAAATTATAAACCTCAGAGATTAACTTAAAGTATTAAATGAGAGTCTCAAACCTTAGTGTGTTTTTATGTTTTATTCTTATATTATCCTTATACCTTATACCTTATACCGTTATAACTTAAGTATTGTCACCTTTAATATAGAGTGAAATCAGAAGCTCCCACAGGGTTATTATCATAACTAAAACTAAAACAAAACAAAAAAACATGAACGTACTTCTTATCATTACTTATAAATTAAACATTAACTTAAAAGAAATAAAATAATAATAATAATAATAAAAATCAACTAATTGACAAGACAACATTTAAAATTTTGGTTTAAGTTAAAATACTAAAATAACTAAAACTTAATAAAAATAATATAGACATTTTTTTTTAAAAATGTAATAAAAATTACAAAACACAACAAAATTATTAAAACCTTAACCAAAATTAAAATAAAAAAAGAAAACATAAAAACAAATCTAACTTAAAATATGAAATATTTTATATTAAATAATAACGATGCCCCCTGTGCACTGTTCTTAAAAAAAATAAATAAATAAAAGATTTTAATGACAAAAAATACAGCAACTGAAAGCAGAGAAAAAAATTAAGAAAAGCAGAATGGTTAACAAGAACAAGAGCACAAAGCACATTTAATCGGCCTCATCTTCTTCTTAATATTTGCAAATTTCCCTTCGGGCTCCTGGGAAAAGGCCTCACAGCGCAGCTGAGCCCTTATCTGTCCCCTCCACATTTAGCAGCGCGCCGCGGCTCCCTCAGTACCCAGCCCTCAGGCCTGCGCTCACCAAAGCCTGCGGGACACGGGGTCCAGGGTCCTCATTGTTCAAGAGAGCTGGAGCATCAAGAGACATGCCTGACTTAAAATACTGAGGGACGAGCACTCGGAACAAGCGATTCATAACCAAACGTATTTGAGAAGTGTCTCTTCCAGCACCAACAATTAACAGTTTAGAAACCGGCCCCCTCAGGACATACAGTTTCAGGAAATGTGTCTTAAGACACTTAAAATTCACTCTTTGTTTATATCGTGCAGATTTCCCTGCATCGTATTGTCTGGATTCTGATTCAGTTTCATTTATTCTGCTATTCATAACACCTCTCATGGGGACGTTTGCTTCGAAGGGTTCATTTCTGGAGTTATCAGCATTCGTCTGTGGTTCTAGCAGACGGAGAATCTGCGTTGGATAAAGATGAGATGCTAGAAATATGTACAGCCATCAATATTTCATATTTTTACATAAAATCAAATATTGTTGGGCACAGAAGCTTCTGCTTATATCTGCTTCTCACATGTATCTCTGCTGGAGTCTCAGAAGAGATCTCAACAATGTCTCAAACTGTGATCAGATCTACCAGGATAGTAGAAGTCAGGGATCTCAATATAAATTCAAACATTTCTCATCAAATTCTCCTAAGATCAAATGAACTGCACTGCTCAACATTAATTTTATAGCTCTGTACTCTTTTCGTATGACAACTGTTGACTCATTTGTGTCATTTTTATTTGTTCTAAGGAAATGAAGATTGGCTCAATATGTAATTGTGCCTCCTGGGCTTTGAAAAAACAATCTCTAAGCAATATTTTTTTCCTCAGTAGACATATAGTTTAATATATTAAATATAATATATAATATATAGTCAAATATTATTAAAGACTTGATCAAGATGCTGTAACATCATTTTAAATTCAGTTTGGACGGCAATTTCTTCCAGGGGTTATTGGGTGAAAATAGGAAGTTAATCCCACACTGATATTGGTATAAGGTTTACGTAGGCCAATATGTTTGACATTCAGTGTACATCAAACCAGCTTCATGTTGAGTTTTTGATGTCAGTTTGATTTGCATATTTGACCTGTTTTCTTTATGTCAATTTTGATGTCAATTTAATGACTTTTCAACATCAATTGACAACTGGAAAGACTGGTACATTGATTTTACCATGTTTAAGGGGGGTGTTCTCAAAGTAAAACTACATGTCACTTTTGCTCTAATGTCAACTTCAACCCTGTAGAAGTTTGCATACATGTTTTTGTTAAGTATCATATTTGACCCATCAGGCTTTTATGGCTCATATAGTGAAAATATGGAGGGGAAAAAAAACAGCTCAATTTTATTCAGAGACTCAAACTGAGCAAAAATATGAATTTTCTGCAGATGTTGATATTTCTATGATGAAATTCTGATGCTTGCACTGTAAATCAATGAGATTTTTATAACAGCACAGCAGATACTGACATAAAAGTATCTAAATATCAGTAGTTGCTCTATATCTTCAATAATATGTCTTAGTAATATGAGATTGAAATGATCCAAACATATAATGCAATGCAATCCAATGCTGATTGAGAGATGAAGAAATAAACGCACCTCAGAAGATGTGAGATGAAGATCATTCCTCCGCTGAGGAACAGTGAAAGTAAAGCTTCTGGAAACAAACGCTCCTCAAAAGATCCTGATGATCAGATTTGAGACTAAAACATGATTGATGGAGAATCTGCTTCAGTCCAGTAAGTGTTCATCTGGAAATATGACTGCAGTTATTCTGACCTTTACTTGATCAAAATTAGTCAAGATTTGACAGAAAAAGACACGTGAAGCAGCAGCTGAAGCTGGACGTTTCTACAATTACACTAAAAGAGCTTTTACTGATAAAACATTCTAAACTATCAATCAGACGACAGAAGACATGGAATAGATTATGTTTGAAGCAGGTTTAACAGCAAAATCATGTTGATAATTTTAAATTTTGCAAATTAAATATAATACAGTAAGAGACTTTTTGCAGTTTTTGGAAAAGTTCGCACATGGGAAAGAGTTTAAACCAGAACCAGAGATCCATTGTTTCACAATCCACGACTCTGCTCATTCATTCACAACCAATTATGTTTAATAAAAAAGCATAATTGACTTCCACACACGGATGGGAAAGAGGCTATCGATAATGAAAGCCGGAGCAAATTCCAAGATTGACATCAAAGCAGGGGAAATACTATTCGGGCCGGAACAAAAACAGTAGTGGCGTGCAGCGCTAGAGAGCGTAGCAGCTGGAATAATGGATGAAGTCCAAGGGAGCTATCTTCCCCGGGCAGGAAGTCACTGGGGATGCCAGCACAGCCCGGCAGAAATGAAACACCTATCTGCTGCGAGAGTGACTGCTCCATCCTATTTGATTTGGCTCACCTATCATCTCTTAAGAAGATGTCAGCCATGCTCCATCTATTGCTCCCGGCCTTTATCAAGCGCAAGACGCTCAGCGGCTGCATTTCAATGCCTTTCAGAGAGCAACACTAAAGAATAAGTGCTCTGTGATAAAAAGGTAGTTGTTAAATAGATCTGTCTATTTGTATGGTAATAATGATCGCTTTAAGAGCCGCCGTGCTGTGACTCGTGGAACAAGGAAGCGGATTTGTATGCAGGTGTTGTGTGGCCGCCTGACTTTTTCAACGACCTTGTGAAACTTTCATATGTAAAGAATGAGCTGATAATTTCTTCTTCTTCTCTGTGTATGTTGCATCCAGACGAACACTAGCAATGAGAAGTTTCATCACCCTTAAGTAAATTTGTTTCTCATGATCCTAATGAAAGCTGTTATTTTATTTTTTATTTATTTATTTTTGTTATTTTTCAGCTGAAGTTTTAGTTAATAAAGTTAAAGGGGGAAGAACAATATATAATATATATTTAAACCTGTTGAAGAAATGTTGGATGTGTGGGCTTATGTTGCTATTGAAATCATACAAATACAAATGAATTAGGCATATGTATTTGGGATCAGCATTTATTTATATAGCTTTCCTGTAGCTCAAATAGTAGAGCATGGTGCTAGCAACGCCAAGATCATTGGTTTGATTCCCAGGGAAAGCAAGAGCTGATAAAATGTAAAACTGTAACTTGAACGCAATGTAAGTCGCTTTGGATAAAAGCGTCTGGTAAATTTAAACAGCATTTATTTAAAACAACATTATAATAGTATACACTACATTTGAAAATTTTGGGGTTAGTTTTTTTTTTTTTTAAGAAAACAATACTTGTTTCAGCAAAGATGTTTTAAATCGATAAAAAGTGATGGTAAAACTTATATTGTTAGAAAAGATTTATATTTTGAATAAATGCTGTTCTTTTTAGCTTTTTATTCATCAAAGAATCCGAGGAGGATTGTGTCTTTTTACCAAATAAATGCAACCAAATAAAGACTGAGAAATGTCTTAAAAAACATTACAAATAAAAATAAATTAAAAAAAAAACTTTTGAACCAGAGTGAGTGAGTGAGTGAGTGAGTGAGTGAGTGAGTGAGTGAGTGAGTGTGTGTGTGTGTGTGTGTGTGTGTGTGTGTGTGTGTGTGTCTCTACGCTCAGAAAAATGCTGGGTTATTTTTTTTAACCCAAATGCTGGGTTCAGCTTGTTGGGTCATTTTATTGGGTTATTTTTTAATATTTTTTTACCCAGGTGCTGGGTAGTCAAGTCACCTTTATTTATATAGCGCTTTTAACAATACAGATTGTGTCAAAGCACTTAACAGTATCAAATTGGAGGGTAGAGTGTCAGTAATGTATAATAATAAGATTAAACACTCAATTTTCAGTTAAAGGCACTTCATTATTGAATTCAGAGATGTCATTGTCTAGCTCAGTTTAGTTTAAATAGTATCTATGAAATCAAATTGACGATAATCGTTAGAAATTAAGTGTCCCCAACTGAGCAAGCCAGAGGCGACAGCGGCAAGGAACCAAAACTCCCTCTGTGACAGAATGGAGAAAAAAAAAACCTTGGGAGAAACCAGGCTCAGTCGGGGGGCCAGTTCTCCTCTGGCCAGGATATTATTATTTATTTTTTTACTTATCGTTTTAATTAAATTTTAAATGTATAAATGTATTATATTTCTATTTTTATATTGTTGCAATTTCTAACAATAATAGTATTATGTAGTTAGGTATTTTATTATATTATAGTTAATTTGTTTAATTTTAAGTTTTATTGTATTTAAGTCGAGGTCTTCACTGGGGATATGTCCCCGGGGCTCATCCAGGTGTCCGGCCTCCGCCGACGGTCAGGGTTGCAGACATCATCTCCCGGCGCCATCTGATCTGGACACGGACTGAGAAACAGAATAATAAAGAAACAGACAAATATTAGCGTAGATGCCATTCTTCTTACGATGTAACGAGTACATCGTGTGTTATGAGGAGTGTTCCCGGTTCCGGTTAATCTAATTAATGCAGCCTAACAATCCTTTAACGGATTTGAATAATAGAAGTGTATTTGTGTGTTATGTGTAAGCCAGGTTAAAGAAATGTGTCTTTAATCTAGATTTAAACTGACAGAGTGTGTCTGCCTCCCGAACAGTGTTAGGTAGATTGTTCCAGAGTTTGGGCGCTAAATAGGAAAAGGATCTGCAGCCCGCAGTCGATTTTGATATTCTAGGTATTATCAAATGGCCAGAGTTTTGAGAACGCAGCAGACGTGGAGGACTATAATGTGATAAGAGCTCGCTCAAGTACTGAGGAGCTAAGCCATTCAGGGCTTTAAAAGTAATTAACAAGATTTTAAAATCTATCCGATGTTTGATAGGGAGCCAGTGCAGTGTTGACAGAACCGGGCTAATATGGTCATACTTCCTGGTTCTAGTAAGGACTCTAGCTGGTGCATTTTGGACCAACTGTAGTTTATTGATCAAGCGTGCAGAACAACCACCCAGTAAAGCATTACAATAGTCTAACCTTGAGGTCATAAACGCATGAATTAGCATTTCTGCATGTGACGTTGAGAGCATAGGTCGCAATTTAGATATGTTTTTGAGATGGAAAAACGCAGTTTTACAGATACTAGAAACATGGCTTTCAATTGAAAGATTGCTATCAAACAGCACACCTAGGTTCCTAACTGATGAAGAAGAATTGACAGAGCAGCCGTCAAGTGTTAGATAGTGTTCTAGGTTATTACATGTGGGGTTTTTAGGTCCGATAATTAACACCTCTGTTTTTTCAGAATTTAGCAGTAAGAAGTTACTCGTCATCCAGTTTTTTATATCAACTGTACATTCCGTTAGTTTCTCAATTTGGTGTGTTTCACCGGGCCGTGAAGAAATATAGAGCTGAGTATCATCAGCATAACAGTGAAAGCTAACACCATGTCTCCTGATAATATCTCCCAAGGGTAACATGTAAAGCGTGAAAAGTAACGGCCCTAGTACTGAGCCTTGAGGTACTCCATACTGCACTTGTGATCGATATGATACCTCTTCATTTACTGCTACGAACTGATGGCGGTCAGATAAGTACGATTTGAACCATGCTAAGGCACTTCCACTAATGCCAACTAAGTTTTCTAGTCTATTCAAAAGAATGTTGTGGTCGATAGTGTCGAACGCAGCGCTAAGATCCAGTAGAACTAATAAAGAGATACAACCACGATCAGTTGATCGAAGCAGGTCATTTGTAACTCTAATGAGAGCAGTCTCAGTACTATGATACGGTCTAAATCCTGACTGGAATTCCTCACAGATACCATTTTTCTCTAAGAAGGAATATAATTGTGAGGATACTACCTTTTCTAGTATCTTTGACAGAAAAGGGAGATTTGAGATCGGTCTGTAATTAACTAGATCTTTGGGGTCAAGTTGTGTTTTTTTAATGAGAGGCTTAATAACAGCCAATTTGAAGGTTTTGGAGACATATCCTAATGACAATGATAAATTAATAATAGCCAAAAGAGGATCTATGACTTCTGGAAGCAGCTCTTTTAGTAGTTTAGATGGAATAGGGTCTAACATACATGTTGTTGGTTTAGATGATTTAACAAGTTTATACAATTCTTCCTCTCCTATAATAGAGAATGAGTGGAATTGTTCCTCAGGGGATCTATAGTGCACTATCTGATGCGATACTGTAGCTGACGGCTGCATGGTTACAATTTTATCTCTAATAGTATCGATCTTGGAAGTAAAGTAGTTCATAAAGTCATTACAGCTGTGCTCTTGGGAAATGCCAACACCTGTTGATGCTTTATTTTTCGTTAAATTAGTGACTGTATTGAATAAATACCGGGGGTTATGTTTGTTTTCTTCTAGAAGAGACGAAAAGTAATCAGATCTAGCCGTTTTTAATGCTTTTCTGTAGGATAGGGTACTTTCCCGCCAAGCTATACGAAATACCTCTAGTTTTGTTTTCTTCCAGCTGCGCTCCATTTTCCGGGCTGCTCTCATTAGGGTGAGTGTGTGCTCATTATACCACGGAGTCAAACTGTTTTCTTTGATCTTCCTTAAGCGTAAAAGAGCAACTGTATCTAAAGTGCTAGAAAAGAGAGAGTCCATAGTTTCTGTTACATCATCAAGTTTTTCTGCGCTGCTGGATATGCTGAGGAATTGAGATAAATCAGGAAGATTACTTACAAAGCAGTCTTTTGTGGTAGAAGTGATGATTCTACCATACTTGTAACAAGGAGTAGAATTTACAGTTTTAGCTATATGGAGTTTACACAAGACTAGATAATGATCTGAGATATCATCGCTTTGCTGCAGAATTTCAACACCACTAACATCAATTCCATGTGACAGTATTAAATCTAGAGTATGATTTCGACAATGAGTAGGTCCTGAAACATGTTGTCTAACCCCAATAGAGTTCAGAATGTCTATGAATGCTGATCCTAATGCATCTTTTTCATTATCGACATGGATATTAAATCACCAACAATTAAGACTTTATCTGCAGCCAGTACTAACTCAGATAGAAAATCAGAAAATTCTTTAATAAAGTCTGCGTGGTGCCCTGGTGGCCTGTACACAGTAGCCAATACAAACATCACAGGGGATTTATCACTAACACGTGTTTCTCTAGATAATGTTATACGTGGCACCATAACTTCAAACGAGTTATACTTAAAGCCTGCCCTCTGAGAAATACAGAGAATATTGCTATAAACTGTAGCAACACCTCCCCCTTTACCTTTTGGACGTGGCTCATTTTTATAGCAGTAATCTTGGGGGGTAGACTCATTTAAAGTAATGTATTCATCTGGTTTTAGCCATGTTTCTGTCAAACAAAGCACATCTAGCTTATGGTCAGTGATCATATCATTTACAAATAGTGCTTTTGTAGAAAGGGACCTGATATTCAGTAAGCCAAGTTTTATCAGTTGTTTCTCTGTATTGTAAACATTTTTTATTTGTTGAACATCAATTAAATTGTTACTATTACTTTGGTTTGGACGTTTTCTGTATTTTCTAGTACGGGGAACAGACACAGTCTCTATAGTGTGATATCTAGGTGAAGGAGTCTCTATGTGCTGAGAATTAACTGACTTCTGTGACGTGAGGCGGCTAGCAGACGGTCGGTTTAGCCAGTCTGTCTGCTCCCTGACCTGGGCCCTAGTTAGTCAAGTATGAACTCTAAGACTATGTGCCATATTTCTAGAGAGAAGAGCGGCACCACCCCAGTAGGGATGAACACCATCTCTTTTCAACAGGTCAGGTCTGCCCCAAAAACTCGTCCAATTGTCTATGAAACCTACGTTATTCTGCGGGCACCACTTAGACATCCAGTGACGACAGTCTGCTATGAATCTCATCACCACGGTAAGCAGGGAGGGGACCAGAGCATATTACAGTGTCTGACATCGTACTTGCAAGTTCACACACCTCTTTAACATTATTTTTAGTGATCTCCGACTGGCGAAGTCGAACATCATTAGCGCCGACGTGGATAACAATCTTACTGAATTTATGTTTAGCATTAGCCAGCACTTTTAAATTTGCCAAGATGTCAGGCGCTCTGGCTCCCGGTAAACATTGGACTATGGTGGCTGGTGTCTCTATTTTCACGTTCCGTACAATAGAATCGCCAATTACTAGAGCACTTTCATCAGGTTTCTCAGTGGGTGCGTCACTGAGTGGGGAGAACCTGTTTGATGTTCTGATCGGAACGGAAGAGCGGTGTTTTGACCCGCGACTATGCCGCCTTACAGTCACCCAGTTGCCCTGCTGCACGGGCACAACCGGAACCGAACAATGTACAGAAGTCCCTGAGCTAGTCGCATCCAAAGCATTATCTACAGCCCTCACTTTCTTACTATCCTCAACTAAAGTTTGGATGCGTGTCTCTAGTTCTAAAATCTTCTCTGTCAGCCTAACTATTTCCCTGCATTTATCACATGTGAATCCCTCGTCGCCGACAGAGAGAGATAAACTGTACATGTGACATGAAGTGCAAACAACAAGAAAAGGAGAAGCCATTACTCACCGTGATTGATGAATGATACCAACTTAACTTACCACTGTTGTTTGATGAACTTGTGAAAAACGGAGCGAGAGAGAAATGAAAATGGAGCGAGAAAAAAGAAAACAATAATAGACGCGAATAGAAACGTGAATGGAACCGCGAGTAACAAGCTAAACGGCTAACGAATGCTAACGCGCTGCACGTGCGCTGCACTCGCGGTTTTAAAAGCGAACGATCAAATTAGTTAGATTAGTTTGATAGATAATACCAGAAATATGGTGGGAATTAAGTTATATATTATCACTTTAAACAACAGAGAGTGAAAGTAAGGTAAAGATTCAATAAAAAAGCGGAGCTACAATCGCAAACCTCTCAGCAACACAACAGACAGGAACAGGATAGTAGTTTGTATACATTTTATTTCATTTATAAAGTCTTTACTGTGCTGTAAATTGTATTATTTTACGAAACGCAAAATAAGGACGAGATGTCAGTGCGTCAGCGACGGTCACTTCGCACGATGGATACGCCTTTTGCTTTGCATAACAAACTGATTTTATTCATTATAATACTGAGTTTAATTTAATTTGATGTTAAAATTTGTTCTCTAATCTCAGTACTGTTTGTTTATGGGCAGGTTTTGGAGTCACAGCATCTCTCAGCTATGAGTGAAACACGAGGCCGCGGCCTGAAGTTCGCAGTTCCCCGATGAACAGCAGCTCTTCACCGGCTCAGATTTCGGTGACACACTGGCACAAGAATTAGCACTATTTTGGTAAAAAGCAATTACAGAGAATCGTTGAATACACTTAAATTAAAATACTATGTTTAAATGTTTTTAATGTTTTACATTACGTTTTTTGTTTAAAATGCTTGCTAAACGAGTTTAAATGTATGTAATATTGTAAACTATGCTGTATTCACCCAAATAAATCAATTTGTCTTGTATTTTGTCCATGTGTTCTTGCTTAATAATAAATGTTCATCTTTTGATTATTGCTGTTGCCTATAGTAATTATTTGTGTGATTTTTTATTTCTAGCCCAAGGCAGCAATATAATAATTTTTAAACAATAGTTGACTTAAATAAAACAACCCACAAATAAAACGAATAAAATAAAGCAACACTATTATAGTGTATATAATGTAGTGTATACTGTAGTGTATATAATGTAATGTATATAATATAGTGTATACGCATTGTCTATACGATCACTAGAACAGCACTTGTCAATACTCAGTAGTACATCAGCGTAACAAATCACTCAGAATCATACTCAGACTATGACCATTACAAACATTAAAGGTGCCATGGAATGGAAAACTGTATTTACATTGGCATAGTTGAATAATAAGAGAATAACATGGAAATGACATACCGTGAGCCTCAAACACCATTGTTTCCTCCTTCTTATATAAATCTCGTGAATGCAAAAGACCACTGAAAAATAGGCGAATCAGAACATAACACCGACTGTGATGTAACAGTCAGGATCACTAATAGTTACGCCCCCAATATTTGCATATACCCGCCCATGTTCTAGGCCAGCCGCGAGCCGAACCATCAGAAGTTCTGCAGTATTGTGAAGAAACAAGTGAGGACAACAGCGAAAATGGCAGATCATGGAAATAAATGTTATGTTCCAGGCTGCTCAGGGGATGTGAAGTGCAGGGATGGGTTGGTGTCTGTATTCAGAAAGGCACGGAAAGCAAATAACGTGTTCTAATAAAATAATGCGAGCCACTAAAGGGACATGGTTAACTCCTTGCTAGCGGTAGCCTGTTACATTACAGTACATAAGATTTTGCTTCCCACATAAACAGAGTAAGGAGAGATGACTGAGGATGATGGTGAATGATTTACAGATCCTGAGCACCACTGACAAGCATCTGATCTTGTAAAATGTGTGGTAAGTACTGCCGCTCCATAGTATAGGCCTAAACGCCTAGATAGCAAGCATACTCGGGCCGATTCTGGATGAAATGCGGCACTGTCAGCTCAGTCTCGGCATCGGTGAGAAGATAATGGGGCCAGAGCCGCGCCGACTCTACAAAACACTTCTGGCTGACAGACGGCTTTTTCTCTATGGCCTGATCTCGGCTGAAAGCTGTTGTACATGCGGCAGGTCTGCACTCGGTGTAGTTGTGTGTATCTACCTCTGGCCCGAGTTTGTTTTGTCACCAGCAGGCCGCTGCTAGAATGAAGGAAATCAGCTGCCTGAGAAATAGATTTGGCGGTTAAATCCTGAGGAGCATTTGGTGGGCACAAGAGGAATACTTCAGCTACAAAAAAGTAAATTATTTAATTTATTTAATGCTCAATCTAGTGTTGTTTGATGTTTTAAATGTCACGAAGAGTACAGATTTTAGATGGTTTCTGTTAGGAAGTTTGTGATGATAACATAACGTCAGAAAAACCATTCGGTCCCGGTGTACCAACGAAACATGCTAACTTATCTATCAGATTGTGCTACCAAAAATATATTTGCATTGTTTTAAGGGTAAGTTTAGGGTAAGGGTAGGTGTGGACGGGTAGGTTTAGGGTAAGGGTAGGTTTAGGGTAGGTTTAGGGTAGGGGTAGGTATGGACATTAAAAAAGCCTCAAACTACATGAATAAGATGCTGGTAGCACAATCTGATAGGTAGCATTTTTCGCTATCGATTTGTACTAATGTTACCTATCTTTTTAATGGGAGGTAGCACATTCTGAGCGGGTAGCACAAATCGTCAGAACACCGGATAATATATTGAGTGTTGATGAGTAGGCTACGGTCTCTTTAGAATAACAATGTGTAATTTTTTAATATTAAAAAACTGATGAGCTGTATCCAGTGCACGGTAATGTTAGCTTATGAAATTATAATGAGTTAAATGCCATTTTGTCTGCTAGAATTCATTTGATTCGTCTTTTTCAACGAGTGATTGTTATTGAATCATAAGAGTCAGACTGCGCTGGTGGTGCCATAAATATCTATAAGGGTGGCTCTGTCTGATTTGATTCACTTAACCTTTCAAATTAGTTATTTGTTTGTGATTCAAACTAAGCATGCTGTTGTAGCATTACACCTGCTAGGACAATTCAATATGTGCAATCTGAATTTAATAATAATATTTATTTTGTGGTAACACTGCTGTGTGGGAAGCTCTGACACGGAAAATCACTATAGATATGTAGAAAGCCGTAAAATGTAAGAGCATCATCTTTTGTTCTTGAATAGAGGCCTAATCTGTCTGCTGCACTAGAGCAGGTTCAGTTTTTTAGAGTGAATAAAAACTTTTGAAGCGTATGTTGTATATGCAGTATGATGTGATTAAAATCATACATACAGTATTTTACTGTGGTGGGGATTATTATGAGCAAACAAACTTAATCTGAACACTTTATATATGTAATCTGACTTTTTTTTTTTTTACATAAATTCTGAGCTGCTGCATGAACATTCATCAAACATATAAGGTGCGAATTCTAGGTCTGGTCCTAATGATTGTAAAAAAAACTGTAATGCTTAAGATTTAATAATTACCTTGCATTATATATTTATACATATATTTCAAGGCTGCAATTTGAAAAAACTTTCAAGCTAATGCTGCTGAAATGGAGGTCAAGGGGACTATGAAGAGGTGGCTCCAGCTGGCAGATCAAAAGAGCTGACTTTGGGAGTCAGGCACACTCTGTAAGTTTAAGGCCCGGTTTCACAAACCGCTTAAATCAGGACTAGGCCTTAGTTAAATTAAGATATTTAAGCAACTTTTACAAAAATGCCTTAGAAGAAAACATTACAAGTGTGCATCTTGACACAGAACAATGACACTGACATATTTTAAGATATGTCAGAGCAAGAAATTTTCAGTTGAGACAGTTCAAACATGCATTTTAGTCTGGGACTAGATTAAGCATTTTCTGTGAAACCGGGGGTAGAAGTCCCATCTCTTTAGCCGTCCATACACATGACACACTATCACATTTCTATAATTCAAATCCCTTAAAGGATTTTTATGCTGCACCAATTAGGGTAAGCAGCAACACTTCCCATAATATCTAATGTACTTGTTAATTTGTAAGAAGAATGACATCAATGCTTATATTAGTCGCTTATATACTGTCTCACCCTTATCCCTAGGTTACAGTAATCAGCTGATCCAGTCTGTATCCAGACCAGACGGTGGACCCGCACTCAGGAACGACCACAGCACATCCCTGACTGTCAGCGGAGACCATGTCAACTAGATGACAGATCCCTGTAAAGACCTCATTGATGATGACCCCAGCACAGATCCTCATCAAAGACTACAAGAACCATACAAGCCCTCTGCACAGACCCTTTTTCCCACCTTCACCTGCTGGCGTGATGTTTCTTCAAGCAGAAGAAGTTGGATGAAATATTCTGAATGATATCAATCCATAATCTGATTTGTGATGCAGCCTGGAATAATCACACCACATTCATTAGTTTGGCCAGAGGAGAACTGGGGGCTGTTTCATAAAACTAGTTTACCAAATAAGCCAGGCTTATTTCAGTAATTCTGACTTATTTTCACATGATTTGGTTTCAGAAAGCAAAATTACCATACCTCAAGCTCAGTTACTGTGGCAACTTATGCTGAGAAACTAACCTGGTCAGGAGCAGGCTAACTGTCAGGCTAAGCTGAGCTCCTCTAACACTGACCAATAGGAACTCATCGATATTACCACCGACTCTCTCACATACAATTAGTTGACTTTATTATTAGTCCAAAAATAAAAGTATACAGAAAACACACCTTAAATAATCAAATAAATAAAAAATAGGCTACAACCAACTGTATTTAATGTATTATGCCCAAAATGTAGGCTAATGACATTTTAACATAGTTGCTACTTGTGCATTCAGTTGATCAGCAGTTTCTAGTAGGGGTGTGCAGCGGAGCCATTATTTGTATCTGTATCTGTATCTGTGACAATCTCAAAATTATTTGTATCTGTATCTGTATTCGGATAGATCCGGAAGTGGGCGTGACTTAAACCGGAAGTTCGTCAAATTACATGAAAATACCATTTTAAATGCAAATCTTTTCAATTCGTAGTTTTCGTTTAACAAATATGCCTTGTATAACTAAAGAAAGTATTCTTTTTTATTAAAATTATAACTTTGTAAATATCTTCTATTTAAAACTTTATCAAAAAAAGAAAAATAACTTTATTCTTCTTATTTTCCAGTGAAACTTTGTGTACAAACTTGACAAGAGACAAGCATCCACAATCTTAAATAAGAGCACTAGTAGAAAAAAGAGAAGCTGGAGTAAAAAAAAAAAAAAAACATAGAAATGGAAAGAAAGTGTTCAGTAGCCTACTCAGCAGAATGACAATAAAGCGCAACAAATCACAATCAAAACAGACCGCAACAAATCATTTGGACCCTCCAAAAGCACTGATCAAACATCGCTTTTCTTCGTCTTGTATAATTAAATGTAATGCCATTCACAAAAAGGGCTAATGTGATGTGTTTTTACAGTTGGATTTCGAAAAGATATGAAGTTAGGACCGTTTTTAGGATATTTTTGTCTAGTTGATATAACTGCAGACAAAGCTCAGGTTTCTGAGAGATGCGCATAGAATTGATTTGCGCTCATTTCATTCATATAGGCTATAGTTTACACTCATTCACTTTACACATTCAGGCCCATAGCCATCTATGAGGTCCAGACCTCCGTAAATGTTTCATGTTCAAAAATAAAATTTGAAAACATATGAAAAATTATTTAAAATCATGTCGCTGAATAAATTCATGTGGTTGACTCGCAGCAGCTGCGAAACGCAGGAGTGAAGGAGCTTTGCGCAAGTGCAGCCTCAGCTCTGCTCCGCCGTGTTGCCAGATCTACTTATTATAAGCGTTGCTGGACTTGTTTTAGTACTTAATGTAACAGCGTTAATAAAGTAATTAGGGCATTAAAATAAAGTGGGATAAGGTGAAGGTTGAGGTTAGAGAGTCTGTATCCTATTTGCAAAATACAAGATTTAAACTTATTATGGTGCATTTTTCAGGAGATTGGTTGTGTTTGTAGCAATATCTGGCAACACTGTGTCGCCGACACTGACAGGCAGCGATCAAAAAAGGAGCGCGCGGATAGTTTATTGCTGAGGAGACCACATTCGTTAGACAAACGCAATGATCACCATGATATTATCTGTACGAAACTGTGTCAAACGCTATCAAAGCAGTACTGGCCATTATTATTGCACAAATCTTAACAACCGCAGACCTCACTCATGTAGTGCTGTTCCAGCAAACATTATTCGGATAAATCCGTTATTCGTTTTGAAGCCATTATCCGTGCCTTTCCGAATAAGGTATTCGGCTTCGGGCACATCCCTTTCTAGCCATGCAGCCTTTCTCTCTGAATTTATGACAGCTGTACCTTTTATGGTTATTAGAACATTAAAACATTGCAATCTAAAATGGCTCTTTAAGTCATTAAAGCATTAAAAACACTAAATCAAAAGTTAAAATCACTGAATTAAAAATTAAAATAAATAATAGAAATCAGACTACATTTTAACTGATAAGAGGAACACACATTTAACTCATTTGAGCTAGTATGGCTGTATTAGCCAGCTTGCATTTGATTTACAGTTCCCTTTCAGTCAGTCACGTTCGCCGTTACATCATAGTGACTGACGTAAATGGGATCTCGCCAGAGAGCCCAATCACCTTTGAGTGTTAACAAAACAAGCCAACGACAGTTGGCGTGCGTGCTTTGCCACGCGCACCTCGCCCCGCAGCGCGGGTATAAAAGGATAGCGCGTGCAGATGCACATCAGTTTTTCGCTTCTGAGCTGAGCCTTCCTGCAATCACCGAAGAGAGTGTCTACAGACAGTGAGTGTGTTGGCGTTACGGCGCGTCAGCGGGGCTTGCCGATCCAGTGCTGCTGTTTCTTCTGGGTTGGACGGCGTGCTGCAGCTCATCAAACTGTGGTCACGCAGCCCACCTGGGCGCTTCAACACTTTATTTTCTAAAAGAGAAAATCTAAAAGAGCTCCACGAGCGACACGGCGTCTTTTTAAAGATGGCCTTCCATTCGTGTGTTTCTGGATGTGGCCGCTTCCTGGCTCTGTCTGACGGTCACGAATGCTGTGTCTCGTGCTTGGGTTTTCAGCACGCTGAAGCAGCGCTCTTGGTTGAGTCATGTTCTCACTGCGGGAATATGACCATCATGATATTGCGATCCAGATACCTCCTCATTAAACGAGGGGGTGTCCCCCTTGCCATGCCCCGTTCTATTTCCTCTGTCTCTCAGCAGCAGAGGACTACTTCGGCTTGTGGTCAGGGTGATCTTAGGATAACAGTGAGAGCTTCCCCGTCGAGTGCGTCTCCACGGGCCTCTCACTCCTCTAGCACTTCGCGCCCTCTGGTGTTCTCGGATGAGGTGGCCGGGTCCCCGGACAGGGCAGGGCCCAGCATCTTGTTCGGAGCACCAGCAGACGACAGGATGCCGATTGCTGCATCGGGGGATGGGCTAGGCTCTGGAGATGATGACTCGGCTGCGCTGCCTCCGTCAGGAAGAGTGGCGTTACCCGAGTCAGATCCAGAGATGACTGCTATCCTTTCCCAGGCCGCCAAAAGCGTCGGGCTGCACTGGAAACCTTCTCCTTCTCCCGAATTCTCTAGGCTAGATGATTGGTTCCTGGGGGCACAGGCCGATTGCCGGCAGCCACCTCCAGTTCCATTCTTCCCGGAGGTGCATGAGGAGGTGACTAGGTCTTGGAGGGCACCTTTTTCTGCCCGAAACAGAGCTAGCGCCTCCTCCGTCCTCACCACCCTCGATGGCGGAGCGGCCCAAGTGTATGTGGAGATCACCCCAGTCGAGCGCGCTATTGCGATGCAGCTCTGCCCGCAAGGCGCCGCCGCCTGGCGGGGTAATCCACACCTTCCATCCAGGGCATGTAAGTTCTCGTTCGCACTAACAACCAAGGCTTACAGTGCTGCTGGACAGGCCGCTTCCGCCCTGCACGCCATGGCCCTCCTGCAGGTCCACCAGGCCAAGGCATTAAAGCAGCTGCACGAGGGTGGTGCTGGCCCAGGTGTGTTGCAGCAACTGCGGATAGCGACGGACCTCGCCCTAAGGGTGACGAAAGTCGGTGGTTCCCCTAGTCCCACTTGTTCGGTCTCTGGGGGCCTGGCTAGAGCTCCCCAGACCGTCTTGCTGGCTCATGAGAACCATCAGACTCGGCTATGCGATTCAGTTCGCCCGGCGCCCTCCTAAGTTTAGGGGCATTCGGTTCACCTCTGTAATGAACAAAGATGCTCCTGTCTTGCGTGCAGAGATCGCGGTCCTCCTGGCGAAGGACGCGATACAGCTGGTCCCTCCAGCCGAGATGAGGTCAGGGTTTTACAGCCCTTACTTCATCGTACCCAAGAAAGGCGGTGGGTTACGACCAATCTTGGACCTACGCGTTCTGAACCGGGCCCTTCACAAGCTCCCGTTCAGGATGTTGACGCAGAAATGCATCTTTCAATGCATCCGTCCTTTCGATTGGTTCCCAGCAATCGACCTGAAGGATGTGCACTTTCAAGTCTTGATCCTCCCTTTACACAGACCGTTTCTCCGGTTTGCGTTTGAAGGGCGAGCATATCAGTACATGGTCCTCCCCTTCGGGCTGTTCCTGTCTCCTCGTGTCTTCACCAAGGTCATGGAGGCAGCCTTTGATCTGTTAAGGGAAAGAGGCATTCGCATTCTCAACTACCACAACGACTGGCTCTTACTGGCCCAGTCTCGAGCGCAGTTGTGCGAACACAGGGACACATTACATTACATTTACATTTAGTTATTTAGCAGACGCTTTTATCCAAAGCGACTTACAATAGAGGACAATAGAAGCAATAAAAATCAACAAAAGAACAACAACATGCAAGCGATATGACAAGTTTCGGTTAGCCTAACGCAGTATACATAGCATTGTTTTTTTTGTTTTTTTTTGTTTTTTTTTTAAAGAAAACAAGTAGACAGAAAATAGAAAAAAAGAAAGAAACAGTGTTTTTTTAAAGAAAACAAGTAGATAGAATATAGAAAAAGAAAGCTAATGTTATTTTTTAAAGAAAAAGTAGCAGTTAGAGAATAAATATGCAATTGATAGAGGGTCAAGGGTGTTTTTTTTTTTTGTTTCGTTTTTTTTTAAAGAAGACAGATAAAATAGAACTAGAAAAGAGAGTGATAGAGTTAGAGGGTCAAATAAAGATGGAAGAGATGTGTTTTTAGCCGATTCTTGAAGATGGCTAAGGATTCAGCTGCTCGGATTGAGTTGGGTAGGTCATTCCACCAGGTGGGAACAGTGAATGAAAAAGTCTGTGAAAGTGATTTTGTGCCTTTTTGAGATGGCACAATAATGCGTCATTCACTTGCAGAACGCAAGCTTCTAGAGGGCACATAGGTCTGAAGTACTGAATTTAGGTAAAGGGGTGCAGAGCCAGAGGTGGTTTTGTAGGCAAACATTAATGCCTTGAATTGGGACACGGCGCTCAGCCACCTCAGCCAGTTGGGGCAAACTCTCCCCTGTGCAGAGGATCTCTTTTCTCAGTATGGAGTTGGACTCGGTCAACCTCACAGCACGTCTCTCAATAGAACGTGCTCAGTCGATGCTGAACTGCCAGGAGTCTTTCCAGCACAAGAGGACGGTTTCACTGAAACAGTTTCAGAGGCTCCTGGGGCATATGGCATCCGCAGCCGCTGTCATGCCACTCTGATTCCTTCATATGAGACCACTTCAGCGTTGGCTTCACAACCGGGTCCTGAGATGGGCATGGTGACGCGGCACGTACTAGGTCTCAGTCACCCCGTCCTGCCGTCAGACCTTCAGCCCGTGGTCGGATCTTGCTTTTCTTCGGGCGGAAGTTACCCTAGTGCAAGTGTCCAGGCATGTTGTTGTATCAACAGATGCCTCTGCCATGGGCTGGGGAGCCATGTGCAATGGGCGTGCAGCTGCAGGGCTCTGGACAGGGCCCTGACTGCAGTGGCATATCAACTGCCTCGAGTTGCTAGCAGTATGGCTTGCTCTGCGCCTCTTCAAATCGATGCTACACGACAAGCACGTGCTGGTCCGTATGGACAACACTGCGACCATTGCGTACATCAACCACCAAGGCAGTCTACGCTCCTGTTGCATGTCGCAACTCGCCGCCATCTCCTCCTTTGGAGTCAGAAGCATTTGAGGTCAGTTCGCGCCGTTCATGTCCCAGGCGAGCTCAATCACGCAGTCGACGAGCTCTCACGTCAACCCGCCCTTCTGGGAGAATGGCGACTCCACCCCGAGACAGTCCAGCTGATTTGGAGACGCTTCGGGGACGCTCAGGTAGACCTGTTTGCCTCCCCAGACACATCCCACTGCCGGCAGTTCTATTCCCTGTCCCGAGGGGACCCTCGGCACGGATGCGCTGGCACACAGCTGGCCTCAGGGCCTACGCAAATATGCGTTTCCCCCAATGAGCCTTCTCGCACAAACACTGTGCAAGCTCAGGGAGGACGAGGAGCAGGTCCTCCTAGTGGCGCCATACTGACCCAATCGGACTTGGTTCCCAGAACTGATGCTCCTCGCGACAGCCCCTCCTTGGCGAATTCCTCTGAGGAGGGATCTCCTTTCTCAGAGAGGGGGCACCTAGGTGGGCTACCTCCAGCGGTAGTGAACACCATCACTTCAGCTAGAGCCCCGTCTACAAGACACGCTTACAGGCTTGAGTGGAACCTGTTCATCTCTTGGTGTTCTTCCCATTGGGAAGAACACCATAGATGCCCGATCAGGGTCGTGCTCTCTTTCCTGCAAGATGGGCTGGAGCGAAGGCTGTCTCCCTCCACCCTCACAGTGTATGTTGCTGCTATTGCTGCACATCACGATGCAGTAGACGGCAAGTCTGTGGGGAAGCACGACTTGGTCATCAGGTTCCTCAGAGGGGCGAGGAGGTTAAATCCTCTTGCCCCTCATCTGGTACCCTCTTGGGATCTCCCCTCGGTCCTGTTGGCCTTGAAGGAGGAGCCCTTCGAGCCTCTGCAGTCAGTAGAGCTTAAGTTTCTCTCATTAAAGACAGTGTTACTCACTGCATTGGCGTCAGTCAAGAGGGTAGGGGACCTGCAAGCATTTTCAGTCGACGATTCGTGCCTAGCTGACTCTCACATTGTCCTGAGACCCCGGCCTGGATATGTACCCAAAGTTCCCACCACGCCTTTTAGGGATCAGGTGGTGAACTTGCAAACACTGCCCCGGGAGGAGACAGACCCAGCCACTGCTCTGCTCTGTCCTGTCCGTGCCTTGCGCATTTACGTGGACCGCACGCAGAGCTTCAGGACCTCAGACCAGCTCTTTGTCTGCTTCGGAGGATAGCAGAAGGGAAAGGCTATCTCCAAACAGAGACTTGCCCACTGGATAGTGGAGGCTATAGTCTTGGCATACCAGGCCCAGTGCTTACCGTGCCCCCTTGGTGTAAGAGCACACTCTACAAGAGGTGTGGCATCTTCTTGGGCATTGGCGCGGGGCGCCTCAATAGCACACATTTGTAGAGGTGCCGGCTGGGCGACACCTAACACGTTTGCGAGATTCTATAATCTCTGTGTAGAGCCCGTGTCCTTCCATGTACTTGCCTCAGATGGCCAGTAACACCGGACCCGCTCAGTGTCAATCACGCTTGCTGCGCCATTCCCCTCTACGGACCGGATACGTGTGCCTTATTGCTTCTCAGTTCAGTTCCCCTTAGCACCCTGCTGAAGTTCCCTCCCGCACCCTCGGCAGTCAGGCATGGCGGAGAGCCAGACGCCAGATCCAGCACTTATGTGTTGCCCAAAGTCAGCCCTGTGCTGGGTTAGGTGCCCGTGTGTAGTGATTCCCCTTTGGGCGATCCCACATGTGTATTCTTCCATGGCACAGCTCCCCTCACGGTGAGCCTGTGTCTTTCCCTGCTGTCTTTGCTCTCACCCCAGGCCGGCTGAGTCTACCTCAGAGACTTCCATATGTAGTACTGCCCTTGGCCAGTCCATATGTGTATCTCCACATGGTACCTCCTTACGCAGAATGTGGCTTCCATAGCATTCTCCTACTTGGATACGCTTTCCCAGTGTTATCCAATATCCACTGTATGGAACAGCAGTGGCTGTCATCTCTGCCTAAATCCTGTCCTGTCTTCCATCCCAACTGGCGTGGGGGGGACTTGCCAGCTTCCGCAGGGCACTGGAGGGAGTCAGCAATAGTGCCGTTTTCATAGGGATCCCATTTACGTCAGTCACTATGACATAACGTCGAACGTGACTGACTTAAAGGGAAGTCTCGGTTATGTAGGTAACCCTCGTTCCCTGAAGGAGGGAACGGAGAAGTTACGTCCCGTCGCCACAGCTATACCACCGCTGTACGGCCGAGGCACATTGTCTCAGCTCCTCAGCGAAAAACTGATGTGCGTCTACAGGCGCTCTCCTTTTATACCCGCACTGCGGGGCGGGGTGCACGTGGCAAAGCACGCACGCCAACTGTCATTGGCTTGTTTTGTTAACACTCGAAGGTGACTGGGCTCTCTGGCGAGATCCCATTTATGTCAGTCACTATGACGTAACGTGTCCGTTCCCTCCTTCAGGGAACGAGGATTACCTACGCAACCGAGACGTTACTGCTATCATAAAAATACACTTATATGTAGGATTAAAATTCTATGTGTCACATTTAATGTCCAACAACAAATATTTTAGCAGAATGTATATTTTATTCAGAATTCTTGCACTATTATTCTATTCTGTTCTGTCTGTGCTGCGCGCATGCGTTCAGCAGCGCTCGTTTGCTCGCGTGAGCCTCGCCTACTTCTGACAGCAAAATGGATATATTTGCATGACTTTTTAACATTTACAGATGGAAAATATACCCCTGACGTGTCAGTTATGCACTGAGGAAAACACAACGTCTCAAATGAATTAAACAGCACAAATATTCACTGTTTGCCATGGGGGATCGATTTGATCCATGATCAACATTAAGGTCTGCTTAAGAATAAGCGTGCACAACAAATTATCCTGACTCATTGAACCTGGATCGAATTAGTGATATTGCGTGAACTTACATTGTCGTTTATGAAACAGCTTTAGTCCCGATTGATTTGTTAGGTTATTTCAAGTCAGGTTTTGGACTTTAATCGCCGTTTTTCTTAGCGTCTTTTATGAAACAGCCATCTGGTTTCCTGACTGAGCCTGGTCTTGTTTGGGTTTGGGTTCCTTGTCACTGAGTACGTTTACATGGACAACAATACTCCGATTTTAATACTATTAAGACAATACTCTGACTAAGAATGCACCATGTAAACAGAAATTTTTGATTACCTTAATCCGGCTAAAGTCATAATCGAAGTAAACACAGTGATCAACCGTTTGACGGCAAATAAAAGAGCTTCAACACCACCGCCGTCTGTATTCGCGTACAAATAATTAACTGCACTTGAAGCTGTCATAAAATTAAAAATGAAACACCCAAAACTGTATATGGCATCATCACGAAGACGAACTATATGTTTAAATGTGAAATTCTGGAGGGGACGTCGGATGGCGTCGGATGGTGACGTAATGACGTGTGCCATTAATCGAACTAAGTACTATAACATGTAAAATGGGAACATGAAAGGATTATTCTAAAAGCAACTCATGTAAACACCTTAATCATAATATTGTCTTATTCACAATAATGTAAATAATTAGATTACTGATGTCCATGTAAACGTAGTCACTGTTGCCTTTTGTCTTACTTAGTTGAACACCATTGGATAAGAACTGAACTGAATTATGACAGTTTTTTATATAAATATAATTTACTTGTTACTTTGTGGTTTAAAAGGTGTGTTAATGTTTATAATGTAGTGCATTTGTTCATTGTTAATATATATTTATATTAAAGTATTTGGTAATTTTATAATTAAAGCCTTTTAATCTTTTTAAATGGTTGTATTTGTGTTTCACTGCTGAATTACATTTAGCAGTTTCTGGGCCACAATTGGCCCGGGGACCAAGCCGAGTCTCAGCCAGATCTGGCTTAAAGTGTCTGGGCCAGACCTGGGCCACATAAAATAATAGAAGTCACTCTACAGTATGCGGGCCATATCTGGGCCACGTCAATAAAGTCATTTTATAGGGCCTGGGCCGCATCTGGGCCAGAGGAAATTTTTGAGTCGGTTTTCAGTGTGTGAGCTAGTTTTGGGCCGGGAACCCAGCCAGAATTGAGCCAGAACTTAAGCAAGATTGTGGCCCAGAGGTGGGCCAGACAAATTTTGCTATCTAGGCAGAGTATGTGCGATCGCGAATCTCGAAAGTGAAAGTGAAACTAAAAAGCGATTGTGCAATTGAAAGCAGTTTCAATGCCCAGCATATTAATAGCAGCTCCCTGATGCCCGCATTTTATTTACAGTATAATTACCAAACGATATAACTGCGCGAGAAAGTATTGAAATATATATTTTCCCTTTGTTTCTTTCCTGCTGTGTGAACTACTGAAATGAGTTGCACTGTGAAACAGCCAATCAGAGCAGAGCTCAACATTGAGCCGCACTGTGAAACAGCCAATCAGAGCAGAACTCAACATTATTATTCATGACCCTTCCAAATAAGGTAATAACAGACCAAATCCTACGGTTTTAAATGGACATGTAAAACCGTTTCTGGAGATATTTTGCCCTTACCTAAGCCACATACCTTCTATGTAGATATCAGAGAACAATTTAAAATATTGTATCAATGCATTCTAAGGCACCTTTAATATGAACAAAGAGCCATCAAACATCCACACGTGTGTGAAGATGAACTCCATCCTCCACTCCTTCATTGTGGCAGATTTACATCAATGTCTCGCTTATCCTGAGATGCTTTATTGATTTTTCATCCATATTTTGGCCAAATTTTAAAGTTTATCTTCACCTGCTGACTTTATGACACACCTGTGATTCTAAAAGCTGACTGGCTTGAATGGTTACCTCAGAAAATGATTGGTTAAATTTGAAAGGAGGCAAATATCATTTTAGTTGCATTTAGGCCACATTTTGGACATAAGTAATCAACATTCCGTCATTTGAATATCCATTCTGATTAGTAATTAAGTTTAGTAATATATCTAATGTAGAAACCACATTTTACTGCTCCAGACACGTCAACGCATCCGCCATCTTGAACAGTCAGCATTTCAGACGCTGCTCATCAGTCACATTTGTTTGTGAAAATCTCTCTCAACTCTGTGCAGCCTATGGGTGTAAGAATCGCTGGGTTATAAATTCCTGATCAAATAAGATAACCTTTCACTAGTGAGAATGTGTTGTTTGTGAAACATACAGCAAATAATATATTAAATTATGTGTCAATTTAAATCACGTGAGCCATTTGTTTATTGACGACATTTTAATATATATAACATCTTATATATGAGAGAGGATCCTCCGATCATCCACCACTGTTGTCCTCCATGGACATCCAGGCCTTTTTATGTTTCTGAGCTCACCAGCGCATTCTTTTTTTTCTCAGAATGTACCAAACTGTTGATTTGGCCACTCCTAATGTTCATGCTATCTCTCTGATGGATTTGTTTTGATTTTGAAGCCTTACAATCATCTTTTTCACTTGTATGGAGAGATCCGTTGACCGCATGATGTGGGTTCACAGCAACAGCTTCCAAATGCAAATGGCACACTTAGAATCAACTCCTTTTACCTGCTTAATCGATGTAGAAATAACAAAAGAATATCCCACGCCTGTCCATGAAACAGCTTTTGAGTCAATTGTTCAATTACTTTTGGTCCCTTGAAAAGGGGGGGAGGTACATATTAAAGAGCTGTAATTCCTTAAACCTTCCTCCGATTTTGATGAGAATACTCTCAAATTAAACCTCAGAGTCTGCACTTCAAGCCCAAATTCGTTATATAACTGTAACTTGAAGTTTTGGTTAGCAGGTAAAATAATACAAAAATTGTGCCTGTGTCCAAATATATATGGACCTAACTGTATGTATGTATATATATGTATATTATATATGTATGTATATATATATATATATATATATATATATATATATATATATATATACACACACACACACAGTGTATGCATAATTATTAGGCAAGTTGATACTCTGATCTTTTTTTTTTTTTCCATACCTTTTACCAATTCCAAACCACATCAATCTTCACTCTTAATAACAACTATTTATTTTGTATTTAATCATTTATAAATCTCCTATCCTGAGAAGTCTATCTTGCAGAGATTGACTAAAAAATGAGCTCCCAAAACTTACTGACAGATTCTGGAAAATAAATTCTTGAAAAAGTGGTACAAGAGGATGTGGTGCTGGTCCTTCAAGTGTACCTCTCAAGTTATCTGTCTATAAAGCCTATAAAAATCAGTCTTCATGTATTTTACTACACTTCAGTACGTTATTCTTATTAAGTGAGGGTAATTTTTTTTAGGATTTTTTACCCAAGCAAAGTCTCTGTGAACCTGACACGTACTTTTGGAGACTCCAGGTAGGTTGCGTTCTGGAAAATGGTTGCGCTGGAGACTAAATGGTTCCTGGTGGTTTTGCACAACCCGATCTCATGAAAGTGCGTATAAATAGTGCGCCAAACAAAAAACAAAAACTCATGGTATTGATACGCAGAAATGGACTTTGGCGTGTATATGCTATGTGATGGGTAGGATTAGTGTTGTGGGGTAGATGCTTATCATATATACGCGAAAACTGCGTATCATATGCACGCCAACAAATTTCATATCATATGCACGTGAAAACTGCGTATTATATGCACGCCAAACATGTGCATATCATATGCATGCCAAAGTCTATTTTCATTTTTATTTGGCGTACTATTTATATGCATTTTCATGAGACCGGCCATGTGTTAACTTTGCAATTCTGTATTACATTAGTTTTGAATATTTCTCATGGGCACTTAATAATTTTTGACTTTTCATTCTGAGCTAAATCTCTTTTTTTGGCTCATTTTATCTGTAAAAGAAAACCTGCTTAATTATGCACACCTGAATATAAGGAGTTTTTGGTGGTGGTGGTTGAGGAGATACCCCCTCACAATGTAAAGCACTTTGAGTGCTTAGAAAAGCGCTATATAAATGTAATAATGAATTATTTTTCACTTCCAGCCTTCATGGACAATTTTATATAACTTATAAATGATTAAATACAAAATTAATTGTAGTTATTAAAGGTGCACTAAGCAATATTTGAAAAACGCTTTTGACCACAGTGTTAGACCAAGTCCCAAAACACACTTGTAGCCAATCAGCAGTAAGGGGGCATGTCTTGTAATGATGGAGAGAAGAGAGCACTCAATTTGAGTGTACAGGACGGATATTAGCAGATCAACTATAGATAGAGAGATGGCAGATAAAAAAAAGGGGAAAATATCAGAGGAACAAAACATTAAAAATAAGGGTTACGACCAGGTAGGACCTGCGTAAATATCAGAGCAGCTTTCCAGCAGTGGAGAGAACTCAAGGAGCGGGAAGGCCTAGAAGCGGACGCTAAGGTTGCGTTGTTTCTTCTTCTTGATAGGTGAGTGATGTTGATTTTGCACTGTTTCACATAACTTATCTGTGTTGGCTTTTGTTTGAATATGCTTGTGTGTCGTCTTAGCTTGTTTCTGCGATCATTATGCCAGGGTTGTGTACATACGAGCGTGTTTGGTTTGGTGCTTTCAAATATCAACATTGTTTGCCAAAAATCGCTTAGCGCACCTTTAAGATTGATGTGGTTGGTAAAAGGTGCTTGAAAAAACATATGATCAGAATATCAACTTGGCTAATAATTATGCACGCACTATATACAGTGCCACTTGAAAGTTTGTGAACCCCTTGCAGAATCTGTGAAAACAAAATAAGAGAGATCATACAAAATTCATGTTATTTTTTATTTAGTACTGTCCCGAGTAAGATATTTTACATAAAAGATGTTTACATTTAGTCCACAAGACAAAAAAATAGCTGAAATTATTAAAATAACCCCATGCAAAAGTTTGTGAACCGTTGGTTCTTAAAACTGTGTGTGGTTACCTGGATGATCCACGACTGTTTTTTTGTTTTGTGATGGTTGTTCATAAGTCCCTTGTTTGTTCTGAACAGTTAAACTGAGCACTGTTCTTCAGAAAAATCCTCCATCTCCTGCGGAATCTTCAGGTTTCCAGCATCTTTTGCATATTTGAACCCTTTCCAGCAGTGACTGTATGAATTGAGATCCATCTTTTCACACTGAGGACAATTGAGGGACTCAAACACAAATATTAAAAAAGGTTTTTATATATATGTGTAGCTTTTCCAATGTAAACTTGCTCGGTAGTGCTCCCGGTACAGCAGAGCACTTGTGATGTGAAGCGCTCAAATACGAGTCCTGTAAAATACAATGCACAATAAAGCTAAACATAAAGCAAGCTAAAAATAATTTTTTAAAATCTCACATTTGCTTTCATTAGGATCAGGTTTAGTGTAGGTGCTACGCTATTTTTAACATTAATCTTTCAGTGTATATTGAATTTCTCTACCACTGTGATATGTATAATGACCAACATGATCACAACATTGCCAGATTTACGTTTATCAGTTTCAGATAAAACTGAACACACATTTAGCGCCTATCACTGGACATTTCACTCTGAAAGCATTGCGAAACATGCAAGCAGCAAAGTAATATCAATTTGCGTGAATATTGCCACAGGCACATTTTTCCAATGAGCCTGGGTTGAAAAACGTACTCGGTTACTTTCGTAACCTCGGTTCCCTTAGATATGGGAACGAGTACTGCGTCGTAAGACGCTTGTGTGGGAAAAACTCCTTTTTTCCTCTTCAACTGAAGCCTTTTCAATCACACAGTGAAACTGCACGTCCATTGGTTCGTGCAGTGCTATAAAAAGGCAGGGACGTCCAGGTTGTAAAACCTTACAAATGTGGACGGCGAGGACCATCCGGCCACCTCACAAATTTCCGAAATGGACACCCCGCTGGACTTTGCCCAGGAAGAGGCGATGCCTCTGGTGGAATGGGCTCTGACTCCAATGGGGCACTGCAAACCCAAGGAGGAGTATGCTAGGGTGATAGCATCCACTAACCACCTGGAAATTCTTTGCTTCGTAACAGGGTGACATTTAGCGCGGTTACCGAAGCTGACAAAAAGCTGTTCTGATCTCCTGTATGAGGCAGAACGCTCAATGTACACCCTCAGGGCCCTGACGGGGCAGAGCAGGGATAATTCCTGGACATCCGTTGAAGGGGAAAGCACTATGACCTGGGCTCTGAACGGAGTGGAAAGCACCTTAGGTACATAACTCAGCCTTGGTTTCAGGACGACCTTGGCGTCGCAGGGTTGATGGAAAGGGCCTGTAGGTCTCCTACTCGCTTAACCGACGCCAGCGCTAACAGCAGGGCAGTTTTAAACTAGAGTGATCTGAGGCTCGTGGTTTGCAGTGGTTCAAACAGGGGGCCTTTCAAGGCCCTTAGTACGGTTGGTAAGTGCCAAGGTGGAACTGTATGAGGACGCGGGGGGTTAATTCTCCTGGCGCCTCATATATACTGGACCACCGCACTATTCCTGTCCACCGATCGGCCAGCAATAGTGGCATGGAAAACCGCTATGGCTGCCGCGTAAACTTTGATGGTGGATGAGGAACGCTGTTTATCCAGCATCTCCTGCAGAAACGAAAGAACCACTGATACATCAGAGGTAACCGGATCTAAGTCACGATCTTGACACCAAGCTGAGAAAATAGACCATTTCAGAGCATAGAGGCGTCTGGTAGACGGGGCTCTAGCTTCTGCCATAGTGTTTAAGACACGCTCTGGGAGGTCAAAAGGCTCCCGTTGAGCAGCCACACATGCAGGGCCCATAACTCGAGCTGTGGATGCCACAGCGTGATATTTGCTTGAGAGAGGAGGTCCCGTCTCAAGGGAATGGGCCACGGGGCTGCTTCGAGCAGCTGGAATAACTCCGACACCCACGGCTAGTTCCTCCAGAGGGGGGCTATTAGAAGAAGCTTGTGCCATTGTTCCCTGACTCGTCTGAGTACCTGCGGTAGCAGAGCGATTGGAGGGAACGCATAGAGCGGGAGGCTGGGCCACTCGTGGGCCAGGGCATCCGTGCTCTTCGTGAAAAAGGTTGGGCAATGAGAGTTGTCTTCGGAGGCGAAGAGGTCTGCTCGAGCTCTGCCAAAGTCTTCCCAGATTTTCTGAACCGCGAGTGGGTGGAGCGTCCATTCTTCCGAGGAGATGTTGTTCCTTGACATGTCACCTCCTTGGTTCATTTTGCCCGGCACATGCGTCACCTTCAGTGAGCGCAGATTGGTCTGAGCCCAAACAAGAAGGTCGTTCGCCAGCATGCAGAGGCGCTTCGAGACGAGGTGTCATACTGGTGATTTATGTATGACACCACGGACCTGCTGTCTGAGCGTATTAGCACATTGTGTCCCCTTATGTCCGGCAGGAAGAACTGACAGGCACGGCACACTGCTAGCATCTCTAGGCAGTTGATGTGCAGACCCGACTCTTCTTCGGACCAAAGACCGAAGGTTGGTTTGCCTTCGCACAGCGCTCCCCAACCCTTGTTGGAAGCATCTGTCGTGACAACCTTCCTTCTGTGCGCCGTGTCTAAGATCACACCCTGAGCGGTCCCTTCCTTGAAGGAGGCCGCGCAGCGCTGAATCGTCATGGCTCGTTCCGCTGAAACAGTTGCTGTCGATAACTGTCACCAGGAATGACACTCGTTGCCACCCCCTCGAATGCGAATCTCAAGAATCGTCTGTGATGGGGGGCTACCTGGATCTGAAAGTATGCGTCTTTCAGATCCAGTTACATGAACCAGTCCCCTGGGCATATTTGCGAGAGGATCTGCTTCAATGTGATCATCCTGAACGACCTTTTTACCAGGGCGTGATTCAGGAGTCTGAGATCTAGAATAGGTCGCAGGCCGCTATCTTTTTTGGGGACGAGGAAGTAGCAGCTATAGAAGCCTGACTCGCTCTGGGCTGGAGGAACGACTTCTATGGCTCCCTTAACCAGCAGATTCATCACCTCTGTGTGCAGGACTTGAGCATCCTCGCTGCGCATTGTGGTGGCGACCACACCGCGGAAGTGTGGTGGTTTTAGAGCGAACTGGAGTGAATAACCTCGTCTTATCGTAGCCATTACCCATTCTGACACACCGGGGATGGCCTGCCAGGCCTCGCCCCATGTGGCAAGAGGCTGAATAGGCTCTAAAGACTGGCTGCATAAGGGCAGGACGCTTATGGTAGGCAGAAGAGGATATTTGCTCTCTTTTTGAAAATGTATGTGTTTTATTTTGTCCGCTATCAAAGCGGTTGGACGCCCGGGCGCTAGAGTGGGCCTGTGGGGAACCAATAACACACTTCCCTCTGCACCCAGTGCTGAGCGGGGTGACAAGAGGCACATTGGAGGCTGCTTGCGGGGTGGTCCGGCGGTAGCGAGACTCAGGCCCCTTCTCTTCCTGCCTGGCTGATCAGGAGGACTTCTGAAGCGCCGGATCCAAGGCGATCTTGGGCCAGGGTCCTTGGCGCTTCGGGAAGGGGTAGCGTCTTGCCGAGCGGGAACGCCCTCTATCCTGCCGATCCTTAGGAGGTCGGGGCTCAGGAGTGGCCGGCGTTGGCTTGGCAGGCTGCTGAGTCGGCGCAGGCTTGGGCGACTAGAAGCAGCAGAAGAGCTGGCGCGTTTCGGGAGGAAGTGTCGCATCGCTTGAGATGACTTCTGAGCCTCCGTAAAACGCTCCGCAAAGCCCTCCACAGCTGGCCCGAACAGGCTGTTCGACGAGACCGGAGCGTCGAGGAACGGAACTTTATCCGCCTCTTTCATCTCCGTCAACGTGAGCCAAAGGTGGCATTCCAACACTACCAGGCTGGACATTGACCGCCCGATAGCCTAGGCGGTGGCTTTGGTGGCGCGCAGGGCCAGGTCCGTCGTGCTCCTCAGGTCCCTGAATGAAGCTGCATCGAGACCGGTCTCCTCACTGGCGAGCATCTTTGCCTGGAAGACCTGAAGCACAGCCACAGAGTGCAGCGCCGAAGCCATTTGTCCAGCTGCCGAGTAGGTGCATCCAGCGAGTGCAGACGTGGCTCTGCACGGCTTGGATGGATGGCTCACCTTCGCTTTCCATCCGATAGCCGTGGGCGGGCAGAGATGCGCGGCTACGGACTCATCCAGAGGGGGCAGGTGCTCATATCCCTTCTCTTCAGCGCCGTCAACGGAGGTGAGGGCAGAGGAAGCAGAAGGACGGATGCGAGACGAGTAGGGGGCGTGCCACGATTTAGTGAACTCGTCGTGGACTTCGGGGAAGAAAGGGGACGAGCGTTTGCAGGGGGCGTGCTGGCGCCCCGGGAGAACCACTCGTCCAGCCTGCTGAGAGACGGCTCCTCAGGCGGAGACCACTCGAGCCCGAGCTCACTGACAGCCTTAGTCATAACAAAGACGAGCTCCTCGTCAGTTCTGGGTCTGGCGCTGCGTGAAGAGGACGGCGGCAAGAGGGCGGGGTCAGACACCGAGCCCAATAACTCCTCCACATCTGAAGCCGCCAGAGAAAGGCTGTCATTCATCTCATTATCACTCCTACTGAACGAGATCATGTCGCTCGCAGCCACAGAGGGACGCTGATCAGGTTGAGTGAAGAGGACCAGCGAATCCTCTCTCTGCGGTGACGGCGAGGCACGTGGGCACTCATCCGACGTGAGCTCGCTCGTCTCCGGCCGCTCGAATCCTCTGCCCCGCTGTCTTTTTCTCGCAGGTCCCTGGGAGGAAGAAGACGGCAGGGCGTGAGGGACGGAGTCGCTTTCTGAAAAGAAAGCTATTCGCAAGCGCAGAGAGGCAAGACTGAAACTCTCGCAATGAGAGCAATCAGTCCCGCTGAGCGCAGCGTCAGCGTGGGATTCCCCCAAGCATGACACACACTCAGCGTGACCGTCATCAGCGTGCAGGGGAGTCCTGCACGTCTTAAAATGACGGCGCGGCATTTGAAACAACGCCGTCAAAATTTGCTCTTTTGTGAGGCTCTTTTAGATAGTCGCCGGATGGCGGCAGGGGATAGACTGGGATCTGCGAGCTGAGCGCTGCAAAAGGTCCAATCCAGCTGCTGAGTCGTTTCAACGGTGAATCTCGGCATCAGCGAGGAAGAAGCTTCGTCGCTGAAGAGAAGAAATCTGAGATCCGGTGGCGAAGCGGCCGCTTATATAGCCACAGTCCCCGCCCGTTTTGGCGGGCTATGGCAGGCTGCTCAGCCATAGGCTCGCTCGTCGCCGCCGCCGAGCCATTGGTTTGTTTTTATAGCACTGCACGAACCAATGGACGTGCAGTTTCACTGCGTGATTGAAAAGGCTTCAGTTGAAGAGGAAAAAAGGAGTTTTTCCCATACAAGCGTCTTACGACGCAGTACGAGTGAAAATATCGACAGGGAACACTGCTCTCTCCATGCTCTATAACTGATGCTCTTATGTTATTTAAAAGCACAGATGAACGGCATGGAATCCCAACCATCTGCACGAGCGCAACTGTTTCACGTCTCTTCTGCGCTCACCGCCTACGTGGCTCGCCATTTTCCATTTATCTCCCCGAATGACTATAAAAATCCGTCAGGGCCGAGCGGAGATTGAGGCTTTCTCGCTCCTGCGGGCTCCGGGCCTGTAATGCAGAAGTCTGTTTTTATTATTCTTGCTAAAGGAACACTATTTCATCAAGCGTCCGATTCCGGCAGCAGAGCGGAGAGGAGATAGACCCGGTGCTCAGGCTATATTTCTTCCAATCAAACATCCCGCGGCGGGGAAAAAAATGAGTGGGCGCCATCAAAGCCCAGAATAATGCTGCCACCTTTTATGTAAAAGGAAAGGACTGATGGACAAATACAGGAAGGAACGACAAGTTTAATGACGTGTGTTGAGGGGACCCGAGATTGGAAAAGTGACAGGGAGAAGCGGCCTCCTTGGCGGAATATAAATTGTGGGGGGCCCGCCGTAAAAAGGCTTTTATCTGGAGTGAATATGGGACGTAATGCTCGGGTCAGGGTTAAGTCATTTTCTCCGGCGAGTTAAGCGAATAATGAAAGCAAGTCGGCGAGGAGAAGGAGCAGTGCCTGTGCCAGTTTGTCTTCATTTATTATGCCAAATCTCGTGATTTTGGCGTGGCGGCACGAGGTGCCGCGACTCGCGCCGGTGGACGACGTATCGCTTAATTTACACAAGGTAATGAAAGCAGGGAACGGGAGGACAAAACAATTTACCTGCTGACACGGGAAGCGGTGATTTGCGAACACGGGGGTTATCGGCGGAGCGGGCAGAGGGCCAGGAGGAGGAAGAGGAAGACGGGCTGAGGCGATAAAGATAGAGAGCAAAGAGACGGGGTGGGTGGGGGGTGTCCTGTGTGTGTGATCACAGCTCTGATGAGGGTCCTACACACACACACAGACACACACACACACTAAGTGAGCTGTACACAAACAGCCAGGTATGAATTGTGCCCTTTAGGAAAAGCGATTTTGGAGGCTTTTGAGCATCCTGTCAGATAAATAATGCAGGATAAATCACCCTGTTTTAAGTCAAATGAACGCTTTCTTTATATAAATGTGGTTTAGAGTGAATGGCAAAACAAATACACACTTTGTCATGTTTTTAGTCCTTACGTTGTGCTAAAGACGCTTTACCTAATTTGGTGTTCCTTGTCAAAAATGTCCGGTCTACAAAAAAAAAGTGACCCGTGCTGGCAAGATAAATTGGAATGTCCTCAGATGAGTTCATTAGGCCCTCATCTAGCAATCCCAGTGCTCCAAATAATAATTAAACATCTAAAATCAGTTGTAGTTCTAAATTCAGAACTAATACACCCACAGCACACTCCCACTTTACGATATGCCACGCACTGCACTTTAACTCCAACACAGTTCAAACTGGACTACACGTACACACTGCACTAATACATCAATCTATCTGCTACCACTGGACACCATCCAATGCACATCCATGACATTTGCGTATCCAGCTTACGTATAATCTACTGCACCTTCGCATATTATTGTGTGTATATATGTGTACATAATGTAGAATGTGTATATACGTGTATAATTGTGTATTGATAACTGTATGTATGTCTAATAGTACACTGTGTGTACTGAGTATCTGTATGTGTATATTGCACATTGTCATCTGAAGTATGTAATGGTACTGTCTGTATGTTAATTGTTTCTGCACTGCCTGGAGCACGCTCTCAAGAATTTCACTCACCAAGGCACACGTGCTGAGATGATGTGACAATAAAAGTGATTTGATTTGATTTGAAAATTATCTTTCTTTGTACGTTTTCTGAGAGGAGTACCCTTTCTCGACACAGATGGCACAAAATCCCAATAAATACACACAGAATTACAGTATTTAAGTAGGATATTCATGCAAACATAATCTGTTATGTCTTAAGTGAACATTTGGGGAACTGTTGGGGAAGAACATTTGATGTGTAACATTACTGTATATTAGATCCGTGCATTACAGTAGGTCTTAATATACAGTCTGTCTGTCTCATTAATGTTAATATAACAATAAAAGACAACAGGGAATCATTCGCTGCTCTTGAATGAACTGCTTTTGTTGTTTTAATAATCAATTTATTTGTAATAAACACACTAAATGGATTTTACATTTGAATATTTGTTTTTCTTATTCAAATGCTTTTGTTTAGATGTAAAATGAAAAAGGTAATGCATTATTTGTTTCTTTCTTATAGGCTATTTGTTCTACTGTTTTTTGTTCTTATTTACAATAACAAAGATAAAATAAAAATAGCTATATTGTGATTATTAATATAGTAATTATTATTAAGAAAACAACTGGAGGAAAAAATAAAACATTGCTGGGTGATTTTTCTTTGGAACCTTCAGAAATCTTTTACTTGATTTTTCTCAAAATTGACTTTGCTGACTCCATTGACTTCAAATGGCATACATCATTTTGAAGGTCTTTTAATGGAGAATGTGAAAATAAAAATAACTCATTTTTGAAAATTTTACTCATTGTGACTCATTTTGCGAGCACAGGTCACAATTGTTTGTAAATCTCTCATTATGCTATATTATTAAATGTTGGATTCGATCTTTCTGACAACTTGTTTTCTTTGAATTAGCACAGGTTTTGTATTTCTTTGTGCAACTGATTGATTGTAGGCTCCACTGATCTGAGCTTAAACTTCTGTTTTTAGGAGACAAAAAGCATTATTTGTGGGTAATTTTGTTAATATTCACTTAAAAACTACGGAACATAAACTACGGAACATTAAATGCAATATTTGGTGATATTATAGCATAACAAGACATTTGTAAGCAATTGTTTGTAGGCTGGTCATTTCTGACCAGGAACAACACAAGTGTAAGTGGGAAAAAGTGGGAGACAAATCCCCAAAAAAAGTATGAAAATTATCCCAATTTAGAACATCCTCACTGGGTCAAATTGATCGGAACACAATATGAGTGTTAAAAGAATCATTTATTATGAATCATTTATTAATTTTAGATATTTCAGATTGCAAAAATCTTTCAGATTTCACATTTTTGTTTAGTGCAACATCAGATGCTGTAAACATGAATGATGCTGATAAATGAAATAAATATTATGAAATATGAGATCAAGTACTTTTCAAAATACTCATTTTTATAAGGTAACATAGACTTTAGCCCTACTTGAGCTGCTGTAGTGTGATTTGAATGTGAGGGAGGAAGGGCGAGATATAGTGAAAAGTCACATGACAGGAAGCAGTGCCTCCATATTAGTGTGACCGGACAATTACCCTGTCAGTGAGATAAAACCCGCTTCGCACATCCTCCTGAATGGGTCAAACGGTGGAAATGGACTGACCAATTACAGAGTAAACGACTGACCCACTTAGACATCATTACTTTCACTCGCTTCTGTATCAAAGTGAGTCAGGTGGTTTTCAATGAAATAAAGCTGCACCTCCACACCTGTGACCATCAGAACACTTATTCACTGAGGGTCTGATGACTAATGGCCCTAAAAGAAGGTGACTACTAATAAAATAAAAATAGTCAAACAATTGTAACAGATACAAGCTACGTGTCATGCTCTTTAGAGGATTATTGTCAGTGTTGGGAAGGTTACTTTGGAAATGTAATAGGTTACAGAACACAAGTTATTATTTAAAATGTAATAAGTAGTGTAACTATTTCAGTTACTTTATTAAGGTAATGTAACTGATTACATTTGATTACTTTTTGATTACTTTTCTACATTTCCAGCGAATATTTTCAACTGCTAATCATTTTCAATCATTTAAAGCAAGCAGGGTTAACATTACAGTAGTGCTCAATACTGATTACTGTCAGACTTTCGAAATCCTTCATCACTTGAATTAAGATTATAACAATTTAATTTTAAAGCACAGCCACCACAAAATCAGATTTTAGCAGCTCTTATTTTGAGATCATTCTGATGTTAAATACTGATTTTAAATCATAACAATAAATAGTTTAATAGCAAAGATACTGTTTTTGAAATCAAATCTTTGACAGGAAACACTGGCATCTAACAATGTTTTGGAAAAAAAACAGTTAATCTTAAAACATAAAGCATATACATAAATCCAAATAGGAAATAAAACCAAATAAGCATCAAATAATAAAATTATCAAATAAGCATATGTCCTATCCTGTGTCCTAAACGCCTGAAACATTGGTGTCTCATATTTTAGAGCAGTTGATGCAATTAATGAAAGAGATCAATCAAATCTGTATGTGTGAAAATATTCAGATGTAATCCACTTTGTAATCATTAACATTTTCAGAAGTTACTGTAATTGAATTACACATTTTTTTCTCAGTAACTGTAAAAGGTAACAGTTACGTTCATTTTGTAATTAATTTAAGTAATTCCGTTACATGTAACTAATTACTTCCCAGCTGTTACAGAGCCGACGAGACGAGAGACGTGCAGATCCATGTGCGAGCTTTTTATTTACAGAGGCATGGTCAGGAAACAAGCAAGGGTCAAACAATGGCAAACAGGTATATCACAGGCAAGACCAAGAGTAATCCTAGGGCAAGCGTAGGTCTGCGATTGGCGAACAATATCCAACAGGGCAAGGCAGAGAGATAATCCAGGTACACGAGCAATAATCCAAACGAGGTGCAAACAGAGTCCGAACGGCAAGGCAAACGGTTAATCCAGGAAACACGGGCAGAAATCAAAACACGAGAAAACAGGCAAGGCAAGACTATGACAACTAAGTGGGCTCCGTAGAGTAGCTATCGCTAGGAGAGAGATATGTGCATACAATACTCAGCAGTGAAAGAGAGGAAGTCCATGGCTTATGTAAGGTGTGTGATTGGCTGCAGCTCAGTGTAATGAGTGCAATGGATTGTGGAAACTGGAGTCCAGTGTACGTGTAACAGTCTGTGCAGTGTGAGAGTCCATATGATAAACGAGCGACCTCTTGTGGAGAGTGAGCAGAAGGGTACAGACCAGATTCATGACACCAGCACTGATTATTGTATTATTATTTTTGTAGCTATAGGTAAATAATTAATGTACATGCACTTGAACAGACTTTGATGAGATTTGGTTTTAATGAATAGTATTTACATTAGCAATGTACAAATACTTTTTTTTCAATAGTTGAACAGAATGTTACTTCAATTGCTTTTAACCTAGAAACAATGTAAACAATGTTTACCAAAACCAGGTTTGATTTGTTTGGTTTTGTTAAGTCTAAACCTACACTAAAAATCAGAGTTTGTTCAGTTAGCTTTGTGTATCAGGTCCCTGGTTCCCCATCACACACATTTTCCATAGACTTCTATTGTTTTTATACTGACCAAACAATATTTTCTATCCCTAACCCAAACCTACCCTTCACTGAACACGTTTGCATTTTTACACTTTTAGATAAACATCCATTAGTAATTTTAATATATTTTTTTTCCCTCGTGGGGACCAGCCTGGTCAAAAATTTCAGGTTTTACTATCCTTGTGTGGACAATAGAATAAACCAGTACTCACACACACACACACACACACACACACACACACACAGAGAAGACCAATCAAGATTTAATGGGCAGCAGAGCTGAAGGATCCAGAGCAGCAATCAGAGACAGAAGCCGTGGCTCTCAGGCTCTTTAAGAGTCGTCTATGAGAGATGGCCATAATTACCATCAACAGCACGCAACAGGTATTTTTATCCCCGGAGCAGCTCCAGTGCCTCACAGCTCTATCCCTGATCAAGACCCCAGTACAAATCTGAAATTACTGTGCTGACGTTTAAAGGGACAACTGGCAATTACTGAAGCCGGCCCACATGAACTCCAGCAATTACACTTGTGTTTGCAAACTAATGGAGTAACTGACCGTTACCAGTGTATCAGTGTCAGCTGTGATAAACACATCTCTCTCATGTTCCAGACCTGTGTGATACTCTTCTTCTGTGGATGTCAGATGTTAGGCTGAAAGCTCTGCTCCTCATGTGACTGCTGAAGACTTCAGGCCAGATTTACTAACAGCTTGCACCAGCGCAAACCCTCTTTTGGTATTAATAAGTAAAAAGTAAAAACTCAATTCATTTTCTGCATAGATAAATTGATTTTCAGGGATAACTTAACTTAAAAACAGTATATATCTTATATACCATATACAGGTGCATCTCAATAAATTAGAATGTCGTGGAAAAGTTCATTTATTTCAGTAATTCAACTCAAATTGTGAAACTCGTGTATTAAATAAACCCAGTGCACACAGACTGAAGTAGTTTAAGTCTTTGGTTCTTTTAATTGTGATGATTTTGGCTCACATTTAACAAAAACCCACCAATTCACTATCTCAACAAATTAGAATATGGTGACATGCCAATCAGCTAATCAACTCAAAACACCTGCAAAGGTTTCCTGAGCCTTCAAAATGGTCTCTCAGTTTGGTTCACTAGGCTACGCAATCATGGGGAAGACTGCTGATCTGACAGTTGTCCAGAAGACAATCATTGACACCCTTCACAAGGAGGGTAAGCCACAAACATTCATTGCCAAAGAAGCTGGCTGTTCACAGAGTGCTGTATCCAAGCATGTTAACAGAAAGTTGAGTGGAAGGAAAAAGTGTGGAAGAAAAAGATGCACAACCAACCGAAAGAACCACAGCCTTATGAGGATTGTCAAGAAAAAAAAATTCAAGAATTTGGGTGAACTTCACAAGGAATGGACTGAGGCTGGGGTCAAGGCATCAAGAGCCACCACACACAGATGTGTCAAGGAATTTGGCTACAGTTGTCGTATTCCTCTTGTGCGTCTTACCTGGGCTAAGGAGAAGAAGAACTGGACTGTTGCCCAGTGGTCCAAAGTCCTCTTTTCAGATGAGAGCAAGTTTTGTGTTTCATTTGGAAACCAAGGTCCTAGAGTCTGGAGGAAGGGTGGAGAAGCTCATAGCCCAAGTTGCATGAAGTCCAGTGTTAAGTTTCCACAGTCTGTGATGATTTGGGGTGCAATGTCATCTGCTGGTGTTGGTCCATTGTGTTTTTTGAAAACCAAAGTCACTGCACCCGTTTACCAAGAAATTTTGGAGCACTTCATGCTTTCTTCTGCTGACCAGCTTTTTAAAGATGCTGATTTCATTTTCCATTTGGCACCTGCCCACACTGCCAAAAGCACCAAAAGTTGGTTAAATAACCATGGTGTTGGTGTGCTTGACTGGCCAGCAAACTCACCAGACCTGAACCCCATAGAGAATCTATGAGGTATTGTCAAGAGGAAAATGAGAAACAAGAGACCAAAAAATGCAGATGAGCTGAAGGCCACTGTCAAAGAAACCTGGGCTTCCATACCTCCTCAGCAGTGCCACAAACTGATCACCTCCATGCCACGCCGAATTGAGGCAGTAATTAAAGCAAAAGGAGCCCCTACCAAGTATTGAGTACATATACAGTAAATGAACATACTTTCCAGAATGCCAACAATTCACTAAAAATGTTTTTTTATTGGTCTTATGAAGTATTCTAATTTGTTGAGATTTGAGAATTGGTTGGTTTTTGTTAAATGTGAGCCAAAAACATCACAATTAAAAGAACCAAAGACTTAAACTACTTCAGTATGTGTGCATTGAATTTATTTAATACACGAGTTTCACAATTTGAGTTGAATTACTGAAAAAATGAACTTTTCCACAACATTCTAATTTATTGAGATGCACCTGTATATACACCTTATATTCAATAACTTATATAAAGACAGACATATTGTGAACTCTGAGGTTGTCAATCAGTGGTACAGTATATACTTTTGTTTGCATTATTTCAACATCTTTTTTTTTTTTTAATAACCACGCTTAACAGCTTAATTTGCGGATACAAACTGCATTACCCATGATGCTGTACAGAAAATTCCACCAATCAGAGTCAAATCTTGACAGCAGAGTTGTTAAGCTACACCCACTCCCATGAAGCGATGCATAAGTCAAAAATGCTGTCAAAATATTTTTATATTTGGCTAATTAGGGAACATATTTTTACAATTAATTAAGAGTTTTTCCTCAATAAACTCCTAATTTGCTGCTTATCAATAGTAAGTTAGTTGTTGTAGTAGTTATGTTTATGTATTTGGTTAAGAGATCTAAAATATGGTCATGCAGAATAAGGCATTAATATGTGCTTTATAAGTACTAATATGCTAGTAATAGGCATGCTAATAAACAGCTAGTTAATAGTGAATAGTGTTAGTGAATAGATATAATCAATAACTCTAAATGAGCAGTTTCATATTTCTCTATTCTCTATATATTTCTCTCTCTCGCTCTCGCTCTCTCTCTCTCTCGCTCTCTCTCTCTCTCTCTCTCTCTCTCTCTCTCTCTCTATATATATATATATATATATATATATATACTCTTGCTCTTAAGTTCACAGTCTTGTACTTTCAAATACTTTTTTGCTTCAAATTAAAGTTTGTGATGTTGTCATTTTCCTCTTTGCAGGTTGGTCTGATTCATGGCTTATAATGCTTTAATGAAGAGTTTTTGGTAACACTTTACTTATGCATAATGCACTATAAAAGTACTCATAAAGTACATTATATCTTTTCATAAATAATTCTAACCAAAGTTAAAATGCATTATAATACTGAAGGTTTGTTTTGTCATGTGCATTAATGCAGTATACTTTCGAAAGGTGTAACAATAAAAAGAAAATAGTGCTGTCAAACGATTACTTGTGATTAATCACATCCAAAATACAAGTTTTTGTTTACATTTTATATGTGTGTGTACTGTGTATATGTATTATGTATATATAAATACACACACACACAGTATATATTTTGAAAATATTTACGTTTATACATTTATATATTCATATTCTTATATTTTATATTATATAAATATATACACGCATGTGTGTATTTATATATACATAATAAATATACACAGTACACATACATATATTATGTAAACAAAAACTTATTTTGGATGCGATTAATCGCGATTAATTGTTTGACAGCACTAGTATTATAATGTTTTATAACTGTGGTTACAATTATTAACGAGATCATACAATGCATTTTAAGGTGCATTACAAGGCATAATTAATGCATTAAAACTACTTTTATAGTGCATTATATGTAAAGGCTTTAAGAAAAGTGATACTGAGTTTTTTTTTTTTTTTTTTTTAAACCCTATGGGAAAAATACAGGTACTTTTCAGACTCAACACCGCTGAAGAAGTGGGCTGCATTCATCCACATTTAGTTTGATTGTATGAAAAAAGCAAGTCAGATATTCAGCTGAAATTCTCATGTTGTGCTCCAAAGAAGAAAGAAAGCCATACAGGTTTGGAACATCATGAGTGAGTAAATCCTTTCATTTTTGGGGTGAACTATCCCTTTAACTATCCCTTGTGCTAAATTCAGCCCGCAAGTTTTGCTCATAGTGTGATGACCACAGTTCCCTTGAAGTGATTGAAAGACAATCACAGTGCTTTCCCACATCTGCCAGATTACCCAGAAGCCTCAGCGAGAGCAAACACTGGAGAGAGAGACTTCACAAAGTCCCTGTAATTTTCCAATCACTTGTGTTTAGGGCACATCTCAGTCTCTCTGCAGCCGTTAGATCAGATGCGTTCACTCTGTTCAGAGCTAAGGGTCTGTTTGTTTGCAAACATCAATACAATCAGAAGGAGACTTTTTGTATGGGTTTTCGATGTCATCTTATTGACTAATAGCCAGAGTCACACAAAATCAGTTTGTGCTTTAAACAAACTCTGAAGATTTCCACAGAATTCAAATAGCCATCACTCATAAGCTCTATGCATGCCTGTTCCTAGTGTTTTACATTATTAAATATATTCCCTGATATGATTATGCTGTCAGCTACCAATTAGACTATAGAATGCATTAGTTAAATCCATTCAGCAGATTCACTGCCAAAATCAGCAAAGAAAAGGCAAATCTGGGCCTGCTAAACAGACCACTGGTGTTCAGACCACATTTAGTTCATGTGGTTTTACATTAAAGGGTCAATGATAAATAAAAATCCACAAACCACAATTTTTTTGATGCAGTAAGTGAACGTTTTGAATTCACATCACAATTCAACATACAAATGTATCAGAAAAGTTATAGTAACCAGTATGGATACAGTCATAAAAAGTGACAGAATGTCACTACACTCTTAAAAATAAAGGTACTTCACGATGCCATAGAAGAACCTTTTTGTCTAAATGGTTCCATAAAGAACCATTAACATCTGAAGAACCTCAAAGTTCTTTGTGGCGAAAGAAGGTTCTTCAGATTGTAAAAAGGTAAGAAAGAGATGGTTCTTTAAAGAACCTTTGACTAAATGGTTCTTTGTGGAACCAAAAATGGTTCTTCAATGGCATCGCTTGTGAAGAACTTTTTAAGCACCTTTATTTTTAAGAGTTTACTTGACAATATTGTAATAAATATGCATATTAAAGCAGATATATTTAAATGTATTTAAATATAATGTAGACATTTTAATAGAACTAATTTAGAAAAAAAAAAAGTGTTATATCAATGAGATGAATAATGATGAAAAACCTCAAACAGCTGAAAAAAAAATGGAATAGTTTTTGTACCATTTATTGAATAGGCTCTACTCAAATCTTCACATATAGAAATAAAATAAAATAAAATAAAATAAAATTAAATTAAATTAAATTAAATTAAATTAAATTAAATTAAAAATGAAATAAAATAAGATACCGTATGTCAAACACATACTTTGTAAATAGATCGTATTGTTACAGAAGTGTTAAGTATTGTGTCAGCCGGCTGCTAGCATTTCGTTTGACTTGAGCAAGCAGTTAATATGCTATTTTTTTTTTTTTTAACTAAACTGTTGTGATACATTTTTAATAGTGTCAGCTACTGTTAGTTTTTACCCATATTTACTGAAAATAACATCAAATGTAATTGTTCTCTACAAACATTACAATTCTGCCATGCAGGGTCTAAAGTTTTTAATTGTTTTTTTTTTTCTAATAGTTATTTTTAAACATATATTTTAAATTTTAATGGCATACTCAGTATTAGTATGGATAGTATTAGAGGATATACTACTGCTGACAAATCATTACAATAAAGGACGCTGAGCGCTTGTGGTGTGAACCGCTCCGTTGTTTTGCAGCGCTGCTCACTTTATTTAGAAATGGTAAAATGCTGCTGGCGTAAAATTTAGAAATGGTAAAATGCTGCTGATGTCTTGCGGTCCACTATTTGAATATGACTGACATACTGTATATTACACAATGGTTTTTGATTCATTATAATGTGTTTAAAGAGCAAAAGAGCTCAAATTTGAGAATAATAATTTAAAACTATTTTATATCTCAAGCAAGTGCCACCACAGGTCACTGACACCATATTATTATCAAAATTTTATTTAAAAAAAAAAAGAAAGAAATAAATGGATGAATCATACTAAGGCAGTGGAGTCAGGGCTCACAGAGACATCAGCAAACTTTAATTTATTTTTGTTCTTATTTTAATTCAACTCAACAATATATATATTTTCTACAGGTTTTTTTTTTCAACTACTTACACACATTTTCAAAACTTTGCCTCTTTTTTCTTTTTAAAACTTTACACACAAATCCAAGAATTGCACACACAAAATGCAAAATGCCTCACATCTCTTGCAAAATAAAGCACTGCATTCAAAATATCACAAACACATCTCAAAAGCAAACATTTGCAAACACCTTTGCCATAATATTATCTCCTGTTAGATGTTTACAGAAACTGCACTTGTTAAAATTACAAATGACTTGCTTCTTGCGTCAGACAAAGGCTGCATCTCATTGCTAGTTTTACTTGATCTTAGTGCTGCGTTCGACACTATAGATCATGACATACTCATAGATCGATTACAAAATTATACGGGTATTCAAGGGCAGGCTTTAAGATGGTTTAGATCCTACCTGTCTGATCGCTTCCACTTTGTTTATTTAAACAGGGAGTCATCTCAATTATCACCAGTAAAATATGGAGTACCACAAGGATCTGTCCTAGGTCCTCTGCTATTTTCAATATATATGTTGCCCCTTGGTAATATTATTAGAAAATACGGGATTAGTTTCCATTGTTATGCTGATGATACTCAACTATATATCTCAACAAGACCAGATGAAACTTCTAAATTATCTAAGCTAACAGAGTGTGTTAAAAATGTAAAAGATTGGATGACCAGTAATTTTCTCCTATTAAATTCAGATAAGACAGAAATATTACTTATTGGACCAAAAAACAGTACACAGAATCTCTTGGATTATAATTTGCAACTAGACAGATGTACTGTTACTTCCTCTACAGTCAAAAATCTGGGTGTTACAAAAACAGCATTCTTCCATCTTAGAAACATTGCCAAGCTACGAAACATGTTACCTGTTTCTGATGCAGAAAAGCTAGTTCATGCATTCATGACCTCTAGACTGGACTATTGTAATGCACTGCTAGCTGGTTGTCCTGCATCTTCAATAAACAAGCTACAGGTAGTCCAAAATGCAGCGGCTAGAGTCCTTACTAGGTCAAGAAAATATGATCATATTACCCCAATTTTACAGTCTCTGCACTGGCTACCTATTAAGTTCCGCATCAGTTACAAAATATTATTACTTACCTATAAGGCCCTTAATGATTTAGCTCCTGTGTACTTAACTAGTCTTCTACTTAACTAGTCTTCTACCACGCTACAATCCATCACGCTCCCTAAGGTCGCAAAACTCTGGACTTTTGGTAGTACCTAGGATAGCAAAGTCAACTAAAGGAGGTAGATCCTTTTCACATTTGGCTCCCAAACTCTGGAATAGCCTTCCTGATAATGTTCGGGGTTCAGACACACTCTCTCTGTTTAAATCTAGATTAAAGACACATCTCTTTAGCCAAGCATTCACATAATGCATCTCATGATCTTGTACTGCAGTTATATCTGATCAAACACGCATTATTGTTCTTTAGCTTGGATTGAACAAATAATTGTTGCTTGGTTGGAACAGCAGCTACGCTAATTATGTCTCTATTTGTTTCTCTGTTTCTGCCACGGGATTAACATCCCGTGGTAACTAGGATTTACACAAGCTTCAGTCTGGATCCAGAACACCTGAGAAGAGATGATGCCAACCCCTCAGAGGACCTCAGATGAAGCATACCCTCAGACAACATACAGAACTACCAAATTTCGCCATAAGTTAAATATATTAAGTTTCTACAATATATAAATATATTGTAGAAACTTAATTTCCTGTAAAGCTGCTTTGCAACGATTTGTATTGTGAAAAGCGCTATACAAATAAACTTGAATTGAATTGAATTGAATGTTTATGTGTTACATAGAGTTACAGAGAGTGTTGTGTTTTGCAAAAAGTGTTTTATGAAATTGAAAACTGAGTTAAAGGCTGAGAATTAGTGTATGGTTTTGCAGATTTGGTGTGTGCTTCTGCTGTTTGAGTGTCAGCTTTCAGAAACTGTGTGACAAGTAAAGATTTTGTGTGTAAGCAGTTGAAAAAACTGTATTTATTTTATTTGTGTAACTCTTTGAAGAACCAGAGTTTTAAAAAAAATAAAAATCTTAAAACTCCAGGGCATATTGATATTGAATACACACTGAATATTTTTGTTGTTGTTGTTGTTTTTTCCAGTGTGCATTTTAAATTTTATCATACAGAAATTGAGTAAAATCTTTAATCGCCTTATGCAATAAATCATGAACTGAAAAAGTCACGGGGCCTTTGAATGTTGTTGTGGACGATGGGAGGCGACTGGAGTCAAGCGCTGATGTATGGGAAGTACTGGATGTATATGAGGTCTCAGTTACATCATTACCTCGACGGCGTGGCAGCAGCAGTGTGTGTCTCTCACTGAGCGAGCCGCAGGTGGAGTGTGTTCCTGCTGAGCGCTGCTGATGGATGTCAGGCCAGCGCTGAGATCTGCTGGCAGCGCTTCAGCACACATCTTCAGACGGCAGAGGAAGTGTCACTCTCCACAGGCATGCTGGGAAAAGCCTGGAGTCGGGCGCGTCTCGCTGCTGCTGTCTTCACAACAAATCAAAGCCAAGCGGCGCGCTCCATTCAGCCCCACACTCGCCCACCGGGGTTCAGATTCACTGCCTACCGCACAACAGCTGATCTGCCCAATGCTAGAGAGCCATAATTCAATTCAATTCAAGTTCATTTGTATAGCCCTTTTCACAATACAAATCATTGCAAAGCAGTTTTACAGAAAATGTTAAGTTTCTTCATTATATTTAGGAGTAGGTTATTAGTGGTGACTATGGCAGAAATGTAGGGTGAAGTCAGCTAAAATGGGCTATCAGGTAAAATGGGCCAAATAAGTTTGTAGCATCATATCTCTGTAAATTTATACTGAAAATCACAATAACTGATCTTGCATTGTTGCTTCAACACTTGTTGACATGTAACAATAATTTTTAAGGTGGGCAGGGCAGTGTTACATGAAGCTCGTCAGAGAAATTGTAAGATAATTGACATAGTAAATTTCATTAATCACTAATAAGGCATAAGCTTACTAACAAAGCAAAGGTTTATGAACAATGTTTTGACATGCTCTTTCAAATAAAAATGTTTAATTTATAAAAGAAACTTTGATTTTTGTGAAAAAGGTCATTTTACGTAGAAATGGCTGGTTAAGTTAAAATGGGCCACAATTTTCAGCTAAAATGGGCTGCATACACACACACACACACACTTTTATACAGAAATTGAGGGTGAAAATAGGTTTATAGGCCTAGATATGTATCCATACAAAATCTTAACTGTCTTTTAAAAAAAAAATTCAAGCATACAGACGTACATGCACACAAAAGACACCAATGCACAGAAACACACACCTATACAACATGATCAGTTCATTTTTAATTGCATTGTTTAATTAAATATTCATTCAACGTTCTATTTAATGAAATACATTTATGGTGTTGCTATGGCACACTAAAGACCATAGTGTTAATTTACTGTTAAAAATAAAATGATATAAGCTGAAATTACCTGTGTTGTTCTCTTTTTATATTAGCTCATTTTAACTGAACAGCTGGCCCATTTTACCTGAATGTTGTGCCATGGCTCAAGAAGGTACCTGCTGATACTCTAACTCTCATAATTTGAAAACTTTTATACTTTTTCACATTTAAAAAATATAAAGACAGAGACCCATGCTAATTTATAAGAATATCATTAGATCTCATGCATAGTTTATTTGATGGTATTATAAGTCATTTACCAAAACGTGGCCCATTTTAGCTGACTTCACCCTACAGTAAAAATCATACAGTTGGTTACAAATTGCATGTAATCAAACAGACAGTGAACACTATTAACTGCAATGATTATATGTTGCGATTAAGCAAAATATGGTAGTTCTTTATGTTGTTCCAGGGTTAGCATCATCTGAGGTCCTCTGGGGGGTTGGCATCATCTCTTCTCAGGTGTTCGGTCATCTCAGGTCTTTATATGGTTGGATCCAGACATACAGCCATACAGCGCCTTCAAGCTAAATATTCAACTCTGTGCAGTCAGATCATGAGCTGAACTCATTTTTGGTTATAGCTTGCCTTTTTTGGAAGTGCTAGCAGATTATTTATGACAAACTAATGACTTGAGCTTAAGAACAGCTTTGTTCAGTAGTGTGCTCCTGAAGCACACTTGATTTATTACAGGAGTGTTTTGCTGTTAACATGCTGAAAAATCTAAACTAACTAACAAATAAATAAATAAATATAGTGCACTGTTTCCACTCACTGAAACTGATTTTTTTCCTACTGGATAACTAATATACACACTATGAACTTAAAATTTCAGTAAAAGGTAAGGAAAGTTTTTTATTTATTTTTTTTTTCTTCCCTTACTTTAATTAATCAAGGATGCATTAAATTGACAGTAAAGACATTTGTAAAGTTACAAAAGATTTCTATTTCAAACAAATGCTGTTCTTTTGAACTTTCTATTCATCTGTGAATCCTGAAAAATAAAATGTATCACGGTTTCCACTGAAATATTGGGCAGCACAACTGTTTTCAACATCAGTATATTAGAATGATTTCTGAAGGATCATGTGACACTGAAGACTGGAGTAATGATGCTGAAAATTCAGCTTTGCATCACAGGAATAAATTACAGTTTAACAGACATTCACATAGAAATCAGCTGTTTTAAATTCTATTAATATTTCACAATATTACCAACCATATTACTGTTTTTACTGATCAAATATCAAATAAATGCATCCTTGTTGAGCAGAAGAGACTTCTTTCAATATGAGTGTGTGTCAGCAGCGTCAAACAGTCACGTTAATCAAGTCAGTGAATTTACAAAATAAAATGCAGCCAAATTTTGTTTCATGAAGCTTTATTGGTAAACAAGTAATGAAGCACTTTAATTCTGTTATCATTCATGTCTGTGGGCTCAGATTTCTGCTGTCACATGAATCTTTACCTTTTAATTAAAATAAAGGTCTTTCAAAATTTGTGTATGTGAAAATAGATGTGATTTTTTTTATTATTATTATTGTAAATGATTTAAATTTGTATTTTTAAATGCTATATTTATTTATTTGTTTGTTTGTTTTTTATTATTTTATTTTATTTATTAAAAAAATAAATAAATAATTGTCCAGCTCCTGTGTATGACCTGACTTGCTTTGCCTCAGCAGGGTAAACTGTATGGGTCTGTTAATATCGATGTCTGTTTGCTCAGATATCTCATTTCACATGAATCTCACCTTCACAGCAGCAGTACTGAGTTTCACCTGCGTCACATCAGGAAAATACCCACAAACCCAGTGTGTGTTTCAGTGACATCTGATGAGTGTAAACACCAGCTCATCCCGTTTATGTCCTCCTTTATTCACACTCTCCTTAGTTTTGATCTAGTTATTCTGCCACAGTACTTAAATAAAGCTGTCAGTAGTAAAGAAAGCATGTGACTTTGTTTGGAAGAAGTAAAATGCGTGTTTCTTTCACCTGTGCTATAAAAACCTCATTCATTTTGGAAATTGGCAGGTTTATGAGGAGACTTTTAGGCAAGGCAAGGCAAGTTTATTTATATAGCATATTTCATTCACGGTGGTAATTCAAAGTGCTTTACATAAAAGGAAGTGAAATTAAAAATAAATAATAATCACAACAATAAAAACAAGGAATTAAAAAGAATAATAATAAAAACAAGGAAATTATATAAAAAATTTATTTAAAATGATTTTAAAACAGTTTAGAATAGAAAATGATTATACATAAAATACAGTGCAATTAGTTTGGATGCAGCACAGTGCTCATTCAACAAATGTACAGCTAAACAGATGAGTTTTGAGTCTGGATTTAAATGTGGCTAATTCAATTCAGTTCAAGTTTATTTGTATAGCGCTTTTCACAATACAAATCGTTGCAAAGCAGCTTTACAGGAAGTTAAGTTTCTATAATATATTAATATATTATAGAAACTTAATATATTTAACTTATGGCGAAATTTGGTAGTTCTGTATGTTGTCTGAGGGTAGGGATCATCTGAGGTCCTTTGAGGGGTTGGCATCATCTCTTCTCAGGTGTTTGGTCATCTCAGGTCATTTTAAGGGTTGGAACCAGACTGAAGCTTGTGTAATTCCTAGTTACCACGGGATGTCAATGGGCAGAAACAGAGAAACAAATAGAGATGTAATTAGCATAGCTGCTGCTCCATTCAAGCAAAAATTATTTGTTCAACCCAAGCTAAAGAACAATAATGTGCGTTTGGTCAGATATAACTGCAGTACAAGATTATGAGATGCATTATGTGAATGCTTGGCTAAAGAGATGTGTCTTTAATCAAGATTTAAACAGAGAGAGTGTGTTTGAACCCTGAACGTTATCAGGAAGGCTATTCCAGAGTTTGGGAGCCAAATGTGAAAAGGCTCTACCTCCTTTAGTGGACTTTGCTATCCTAAGCAAATGTTTTAGCACATCTGATCTCTTCTGGAAGCTGGTTCCAACTGCGGGCGGCATAATAGCTAAAAGCGGACTCCCCTTGTTTTGTATGAACCCTTGATATTTCTAACTGACTCGATCCTAATGATCTGAGTGGTCTGTTAGGTTTGTATTCAGTGAGCATATCTACACTGTATTTAGGTCCTAGGCCATTGAGTGATTTATAAATGAGTAAAAGTACTTTAAAATCAATCCTAAATGTAACTGGAAGCTAGTGTAAGGACCTGAGGACTGGTGTGATATGCTCAGATTTTCTGGTTCTAGTCAGAATCCTGGCAGCAGCATTCTGGATGAACTGCAGCTGTCTAATGGTCTTCTTTGGAAGGAGACCATTACAATAATCCACCCTGCTGGTGATAAAGGCATGAACAAGTTTCTCCAAGTCTTGACTGGAAACAAAACATCTAATTCTTGCAATGTTTTTGAGATGATAGTATGCTGATTTAGTTACTGCTTTGACATGACGACTAAAACTAAGATCTGTCTCCAGAATCACCCCAAGATTTTTGACTTGATTTTTAGTTGTTTGACCCCTAGAGTCAAGGTATGCATTCACCTTGAGAACTTCATCTTTGTTTCCAAATGCAATGACTTCAGTTTTCTCCTTGTTTAACTGAACAAAGTTCTGGCACATCCAACTGTTAATTTCATAAATGCATTGGCAGAGGGAGTCAATTGGGCTGTAGTCATTTGGAGATAAGGCTAGGTAAATCTGGGTATCATCAGCATAGCTGTGACAGGCAATTTGGTTCTTTCTCATTATTTGACTTAGTGGGAGCATATACAGGCTAAACAAGAGTGGTGCAAGAATTGAGCCTTGTGGGACTCCGCATGTCATGGACGTCCACTTAGACTTATGCTCTCCTATACTCACATAATAACCTCTCCCTTCTAAGTATGACCTGAACCATTTGAGCACCATCCCAGAAAGCCCGACCCAGTTTTCCAGTCTCTCTAGAAGTATGTTATGATCGACAGTGTCAAACGCAGCACTAAGATCTAGTAGTACCAGCACTGATATTTTGCAAGAATCAGAACTAAAGTGAATATCATTTATTATCTTAATGAGTGCTGTCTCTGTGCTGTGATGCCCTCGGAAACCAGACTGAAAATTGTCCAGGTATCCATTTGAGTTTAAGTAGCTGTTCAGCTGATTAAAAACTACCTTTTCAGTAATCTTACCTATGAAAGGAAGATTTGATATTGGTCTATAGTTGCTCAACATGGTGTTATCAAGATTGTGCTTTTTCAGAAGAGGCTTAACAACTGCAGCTTTCAGGGAGTTTGGAAAAGTTCCAGAAAGATGTTAGGTGTTCACCACTTCTAAGAGATCTGCTTCTAAACAGTTAAGCACACTTTTGAAAAAAAGATGTGGGAAGTGTGTCAAGATAGCAAGTTGATTATTTAAGGTGCTGTACTCTTTCTATCAATTGCTTCAAAAACAGACATAGCCACTTCTTTTTGAAATTGCAGTTGAATCTGTGACCTCTGTATACCTTGAGGTAACGTGCCAGTCACCTTTCTGATATTATTGATCTTCTCAGAAAAGAAGGAAGCAAACTCATTGCATTTGCTGTCGGAGAGCATTTCACTGGGAATCTGACTTGGGGGGTTGTCAGTCTCTCAACAGTAGCAAAAAGAGTGCGAGTGTTGTTTAAGTTACTGTTTATAAGGTTTGAGAAGAAGGTCTGTCTAGCTGTGGCTAGTTCCACATTGAAAGCATGAAGGCTGTCTTTATAGATGCTATAGTGAATTTTGAGTTTCGTCTTCCGCCACATCCGCTCAGCTTTTCTGCATTGTCTTTTCATACTCTGAACTGCTTTTAAGAAATGATATGATTCAGACTCAGACTACTGTTTAGACACTTCATTGAAGTTTTATAAGATTCTGTATTAAATTCAAAGGAAGAACAAATAAATTAGGCTACATCCTCACTTTTCTAAATGTTATAATGTTTGCCAGACTTAAATGAGATTTGACTATATTTCTCAAGGTCAATCAGATATTTTCGACTGGCTTGAACATCAGTTACATCTAAAGCAGCATCACACTGAAAATGATTGACAACACTGAACTCTGAAAGAATATCTATCATAAATAAGTAGACAGGAGTCTCGACTTGAATTGAATTCAATATGGTTTGACATTAGCATGTTGCTAAGCTAACAATGTGATCAGTTAGCATAAATTATTTTAGTACCATTGAGATCATAGTTTTTATTCATATTTTGTGACAGTTTCATTTTCATTTTAGTTAGTTTTAGTAATGCATGTATATATTACTTTTTTATCTCAGTTTTAATTTTAGCTATTTTAATACATAATTAAGTACATTAGTTAAAGTAAATTAAAATGGGAAATGTTTGACAGGCACCTGTTTTTTTTTTTTTTTTTTTTTACTTAATTTTACTTTGTTTTAGTTAAAGTCTTTTATTTCAACAGCAACCATTTATTTATGGTTTTAGTCTTAGTTTAAGTTTACTATAATAACCGCAGCATTCACCTTTTTTTTTTTTTTTGTGAAATAGTCTCTTTGAACAATATTTTCACCTATTTGACTTGATAGATTGAACTATTTTATACCTGCAGGTAATTTTTTCATTGATATAAGCAGTGAGTCCGAGCTCATGATTGATCATGTAATTGAGTGAATCTGAGTGAATCTGTAATTGAGTGAATATGCTTTGAAATATATGTAGAAAATATTTCTGATACATACACTCTTATGTATATAAAGGTTCTTTATTTGTATCAATGGTTCCACAAAAACCTTTACCGTACATGGAAACTTTTCATTCCACAAAAGGTTCTTTACAGTGGAAAAAGGTTATTTAGATTATTAAAATGCTTTTCACACTAAGAAAAAAGGTTTATTTTAAGAACTGTTCACTGAAAGTTTCTTTGAGCAACCAAAACTGGTTCTTCTATGGCATCGCTGTGAAAAACCCCTTTTGGAACCTTTATTTTAAGAGTTAAAAGCCTGGTGTTTCTTTTTTTTTTTTTTTTTTTCATGGTCAGTGAGGAAAGTGGAGTAATACATTGTAATCATATCATATCATCATATTTTTCCATAAACATATCTTTAAAAAAAAAAACAACAACAAAATAAACAAAAAAACAATTGTAACTCAAGCTAAAATGCATTATCATTTTTTTAATAATTTGCAGATTCCTTGTTGCATCTGAAAGTGGTAGTTTGTCATGTGTTTTAATGTTCTATGCTTTCTAAAGGTGTAATAATGGATAGAAAAGTATTCTAATGTAGTAAATCTGTGGTTACAATTATCCATGAGATCAGACAATGCATTATAAGACAATGAATTCAAATACTGTTACCATGCATTATATAAAAGCTTTAAGTGTTACAGAAAGGGATTTAAACACATAAAACACACATAAAAATATCTATCATTGCATTAGATAACACAATGTCATTTATTTGAAGGATAGATGCACAAACACATGCTATAACAATTATCTAGTGTTGAAAAGTTAGTTCTGAGAAAAGTTTCACAATGAAGAAATTTAAAATGATATTTATAGGTGTTCAAATACTTTTTGAGGCCTCAGTATGTGATGTTGGGGGGGGGGGGGGGGGGGGTATGGGGGGGAGAATGATAATAATGTTTCTAATCTTGTTACATGGCACACAGGATTGTGTTCAGTGTTAATGATGAGCGCTGGCCTCCTCCTCCTCCTCCTCCTCCTCCGCCGGCCGAGCCGCTTTCTTTCAATTTGTGTGCTGTCATCTCTCTGCACCGCCAATGAAATTGATGCGCCCTCTTCCCTTTAATTAAATCAAAAAGCGGGCAGGGGGCTTGTCTCCGCGGGGGTCGGACGGGGTGGGGGGGAAGGGGCCCGGGGCCCATCAAGCGCCCAGCAGAACCCGTCCCATCTGTGACACCTTCAGGAAGAGCTGCGCTTCACCGGTCGCTTTCTTCACGTTTTCTCGGCTCCGCGGTTTGTTTCTCTGATTCAACAGTTCATTCGGTGCAGGAGACTTTCCCGTCTGTAGTGTAAAATATCTTATTTCTCTTTCCTTTTCCAGTAAACATCTCAAAAACAAGAATATGTGAGGCAAAACTGTGTGAGAGATCAACATATAAATTTATTTTGTTGTGTGGCATAAAACAGAAACAAATAAACACATCAGCCGGTGCCATGAAACGAATGAAGCTTTTAAATGAAATCAAGTCTTTAAGTTGCAATATAGTGCATCCCAGGTCATTTTGTTGTTGTTTTAAGGATATTTTAAACTTGAAAACAAGACATTACCATAAAATATTGATAACAATGAGTAAATAATGTTTTAGAGTGAAAAAAGAAAAGAAGAGACATCTTTGATTTGGATATGACTGCATTGTGGTGATGAAATGACGGCTGGTGTGTGTTTGTAATGGAGCTGAAGGTTTGCGAGCCCCTGTTTTGTTATTCACCGTGTGGAGCTGCAAATGAAATTACACGAGGAAGACTAAAGGACGTTCTCTGAGAATTAATCCCATTTAGAGCCCAGACCACTTCAGACTCTTACACTGAACACTCAAGCTTTACAAAAGAAACATTTACAATTAAAACAATCAGCGTGAGACGGAGAAACACACATTTAGATTTGCACTTAATCATTCATTTCTGTATATGCAACTGAATTAGCTTTTCTTGTATTAAGAATAGAGAATGCATAAAATAAACATAATTTATTATAATTATAATAAACAGCAGAAAAAAAGTTTAAATAAATACAAATACACACCTGTATTCGTTATCTTATCAGCCCATGTTTAAACTATACTGTAAATTTCCTTTAATGCTTTAATCAGGATCTAATCATTTTCAGTGTTGAATATTTGTATTATTTTTAATTTACATTATGTCAATAAATGTGTATATTTAAATATTTCTGTTTATTACATATTTAAATACAGAACTTCAGATATTTGTAACTAAAAGATTAATTTAAAAAATTCATATAGAATCAAATATCACATGCATACATGGTTTTTGTGTGTGTAAGCAGAATTTAAAATTATTAAGTAATAAGTGAATATACAGTTAGTTTCTAATTTAATTTGAGTTCTTTTGTGGGGGTTTTGAATGTTTAGAGTGCATTACAATTTGATATTTATGGGGGAAAAAATAAAAGTAAAGATATAATTGTTTTAAGTAGCTATGCCAGTCGTGATTAATTATTTCGTTGAGTAGAGATTAGCCAGCTTCGATTTGAAATGTAATACTGTGGTATTTATTTGTTTGTTTGTTTTTTGTGTGTGTGTGTGTGTGTGTGTGTGTCAGTGCAGTGAAACACTGACCCCTACTGCACAGCATTCACTGCACTGGACAGCATCTGACAGACACATCCACACTGATGCAGCTTGAATATCACACATGCCTCACTCTTTTCTTATATGTTGTCGTTATACTATGGTGCTGCACCTGTTTTAAGCTATTTAATATTTTGCAATCAGTTTAAACGAATCAGTAGACACATATATGAGGCTGCAGTGCAGTGTCTGAGTATTAGAATGATTAAAGTGTGTTCTCGTGCTCCGTGTGCGCATGCAGGACTCAGATATTCCTGTGATCGTGAAGTTCACAATTACTCCAGCTCTGCGCCATCATCCCGTCCTCGACTCCAAACACGCGCTTTTAATTTGAGCTCTCTGATTAGCGGATGATTGTCTGACAGACGCTCGCGGATCCCAGGTCTCTCTCTCCCAGCCTGCAACTCAATCACAGCCAATTAGCGGCTCCCCAAACACTCTCTCCTATTAGAGCGTCATAATCCGCTCATTGTGTCCTGATTTGCCAAATAAATCACTCCAGAGGCGCGCGCCTTCCTGCGGCTCCTGCTCCTCACAACTTTCTCTCTTGCGTAACTTTCTTCGACAACGTTTTATATTTCATTGCTTTTATTTTTGCATTTTTGGTAAACGGCTTCCTTTTTATTTAAAAGCCTTTTTCTTTTTTTCAGCGTCTCCTATTCTCAGATAGAAAATCTGTCACTTTTCAAAGAGTACTAATATGTACCATTTAGATGCTAATGTGTTCACTTTAGGTAGCTATTACTAATATATACATTTGAAGTTATAATATGCATATTTTGATTAAAAAAAAATAAAATAAAATAAAAAAATCCTTTTGAAAACGCACAGGCCCAGAGACAGCTTTGCACACTTAAAGTGTGAAGCATTTTGAATGAGACATACAGTTTGGTGGACACTGCAGGATGATTCAGCGGCTGTCCTTGTGTTTTCAAGGTTGAGAATCCATTCAGTTTGAGCCAAAAGAAAGAGTGAATTATAGTAAGTGATGTCGGCTGAAGTCTCACCTGCACGGACTCTCGCAGCTCAATGTCACGTCGGACGTCTCCATCATTTACAGTCCTCTTCATTTCTGCATTGATACAAATGCAGGTTTTTGTAGGCAGACTGACTTTCAGGACGAAGCAGAGAGACAGCGAGGAAACTAGAAATCTGAGTAATTTGATTGGACGAGCAGATGATGTTGACGGACATGAGAGGAGATCAGACATGAATGCTGGAATAAATCTCTCACACATTCGTCCTTGGTAATGTCAATAAGATGAGTCCAAGTCAAAATAAATAAATGTAGGCTATAAATACGCTCTCATGTATATTGTTCTCATGACAAAAGTATTTTAGCGTTTTAAAAAAAGGAAGTTAAAATACAATTCGGATATAAGGGTCATTCTCAGGAAACAGTGACCTTTGTGTGTCTGTCCATGATCAAATACCTGCATAATTAAATAAAAATATAGCTATATAAAATGTATAACAGTTGGAGGTGATGCCTTAAAAATACATATGTGACCCTGAAGCACAAAACCAGTCTTAAGCAGCACGAGTATATAGCCAACAATACATTATGTGGGTCAAAATTATCGATTTCTCTTTTATGCCAAAAATCATTAGGATATTAACTAAAGATCACGTTCCATGAAGATATTTTGTAAATTTCCTACCGCAAATATATCAAAACTTAATTATTGATTAGTAATATGCATTGCTAAGAACTTCATTTGGACAACTTTAAAGGTGATTTTCTGAATATTTAGATTTTTTTGCACCCTCAGATTCCAGATTTTCAAATAGTTGTATCTCAGCCAAATATTGTCTGATCCTAAGCTTATTTATTCAGCTTTCAGATAATGTATACATCTCAATTTAAAAAAAATGACCCATATGACTGGTTTTGTGCTCCAGGGTCACATATTTATTAACTAGTCTGAATGCTGCTCATTCTGTTCCAATACTGAGTTTATTCACGATTGATTTCAGAGTTGTTGCATATTGGTAGTCAATGCATTACTGTAATAGGCATAACATACACTAATATCAGGTAAAAAATTGTGCTTTTTTTTAAACAAACTATTTTGATACTTTTTGATTGACTGATTTAAAACATATTTAAAACACACACTGTGGTTTTTATGGAGTTTGTCACAATGCATTATAAATGACTTTTCCACAAACACTCCTAAAAATAAAGGCTGGCAGTGATCCCATCGAGGAATCATTTTGGGTTCCCCGCTGAAAGAACCTTTCCGTGAACAGTTCTTAAAAGAACATTTTTGTTGTTGTTGTTGTTGTTAGTATGAAAAATATATTAAAAATCTAAAGAACCTTTTAAAGAACCTTAAAAAGATTGCGTGGATGTTTTGGTTTTTCTTGGAACCATCAAAGCCAATAAAGAAGCTTTATTTTTAAGAGTGAATCATGAATGTAGCGTTACTTTCAAATTTAGTCAAATGAAGGCATCTTATAAGACAGGATAATGTTGCTGCCTGTCTTTTGGAGCAGTTTTAGAGGTGTGCATATGATGCCTTAGAATGCTGTCTATGTAGGCAGCACACGAGGTTTTGGAACAGAGCCTGTGATGAAAATCCCCTGAGAGGTGGGTGATAAGAGTAATCAGAGCTGCGCTGGGCGGATGGGCGGAGGGGGCAGATACAGGGCACAGTGTCACAGACAGCTCAATACAATCTACACACATAGAGCTTCATCTAATTTGAGGGAAGAGCGTCCGTCTTTGTGCTCTGAGCAGGAGGTCGGAGCCCGAGAGCTCACGGCCGGCGGCTGTCTTCATGTTAACTCACTGGACGGAGCCCTGCTGTCCGAACGCAGCATGAGACCACCGAAGCGCTGTGGGTCCAGACAGAGATGAAGCCGCTCTCAGAGAGCGACTCACGAGGAAGACTGTCAGTGGGATGAGATTAGGGGAAAAATTTTGCCTTTTGTTGTGATTAAATGTTGTACCTCAATAATTATATATTTGCTCTGATATGCCTTGAAAGGGTGATTCTTACAACGAGAGGGAAAAAAATTAAATAAAATAAAAACAGTTTTAAAAAAATCACATTAAATTCATATTTATTAATATTTTAATGTCATAATATTAACTAAATCATTGTGAATATTGTCCAGCCCTATTTTTTACATCACAAATTCCAAAATACCCAAATAAATCTTGAAATATTTTGAATACCTGGAAGGTTTTGGTAAAATAAAAAATCAACAATAATAATAATAATACAAGTTCTCTGTACATTTAAATAAAGTGAAGTGAAAAAAAAAAACTTTATATTAATTTTGATATAATATTTATTTATTCATTTATTTCCTTCCTTCATTTTATGGAAGTAATACCCAGAAGGTTTCAGTAAAAAAAAAAAGAAAAAAGTATGCTGTACTTTTAAATGAAATAGTAGTGAAAATAACATTTAATAAATTAATGTTTATAATCCTATAGTGTATATTAATATTTACACAATTGTATCACATTATATTAATTATATTTATATAATTATATTAGATGTTTATGGTATTTTGTTAATTTGTTTTATGCCTTTATATAGGACAATACAGTTAAGAATGGGAGGGGAGAGAACATCCTGGGCAGATATGTTAGAGCACTGCCCACAAGGCTATAGATCCAATATTCTGTGTATTGAAATATATATTACAATGCTTCTATCCAGTATTCTTAATGCCCATGTTGTAATAATGTAAATATTGCTAATATAAGTGGAAGTGCAGTGGAGAAGCGGAGCCCAGTTGCTGCAGGCGGCTCGGAGTCTCCATCCAGCTCAGTTTACTGTCCAAATGAAAGCGTCTCACCAGTCCAGATCCAAGAGCTTCTGTCACTGCTGTTCAATAATGGAATGACCTCCCAAACACAGTCAGAACCAGACGAGCGTCTGCCAGCACACCTATTCAAAAACCTGAGCTCAGCCATTAATACTGCTCTACTTCTGACCGACTGTGTCCAAACAGATCCCAGCAGCCTCTCTCCTGTTCATCTCCTGTCTTAATTCACACACAGATACCATACAGCAAGTGCAACCAGCAACCGATGGATAAAAAAAAAGTTTTGTTTGTTTTGTTTGTCTTGTTCAGGAATACATCACAAAACAGTAGAACAGTCTGTCTCAATTTCTGTTTAAAGAACTGTTGAGTTTTCTAGAAATGATATTGTCCCGCCTCTGGGCCATAGCTGCAACATAGAGGATGAGTCTAAACATGGGTTTTTAAATGGCAGATTCTAAAACTATTATCCGCAAATGTTAATTTATGTGCCTTACAAAGTGCCAGGAGTAATTTATAACAAGGGAACAAGAAAGAGGAACTAGACAAAACTATAAACTAAAAGTCCACAAAATGAGCACAGACAGGCAGAACATGACAGGAATACTGGAAAACTGAAAAAAAATAAATAAATAAATAAAAAGGTTTAAAAAGTCAAAATAATGACATTAATATTTAAAATGTTTAATTGTAATATAATTATTATTATATATGTTACATATTATTACATAAAAGTGTGATTATTATGACATTTTAGCTCATTATTTCTATTTTTCATTACTAATTTTTCACTTTTTTTAATAACTTTTTTTTTGTTCATTTATGATCTCATTATTTCAAGTATTAATTGTGACTTTCTATTATGACTTTTTTGAAGCAATCTCATAATTTTGAAATCAGTTTTATCTAATTATTTTGACTGTCATAATTTAAATTTTTCTCAGAATTCTGACTTAGTATGTCATAATTTCAACTGTCATTACTGACGTTTTATCACACCATTTAATTTTTTTGTCATAATTTTCATTTTATTTTCCATGATTTCAAACTTGTCATAATTATGACTTTTTAATCTCATAATTTTGTTTATATATATATATATATATATATATATATATATATATATATATATATATATATATATATATATATATACTTGTTTACTTATCTCATAATCATGACTTTGTATTTCAAAATTTAAACCTTGTCATGATTATGACTTTTCATCTCATAATTTCAATTTTGTTATAAGTTTGACTTTTACGTCATAACTATGACACTTTATCTCATAATTTCAAATTTTATGATTTACTCCCAAACCATGTTTTTTTTTTTTTTTTTCTAATTTAGTGGAAATTGGCTTTAAATAATTTCGACTTTTTGTCTTAACTATGACATTTTATCTCAAAATTTAGAATTTTATGATTCAATCATGATTTACCAAAGCATTTTTTTTTCTAATGTGATGGAAATGGGCTGATATACTGTACATTAACTCAATGTTAACGTGAAGAAAATGAACACTATTCATGTGTTGAGCATTGTCATGTGTCATAAAAACATGTGGTTGTGTGAGGGATTATGGCTTATTGCAGGAGGAGAACTACTATTGTCAACGGCATTCTCCCACACAATAATAATAATAATAATAAAAAATAATTCAATAAATTTACAACCCCTTAGGCACTTCATTTGAGACCCAAACATTTATTACCCTGATGAATTCACTCAAACAAAGGGAAGTTCTTGGTTAGTTATTGGTGAGTTTTGAAGGATAGTCAGGAAAGGAGAGTGACAGCAGCAGACGTGGAGGTGGACGTTACCTCGCTGGTTTTAGGAGGCGAGTCCGGCCAGCTGGCACCGGAATCTCGCGATGGAAGTGTTTGGATTTAGAGGAACACAGAGAGACCCCGGCAGACGCACCACAAGGGTCCGGGACCCTCTCAGCAGGCCTCTGTAGGGCTGCCCGGACCCCCGCCGGCTCTGGACAGATGGAGCGGCCGACCCCGGAAGCCAGGAAGGAGGAGAGGCTTGACACACAGGAAGGAGAATGGCAGCGGCCGCAGATGCCAAAGGAAGCTGAACTGCAGCAGGTGTGTGATCAACCTCACGCTTCGCTTCATACAGGCCTGCTTTCTGATATCGGACAGAACGCCAATCACAGCTCTAAGACTCCGCCGGACGTTGGGGCACTGCACTGTTGCACGAGTGTTTATTGTACTGCAGCCACGAGAAAGTATTTGTCACGCTTCGAATCCTCAGTATGTCATTGCATTACATTAAGGAAATCAAAGCAAGTGTCATTTATTTTAAAGTCAACCAAGACAGAACTTGGTTGCATTCATCAGGAATGGATTGGAGGGTAAAAACAGGTGGTTGAAAAATAAGAGGGCTTAGTGATGAAATGGAAAGTAATGAAAGAACAGGTGTGAAGTGTGTATAATGCTACTCAGGCTCAATGGAAATACATATTACGTAGTTGATAGGCGACAATGACCAGGGACGAGTCATTATTTAAAATTGGAATTTAAATGGATTTACAAATCCTTGGGAATTTTTGGTACAAAAGTACACAACTGCATGAAATATATCACACTGTGCAAGTAGTTTTTGGATATTTTATTACGAAAATCTTACATATTGTGCCTTTAATGTCATAGCATTATTTATGCAATTGTAATTGCAGTATAAATGCATTCATGTCACCTCTGAAAAGTCTGTGTAAATACCAACCTAAATTCCACTTCAAATGCAGCTTCTGAAAAAAAAAAAAAAAAAAAAAAAAAAAAAAAATGTCACAGCCACATTGTAGCCTTAAATGTATGTGTAACAAATTCTGTTTAATCAAAATATTTTTAAAGCTACTTTTTTGCCATGTCTATTCAATGCTGTTCTCATTTAACACAATAATGACTTCAAATGATATTGTTTTTGGAAAAAAATGTGCGATTAATTTGTGATTAATTAACTGCCACATTATGTAATTAATTAGATTTAAAAAAAAAAAAAAATTAATTGCTTGACAGCCCTACTTTTTGCATGAAGTATGTTTCTGGCCCAATGCGTCCAGATACTGTGTGGCTTCACTGTATATCATGGTCTCATCCGATATGACTTGCAGATGATGACGCTCTGATCTCTTGACTCGCATCGCTTTGCAACTTTTTATGCGTCCAAGCATTCAGCCACGCGCAGCCCTGACCTCCACATGCTCTCACATGCAAACACCGTCTCCTATCCATCCCGCTTTATTGCCACCAGCGGTGGGACAGACGGTCCGCCCTGCGCTCGGTCGCGGCTGAACGACTCCAGTGATGGAGAGGGTTTATAGGAGGGCAGCGCGCTGGAGACCACCTTGACCCGTCCCTCTGCAGACCCCAGCTCACCTCAACTCTTGAGTTATTATCATAATTTCTCATGGCTCCATGTTTTACAGAATGTTTTGTGTTTTATTGTCTGAGAATCAGAGGCAGGAGCGGCAGCGAGCACCGGCGTGATAAGAAAAGCAGTCATGTGAAAAATGAAAGGAGCCACATGTCCGGCAGAGAGAGAAGTGAGGGTCAAATAATAAAATACATGACAAATACACCGGCGGTATTTCATGTTCAATGTGAAATGCACACACAAACACACGCGCACCAAATTCACATACAACAAAAACTCATGAATACAATAAAGATCAAAAGACAAATGACGAAACATAGTTGTGCTCCTAGAAGCTGATTGGTGTTTATTTGGAGCCTGACAGACGTAGTCACTATGAGCCTAAAGATTCTTGTTCCCAGTAATGTTTGGTTTACATTACGCTGGTCAATACGACAGTTATCTTTTTATCTCATGGGTATAACTTTTTATTTCATAATTTTATTTCATAATCTCCTCACGAAACTGCAGAGTACAAACGATTTGGAGAATGGATGGATAGAACTTTTTCACAATTATGACTAAGTATGTCATAATTCTAACTTTTTGTCAGATAATTGTATAATTTTGTCTTTAGTCTTTATTATGACATTTAGTCTTTATTCTGTCATAATTTTAATGTTTTTATCTCATAATTGTGACATACTATGTCATAATTTTTACTTTTTGTATTATAATGTCTTTCATCTCATAATTATGACTATTTCATAATTCAACTTTTTGTCAGAATTATGATCTCATTATTTTGACTATAGTCTTTATTACGACTTTTAATCTCAAAATTGTGAATTGGTTTGGAGAATGAAGATGGAAACTTTTAATTATGACTTAGTATGTCAATTGTAGATGTCTGTCATAATAATGATCTCATAATTATGACAAATTATCTCAATTTTTGTTACTATTTCAACTTTTTTTCATAACTGTGACTTAGTATGTCAATGTCAATGTTGTCATAATTATGACTTATCTCATAATTTATGACTGTTATAATTTAAACTTTATCTCGTAATTGTGACTTATTTCAACATTATCATACTGATGACTTTTTATCTCATAATTGTGACTTGTGTGTTATCTTTTCAACATTATCATACTGATGACTTTTTATATCTTAATTATGGCTTTTTATCTCATTATTTTCAACTTTTAATTTCATAATTATGAATTTGATAAAGATCAAAAGACAAATAACAAAACAGATGGTCCTGGAAGCTGACTGGTGATTTTTATTTATTTATTTTAATTTGATTTGGTCTCTGTTTATTTTGATGTGATATCGCATTACCACTTTCATTTTTCAGTTCATTGTACAAAGTGATTGTATTGCTTCGGAGGACTATGAGTTGTTTGAATTTTTTTATTTCTGGAGGTGGAAACTTTTGTAACCTGTTGATTATTATTATTTCATGGAAAAAAAAACAACTGAATATTCTTCGACCATCTTTTGTGTTTTGCATGAGAAAGAAAACCACACAATGACATGAAGATAAGTAAACGATGACAGAATTTTAAATTTTAGGTGAACGATCACTTTAAACATGAGCTGCTGGTTTTTAGTTTGACAAGAAAAGCTAAAGCTTTCACACACTTTACCACATAAAAGTATCTACTTACTGTGAAAGGATGGCACAAGTTTGCATTGATGTGTAAATGTTCATCTGTGTGACAAAGTTGGAGCAGTTCAGAATCTTTTTTGAGTTCTGAATGTTACAGTGTGTTTCCATAATGAATGTCTGTATTATCTCTAAAGATCAAGGAGAATTTGATTCCTCATGATACGAGTCTTAGTGCATTAATGCCCCTGATGTATCTACACACATATGAAGTCACCTGCTTCTTGTAGCCAAAGCCAGTGAGGACTCAAACAATACGGCCCCTGATAAGAGGTCGGGACCTGAGGCCCGGCACGCGGTCCGGCAGGTATAAGCGTGTGCTCATAACATCCCATGACTTCCACGCTTGGTCACGTCTGTCCGCACCCCTCACTCTCCCATATCTCTCAATCTGCACATTTTCTTACACTTTAATTACACAGCCGTATATTGCCCTGGGCCGTATGGATGGGCGATACTGAGAGCAGATAAGACGGAGGAGGCTTCTGTCACCACCCAAACATATTAGAACGGCACCAAAGCCAATTATCTCCATTCTGAACAACAATTAAGCATCCGACTCTATCCAAATACATGAATCCAGACCCGTGGAGCTCCCGCAGCTTCACTTTTAGGGCCAGAGGGCATTTTTAATAAAAATGTATGACTTCCCCCTGGTTTGTTTTACTAGCTATGAGAATGAGAGACAGGAGGAAAAGACCTTCTTCCGATTAATAGGTCAAGAGTTTTCTTTTCTTTTTTTTCATCAAGTATGCATTAAATTAATCAGACAGTAAAGACATGTATAATGTTACAAAAGATTTCTATTTCAAATAAATTGTTCTTTTGAACTTTCTATTCATCTGTGAATCCTGTAAAATAAAATGCATCACAGTTTCCACAAAAATATTGTGCAGCACAACTGTTTTCAACACTGATAATAATCAGAAATATTTCTTGAGCAGCAAATCAGCATATTAGAATGATTTCTGAAGCATCATGTGACACTGAAGGCTGGAGGAATGATGCTGGAGTAATGATCACAGCAATAAATTACATTTTACAATATATTCACATAGAGGACAGCTATTTGAAATAGTAATTTTCTTTTTGGCATGAGGCCTTTGTGAGCAGAAGAGACTTAAAATGTTTTGACTACAAACTTTTGAACAGTACTGTAGTTTATCAAATGTAGTTCTCTTGCATGAAACAATCACTTGTTTTAAAGAAATAGTTCTAAAAATAAAAATTCTATCATCAGTATCATCACAATATTTCATAGAGCTTTTTGGGAGAAACAGACTAAAATGTATGCTTATCCTCACTGTCAACTGTCTTCCCTGACATTGCTCTCAAATCTCAATCATGTTTTTTTACAAAGTTGCAAGTTTGCATACATGTTTTTGTTGAGTATCATATTTGACCCATCAGGCTTTTATGGCTCATATAGTCTGATATAGTGAGAATATGAAGAAAACTGAGTAAAAATATACAATTTGGTTCAGATGTTGATATTTATATGATGAAATTCTGCTGCTAGTAATGTAAATCAATGAAATCTTTATAACAGTACAGCAGATACTGACATAAAATTATCTAAATATCAGTAGTTGCTCTATATCTCCAATAATATGTCTCAGTAAGATGAGATTGAAATGATCCTCACATATAATGCAATGCAATCCAATGCTGATTGAGAGATGAAGAAATAAACGCTCCTCAGAAGATGTGAGATGAAGATCATTCCTCCGCTGAGGAACAGTGAAAGTAAAGCTTCTGGAAACAAACGCTCCTCAAAAGATCCTGATGATCAGATTGAATGAGAAACAGGTTTAACAGCAAAGTTTTGATCATGTTGAGGCCTTAGAAATTTGAGTATTAAATATGATACAGTAGCTTTCATAGGGTTAATAGTCACACAGGTTTTGAACAACATGAGGGTTGTAACTGATGACAGAATGATCATATTTTGGTGCTGTATCTCTATAATAAGCCATAATCTTGAGGAGAGACACAGTACAGTGGAGCTGCACAGACAGCAAGATGGAGAGAGATAAAACGACAGAGAGAGAGATAGAGAGAGAGAGGTGACTTTGAGGAGCTGGACTCAGTCTCATGCCAAGCGTCTCTCTCTCTCTCTCTCTCTCTCTCTCTCTCGCTGTCACCTAATCCTCAGTCCGACGGGTCAGTTATGGGAGCGTTTGGTTGAGGCGGGTCAGTTACCCACCATCACAGGGCTTTAATCTGAGCGGCCGCCTCCTAAACTGGCTGTGAGCGCGGTGCCAGGCGCTGGCATCCCTAAGAGAGACAGCTAGAGGTTGTCTGTACATGGATGGGCACTTCACAGCTCGGCGGGGGGGGGAGGAAGGGGCATCGCGGCAGCTGCTCGGGGCATATGGGCAGAATTCATTAAAAGAGCCCAAAAAAGCTCATGTGAGGAGAGAGAGAGAGAGAGACAGAGAAACAAAGTACAGCAAGTGTGTGTTTCTGTATTCATGTACATCACAGGTTCTTGAGAAACGTCTTGCATCACGCTTGAAAGTTGTGCTAGACCTTGAGCCAGTGTTAGTTTAGTATCTTTGATAGGTTACACTTTATTTTTATTTTACACTTTATTTGCAACTACATGTCTACTAACTCTCAGAGCAGACTGTTAGGGTAGGTTTAGGGTTAGTAGAATAAGTTGACATATACTTGCAAAGTTTCTCATAGTCAGTATGTTGTATGTTGTGGACCCATCAAAATAAAGTGTTAGACAATATTAAGCAGACAGTCTACTAGTACTCTAATGACTGCTAGTTGACATGTAGTTGCAAAGTTACTTACTGTTAGTAGAATGTCTAAAGTGGACTATCAAAATAAAGTGTTACCCTTTGATATATTATTATAGTATATTTGGAAAAAGAGTTACATTTTTATACTTTGTTTACATTTTAATTAAAGTTTTAGCAATTTTGCTGTGTTTTTGTAATTTAAGTAGTTTTTCTATATTTAGGTTTACTTGTTTTAGTATTTCAACTTTAAACAAAAATGAGAGATGTTGCCTTGGCAACTCGCTCAAATAAGTTCTTGTTTTTTTCCCCCATAATGATTTATGATTAAACTATTCATTTGTCACTATTAAAACATAAAAAAACGTTTAAAAAACATTACAAGTGTTCACATTGTGATTTATAGTGAAAAATTTGTTATTTTAGTATTATTTATAAACTATAATAGTATTAAATTATCTTTTATTTTTGATCATAGTTTAAGTTTTAGCAATTTTGTGCTTTTGCATTAGTTTTCTTATATTTCTATTTTGCTTTCATTTTATATTTATCTCAGTTTTAGTTTTAGCAAATTTTAGTACTTCAGTTTCAGTGTGTTTCAATTATTAAACATTTCTGTTTTTATTTTATTCTATTTCAGCTATTTAAGTTATTGAAAACTATTTTATTAGTTTTATTTATCAATAACGACACTGTGTAAAACATGCTATTTTTTACTGTTTTTATTTTCAATCTACTGGTCAAAATGATGGATCCTCTTTTAACCTTTTAAGCCATTTAAAAACAAATACATAATATACAAGATATATACTGATTATCATCCAAAAAAAAAAAAAAAAAAAGAAACTTCAGTTTTAACTACTGATTATGAATGATTTCATGTAAATGCATATATTTGATATTCTGGCTTAAATGAAGCAGGTTATCACTTTAATCCACACGGTGTGATAGAAACGCAGGAATGAAGCTCATGAGAACAGGACGAGCTCAGATGGTCGATGGTGTGGTCAATAATGATAAGGCTGGCTTGTTCAGATGTGCAAAGTTCATTTTAACTCAATCAACTGGATTTTAGTTTCCCCACTCATTAACCTTGGATTTACACTTTTTTTCAAGATACTACAAACGGTGACAAATGTCTCCAGATTGATCCAGTTAAGAAAAGCAATGTTTCTGGGTTTGCAAGGTTAACCTTAATGAGAAACACACACAGCGTAAGCAATGACATGACGCCATCGTCAACAAACACATTCAATATGAACAATATTTTCCTATCTGAACACATGACGTGTAAATCCATTCTCAGGACACAGGAAGTGGAGACTGATCTTCCTGTTCTCCTTGATCCCATTCCATCTGGAGTTCAGAGGAGACCTCGGTGAACAGATGATCCCAATCCCAGCCCATGTCCTCCTGCAAACCATCACATCAGCTTCACAGAGAGAGGAGCAGGAGAAATACAGTGCATTTAAATCAACAGTCCACCTCAACATAAAACTTCTGTCCTCATTTACTTACACTCCTGTCGAGGAACACGAAAGGAGATTTTCTGAGAAATCTTTATGTATCTTATTTCCATACAATGTGATATACAGGACAGTTCATAATTAGCATGTCTGTCAAGCTCCAAAATGATTGAAAAATGTAGGAATAAAGTAGATTTTATGATTTGTGTGCCATATTTCACTTCCTCACACTTAGAATGTAATACGCAAATCATATGTACTTCTATGGTGCTTTTTAAAAAATATTCTGATTAATAATTTTGGTCTTAAATAATGTCATTGTATATAAAAGAGCGAGGGTTCTTCAAAATATCTTTGACATTCAAACTGTGATTTCAATTAATTTGATTCAAAACTATTAATTTGTCATCACTTAAAAATTGATTTACAGTGAAAAACAGTGTAAAGCAGTGTTATTGTGTTATTTTAGTATATATATATATATATATATATATATATATATATATATATATATATATATATATATATATATATATACACACACATACACACACACACACTATTATAGTTTTTTGAATTTTTATTATAGCTTTTATTACTGCTTTTATTTTTACTATATTTTTTATTTATTTATTTTTGTTTGTTGTATAAACACTATTTTAATTGTAGTTAAAGTTTTAGTATTTTTGTAATGTGCTTTTGTCATTTCTGTTAATTATTTACTATTATTTTAAAAAATCAAATTTTTTCAGTAACAATAATTCAAGTTTTTCATCTAATATTTATATTTTGTTCTATTTCAACTCTATTTAAATTATGGAAAATGGCTTTTAATAGCTGCCGTTTTAGTTAAAAATGTTTTACAATACTGTGTTAAACATGCTGTTTTCACTGTTTTTATTTTGAATCTATTTGGTTAAAATGATGATTTGTCTTTTAACCATTTAAAATCCATTTAAAACAAATACATTAGATACAAGACATATATTAAATATCATCAAATGGCTGAAAATATATTGTGATTCTTTAGCTCTAGACACGACAATTAAAACACTATACAGACAGATATTAAATAATAAATTACTTATTCATTATTTAAAACCTGGAAATTTCACAAATTTACTTTTTTTAATTAATCATGTTTATATGAATCATATGCACTTTTATGGTGCTTTTATTATTATTATTATTATTTTGATGTTTTTGGTCCTTGTCATAATGGACTCATTCTATACAGAAGAGTGAAGGTTCTTCAAAATATCTTCTTTTGTGCTCCACAGAATAAAGTCATACAAGTTTGGAATGACATGAGGGCGAGTAAATGAAGACAAAGCACTCATTTCTGGGTGAACTGTCCTGTAACACATTGTGGGACAGTATGAGATGAAGAATGCTGCTGGTGATTTCATAAATCTGTTGGACTGGCCCTCTTACACGACCTAGAAAGAGCCGGACAGACGCTATATTTACTGGCAGAGCTCACCTCTCTCACCTCCTGCTCCGGGGCTAAATCCTTCGTGAGCAGCTTCAGGTCAGTCTCTCCATCCTGAGAAACATTCAATACAGATAAAACATTAGCCAAAGCCATTACTGAAAATACTGAAGCATTGCAACATAATGCCAGGTCAGTCAAAAAAAAAAAAAAACAGACGTTGTAGGACGTGAAGGATTAATTAGGCAGTACCTTTATGCTCCTTACAACATCCTTGATTTACACAAAGCAGCAGTGTTTGTTGTTAAGGAATGATGGGTAATGATGGGTGAGTGTCTCACCAGGGTCTGAAAAGCCAAGTACTTCATGAGGTCGTTGTCCAGGTCTCTGTAGGTCATAACTCTGTTCACCTGGATACTGCAGACGAGAGATCATAACACGTGTCTGTTTTTAGCATCTCAAAGGCATCTAAAGACTATTTTATCCTCCTTTTAAATTGCTGATAGACAACCAGATGAAATTCTAAGACGCTTCAGCTCCATCAATCCAATTAAGAATGAATTCAAACTTTGATAAAATATTATGACAAACCATAGACATGAACACTTATTGTTAAACCCATTATTCATGAGACACTTCAACACTTTGCATATATCCAATTGTTTTTGGCAGATATGTGTGCACAGGCTTGTATTAAGACATTAATTAAACAAATTTAGTGCAAATATAAAGAAATGACTATTGAAGACCAGTTGTTTTATTAGTGTTGCATGTGTCTATACATTTTGTGAAACAATAGTCTCTGTAAAGCTGCTTTGGAATGATATTTATTGTGAAAAGCACTATACAAATAAATCTGAACGTAACTGAAAAATGTTTCTCTTCTGTTAACTTAATACAAAGTATTTTAGTCATTTGTTTCGGCTTCAGTACAGTGACAAAATAACACCAATTATTTTATTTGGGAAATTATAACTTTAAGATTTGTTGCTGCTTATGTTTACAAAGAGAATAAATGGGTCTGTATACATGAAAATAAATAGCTGCCTTTATATTTTATGAAGGGGGTCCAAAACAGGGGGATCGTCATATTTGGGGGTCATTGGCACCAAAAATCCCTACACTACACTACCCTTTTACCAATGTGTTTAAATCTTAATATAATATAATATAATATAATACAATATAATATACAGCAGGAATGTTAATGGAAAGAAATTCTCTTTATTAAGTACAAAAGTGTCTTTTAAGCCAGAAGAATATAGACCGTTTAACTAACTTAACTTTCTCAGTAACTTAAGTTTCTCAGCAAGATCCAGCAGATCTTGAAGCATATGAGTTTGTTTTCTTGGTAATGATTATTGTTTGGACTGAAGGATAGCTGGGTGGAGCAGCGATCTGCATGGTGAGGTCTTCCTCTTGAACCTCCTCCAGGTCTGGAATCACTGGGATGTCTAGAAAATGCAGGTAAAATGTGTTAATCCTGTTAACAGTTCAGTGGAAAATACAAGACATTTCATATAACTACCTATAATACTATGGTGACCAAGAGAGCTCAACGCGCTGCAACTAAAGAAAGCACATGAAAATTGAAAAACCACCAGCAAATTAAGAAAACCATCACTTTTACAACACATGCTGCAAATGTATTTGGTTGTGTTGTGAGTATTTGCAGCATTTACTGTATTAGTTGTTTTTGTGAGTATTTGCAGAGTTTTCTGTATATGGTTGTGTTGTATTTGCAGCGCTTTCTGTATTTGGTTGTGTTGTGAGCATTTGCAGCTTGTTTCTGTATTTGGTTGCATTGTGAGTATTTGCAGTCTGTTTCTGTATGTGGTTGCGTTGTGAGTATTTGCAGCGTTTTCTGTATTTGGTTGCGTTGTGAGTATTTGCAGCCTGTTTCTGTATTTGGTTGCGTTGTGAGTATTTGCAGCATTTTCTGTATTTGGTTGCATTGTGAGTATTTGCAGTCTGTTTCTGTATGTGGTTGCGTTGTGAGTATTTGCAGCGTTTTCTGTATTTGGTTGCGTTGTGAGTATTTGCAGCCTGTTTCTGTATTTGGTTGCGTTGTGAGTATTTGCAGCATTTTCTGTATTTGGTTGCATTGTGAGTATTTGCAGCGTTTTCTGTATTTGGTTGCATTGTGAGTATTTGCAGTCTGTTTCTGTATGTGGTTGCGTTGTGAGTATTTGCAGCGTTTTCTGTATTTGGTTGCGTTGTGAGTATTTGCAGCCTGTTTCTGTATTTGGTTGCGTTGTGAGTATTTGCAGCATTTTCTGTATTTGGTTGCATTGTGAGTATTTGCAGCGTTTTCTGTATTTGGTTGCGTTGTGAGTATTTGCAGCCTGTTTCTGTATTTGGTTGCGTTGTGAGTATTTGCAGCATTTTCTGTATTTGGTTGCGATGTGAGTATTTGCAGTGTTTTCTGTATTTGGTTGCATTGTGAGTATTTGCAGCCTGTTTCTGTATTTGGTTGCGTTGTGAGTATTTGCAGCTAGTTTCTGTATTTGGTTGCATTGTGAGTATTTGCAGCTAGTTTCTGTATTTGGTTGCATTGTGAGTATTTGCAGCATTTTCTGCATTTGGTTGCATTGTGAGTATTTGCAGCGTTTTCTGTATTTGGTTGTGTTGTGAGTATTTGCAGCCTGTTTCTGTATTTGATTGTGTTGTGAGCATTTGCAGCCTGTTTCTGTATTTGGTTGCGTTGTGAGTATTTGCAGCTTGTTTCTGTATTTGGTTGCATTGTGAGTATTTCCAGCCTGTTTCTGTATTTGGTTGCATTGTGGGTATTTGCAGACTGTTTCTGTATTTAGTTGCATTGTGAGCATTTGCAGCGTTTTCTGTATTTGGTTGCGTTGTGAGTATTTGCACCCTGTTTCTGTATTTGGTTGTGTTGTGAGTATTTGCAGCCTGTTTCTGTATTTGGTTGTGTTGTGAATATTTGCAGCATTTTCTGTATTTGGTTGCGTTGTGAGTATTTGCAGCGTTTTCTGTATTTGGTTGCATTGTGAGTATTTGCAGCATTTTCTGTATTTGGTTGCATTGTGAGTATTTGCAGTGTTTTCTGTATTTGGTTGTGTTGTGAGTATTTGCAGCCTGTTTCTGTATTTGATTGTGTTGTGAGCATTTGCAGCATTTTCTGCATTTGGTTGCATTGTGAGTATTTGCAGTGTTTTCTGTATTTGGTTGTGTTGTGAGTATTTGCAGCCTGTTTCTGTATTTGATTGTGTTGTGAGCATTTGCAGCCTGTTTCTGTATTTGGTTGCGTTGTGAGTATTTGCAGCTTGTTTCTGTATTTGGTTGCATTGTGAGTATTTCCAGCCTGTTTCTGTATTTGGTTGCATTGTGGGTATTTGCAGACTGTTTCTGTATTTAGTTGCATTGTGAGCATTTGCAGCGTTTTCTGTATTTGGTTGCGTTGTGAGTATTTGCACCCTGTTTCTGTATTTGGTTGTGTTGTGAGTATTTGCAGCCTGTTTCTGTATTTGGTTGTGTTGTGAATATTTGCAGCATTTTCTGTATTTGGTTGCGTTGTGAGTATTTGCAGCGTTTTCTGTATTTGGTTGCATTGTGAGTATTTGCAGCATTTTCTGTATTTGGTTGCATTGTGAGTATTTGCAGCCTGTTTCTGTATTTGGTTGCGCTGTGAGTATTTGCAGCTAGTTTCTGTATTTGGTTGCATTGTGAGTATTTGCAGCTAGTTTCTGTATTTGGTTGCGTTGTGAGTATTTGCAGCTAGTTTCTGTATTTGGTTGCATTGTGAGTATTTGCAGCTAGTTTCTGTATTTGGTTGCGTTGTGAGTATTTGCAGCATTTTCTGCATTTGGTTGCATTGTGAGTATTTGCAGTGTTTTCTGTATTTGGTTGTGTTGTGAGTATTTGCAGCCTGTTTCTGTATTTGATTGTGTTGTGAGCATTTGCAGCCTGTTTCTGTATTTGGTTGCGTTGTGAGTATTTGCAGCTTGTTTCTGTATTTGGTTGCATTGTGAGTATTTCCAGCCTGTTTCTGTATTTGGTTGCATTGTGAGTATTTCCAGCCTGTTTCTGTATTTGGTTGCATTGTGAGTATTTCCAGCCTGTTTCTGTATTTGGTTGCATTGTGGGTATTTGCAGACTGTTTCTGTATTTAGTTGCATTGTGAGCATTTGCAGCGTTTTCTGTATTTGGTTGTGTTGTGAGTATTTGCAGCCTGTTTCTGTATTTGGTTGTGTTGTGAATATTTGCAGCATTTTCTGTATTTGGTTGCGTTGTGAGTATTTGCAGCGTTTTCTGTATTTGGTTGCGTTGTGAGTATTTGCAGCGTTTTCTGTATTTGGTTGCATTGTGAGTATTTGCAGTGTTTTCTGTATTTGGTTGCATTGTGAGTATTTGCAGTGTTTTCTGTATTTGGTTGCATTGTGAGTATTTGCAGCGTTTTCTGTATTTGGTTGCATTGTGAGTATTTGCAGTGTTTTCTGTATTTGGTTGTGTTGTGAGCATTTGCAGCACTTTCTGTATTTGGTTGTGTTGTGAGTATTTGCAGCTAGTTTCTGTATTTGGTTGCGTTGTGAGTATTTGCAGCTAGTTTCTGTATTTGGTTGCGTTGTGAGTATTTGCAGCCTGTTTCTGTATTTGGTTGCGTTGTGAGTATTTGCAGCATTTTCTCTATTTGGTTGCGCTGTGAGTATTCGCAGCGTTTTCTGTATTTGGTTATGTTGTGAGTATTTGCAGCCTGTTTCTGTATTTGGTTGTGTTGTGAATATTTGCAGCGTTTTCTGTATTTGGTTGCATTGTGAGTATTTGCAGCGTTTTCTGTATTTGGTTGCATTGTGAGTATTTGCAGTCTGTTTCTGTATTTGGTTGCGTTGTGAGTATTTGAAGCGTTTTCTGTATTTGGTTGCGTTGTGGGTATTTACAGCATTTTCTGTATTTGGTTGCGTTGTGAGAATTTGCAGCGTTTTCTGTATTTGGTTGCATTGTGAGTATTTGCAGCCTGTTTCTGTATTTGGTTGCGTTGTGAGTATTTGCAGCGTTTTCTGTATTTGGTTGTTTAGATGTTTATGACTTTCTTTCTTCAGATAAACACAAAAGGCCTCATTCATGAAACTTGCGTAAATATATGAGTAAATTTGGAGAAGTTTGCGCGTAAAACAGACCTTCCTGAAAACTCTCCTCCGGATTCACAAACGCTTCATAAACTTCTGATTTGATAGTTAAACGTGTATGTTAATGAATTCCAATCATTCATAAATAGGGCACTCGTGCACGCTCATTCACAATTAGCATAATCCCCACCTATGAATTTCAGCGTGTCCAGGAACGCAGTGGAATATTCTGGTCTATTTTCTCAGGTTTGGGTCCAGTATATTGAATAAATGCAAAAAAAGACTAATAGGCCATATGCCTAACAATAAATAATCAATAACATGTGGCCACCAAAGAGGTTTTAGCCAGCTGAAAAAATGTAAGGTGCTCTTCTTAAAACGACCAGCTGATGGCGCTTGAGAACACTTTGGTAGCACAGAGTTTTTCCAGCTGAGACTCTTTGGTTGCTATGATTTGGAATATCCACATATTACTAGTATCTCATTTTTAAGAATTTTACTAAATATAAAAAAAGCAGTAACCAGTAATATTGACTTCTCAATTGTTGTAGGCAGTAGGATGGTTGGTCGCTATTTGTCCCACCCGTCCTCTATTTACAGCTGGGTAAACAGTGACAGTGCTGAGCGCTGCGTTTTACAGTTATGAACTCAGCTGCAAAAAAATAAATAAATAAATAAAATCCTAAGATGTCAAGGGCAAATGAACTTGTAATTATCATGGCAGAGCATCAAAATTCAGTGTCATCAGTTTGACAAAAAAAAAAAAAAAAAAAAAAAAACCTTTTATGCATCATTTACACCTTTTAGGGAGCAGGTGTACATTTCTTTCATACCAAATAACATTTTGAAAATACGAACATTTTCATGAATTCAAAAGTTTACGTCAGAACGGCTTTATGAAAGATTTACACAAAAATTCATTCCGCTCGTGTTTCATGAATGAGGCCCAAAGTCTTTAAAAGTAAGTGGATGGGATGTTCAATGTTAATGCATCAAAAACCATGCGAACGAACACGACAGTAATCCATAAGATCCCAGCTGATGAATAAATGTCTTAAGCAATGTCTTAAAAAATAAATACAACTAATATTTTAAATGTACTGCCATGAACGCAGAAGCCATGGTTTATATTTAAAAAAAAAAAAAAAATTAAAATATACACACCTATAATTTTGCTTTAAAAGACATTAATTTATCAACTCTGGGGTCGCATAAATTACCACCATGTTCACTTTGCGTGGTTTTTGAAGCATCATATTTGAAGGTCCCATCCTCTTGCATTATATGGACTCACAGAGATGGAGTATTTGTCTTAAAAGGATAGTTCACCCAAAAGTGAATATTCTGTCATTAATTACTCACCCTCATGTCGTTCCAAACCTGTAAGACCGTCGTAGCAAGGAGATCGTTAAAATAGTCCATGTGACATCAGTGGTTCAACCGTAATTTTACAAAGCTACGAGAATACTTTTTGTGTGCAAAGAACACAAAAATAATGACCTTATTCAACAATTCGTCTCCTCCGCGTCACCCTGGTCCCATTTTGGAGAGTATCACATACGTAAACAACGTATGCAACGCATGTATGCGGATACTTTATTTATGCTTTTATCTAAACGTAAACAACATATCCACGTACGGTGCTACTGACACAGAACAGCATACGTTGTTTACGTATGTGATACTCCCCAAAATAATGCTATAGGGTGACGTGAAGGAGAAGAATTGTTAAATAAAGTCATTATTTTTGTTTTCTTTGCGCACAAAAAGTATTCTCGTAGCTTCGTAAAATTATGGTTAAACCACTTATGTCACATGGACTATTTTAACGACCTCGTTGCTATATTTCTGAGCCTTGATCATGTTAGGGTCCTTGCTGTCTATGGGATGGTCAGAGAGCTCTCGGAGTGCATGAAAAATATCTTAATTTGTGTTCCGAAGATGAACGAAGGTCTTACGGGTTTAGAACAACATGAGGGTGAGTAATTAATGACATAATTTTCATTTTTGGGTGAACTATCCCTTTAACATCTCCATATTGTTCATATGAAGAAATTCACACATTATTTTAAACATCTGGGACGAGGAGTATCCCTTTAAATGATTCACAGTGGTTCTGCGTGGAATCAAAGGTTCTTTTGTGCAACATGTAGCTAGTTAACAATAGCTCTACACTATAAAAAAGATTTTTTGAAGTTGTAAATAAAACAATTACTGAAGTACATTTTACAAAAAAAAAAAAATTAAAAAAATTCTTTCTACTTCAAAATTTTGTTTAATTCAATGTGTTACTTGCAGTTTCTCTTTAATTATTTGAGAAAATTACTAGCAATTTATGAGTGAAAACTGTTTCCACATCAAATTTTTCATGCACAGCACACTAATGTTAAGCTTCAGGTGTCAATCACTCATTTGATGATTTGCACTAGTTAATGTAACAGTTAGTTTACAAATACTGACTTGTTATAATTGACTTGCATATAATTGAATTACATGTTTATTACAGTCAGATTTATTTACTCGCCAAAGCCAGTTTTGTTGATCTTGGAGCCTGATTATGGATTTAGACCGACCACGCGAGCAGCATAAAGTTTTTCTCGAGACGCACTAGGCCATATGCTGCAGCTACTGCCGGGTGTTACAGCGAGTTGCAGCATTTCCCACAATCCCCGCAATCATCACAGATGCTGTCTGTCTCCTCGGCATGGCTCTGTTTATATTGTGTTTGAACTGGCGTTTGATTTCCTCCCTCTCTGCGTTTCTCTCACTCTCGCGCTGACATCCTCTTCCGCGCTGCCCCCTGTCACGGTGACCAGGCGGCCATGAATATTCAGTGATCAAGACAGTATCTCTTCCTGCTGTGAGGCGGCGCTCCGGCCAGGGGCTCCCCAGAAAGCACCCCCCCACCCCGACACACAATCGTGCTTGTCCCGGCGCCGAGCATTTGGGCCCTGTCAGCGGTGGCCACCCTCAGGACCCTTCAGGCCAGAGCGGCGACCTCCGTGTCCATTCGGGCCGGGCCGGGCTCCAGGCGCGCAGGCCTGCCTGCGAGCCCATCTGTGTGGGGTCGGAAGTCACGGCGCGCCCTGGCAGGAGCCGCGGTGCCAAGAGCCGCATGCCCGCTGCCTGGAACAGTGGGAACCCACTTTAATTGGCAAAACTCGACAGGACAGAGCGTGGCAGCGCTCCCAAAGAAGGACAAACTTTCACAGCCCTTCTCCTCTTTTTGGACAGACTTTTGCTGGAGTGCGTTCAGGTGTGCCACGAGAGCGCACGTTTACACAATCACTGTCAAACACAGTCTGACAGTGCTAAGAAAGTAAAAGAAAAGCTTTGTTAATTAAACCAGAGGCTTATAAATAAAACATGAACAAAACTTTTGTCACATTGACTACTCAAAGCTGATCAGTTCAAAACCGACACGTCTGGAACAATAACTATAAAAACAAACCTGCATTCACTTTACATTCTGTACGGAAAACACTTTTTACATAATAACTTTATGACTTTTCAAGAATACAAAGTCATTAACAAACATTATTACATTATGTAAAGGAAGAGTTCACTTTTAATTGTATGGAAAAGAGTAGCTCGGACATTCTGCTAAATGTTTATTTAATATATATATATATATACATCTAATAACATGTCTTAGTAAGATGAAATTTAAATGATCCAAACAATTAATGCAATGCAATCCAATGCTGATTGAGAGATGAAGAAATAAACACTCCTCAGAAGATGTGAGATGAAGATCATTCCTCCGCTGAGGAACAGTGAAAGTAAAGCTTCTGGAAACAAACGTTCCTCAAAAGATCCTGATGATCAGATTTGAGACTAAAACATGATTGATGGAGAATCAAGTAAAGCTGAGCTGCTTCAGTCCAGTAAGTGTTCATCTGGAAATATGACTAGTTATTCTGATGTTTACTTGATCAAAATCATTCAAGATTTGACAGAAAAAAAGACACATGAAGCAGCAGCTGAAGCTGGACGTTTCTACAATTACACTAAAGCCTGGAATACACTACACGATTTTTGCCTCGATTTTCCCCCGATTTTCCAATCTGAACAAGCTGACGCTAGTTGAGGAAAGTCATAGCCAGTCTGCAGATTACAGCTGACAGATTTCACAGAAAATCGGGTAGTGTATGATGGTCACAGTCTCCGATTTTTTAGCTTCAGACTTTGATTCCATCCAATCGGGGGATATCAAACACGTTTGATATTTTCAGCAGATTTTAGAACACATTGTTTCCATTTGTCATGCGTCTCCTAGCAACAAGGTGCACGTTTCAGCATGAGTTTTTTGTGATCGGAAGGACTTTAAAGTCTGGTAGTGTATGATCCTCGGTCGTGTAGTGTATGATGCCCAGTTTTCCTTTGTCACTATTTACAAAGTCGGTAAGTGTATGATGCCTAGTGTTTTAGAAATCTGTTCAGATTTTAAAAGTCGTGTAGTGTATTCCAGCCTTAAAAGAGCTTTTATTGGATAAAAAACTCTAAACACATCTATCAGACGACAGAAGACTTGGAATAGACTGTGAGTGAAACCGGTTTAACAGCAAAGTTTTGATCACGTTGATTATTTGGAGCTTTAGAAACTTGCATAGCAACTATGATACAGTAGGCTTTAAAGGGTTAAAAGTTATAAAAGTGCTTGAAACATTCCCTTTACATTCACAGATGCAAATTGAAGGAGGAACCCAAGACAAATTCAGAGACAGAACATCACAGAAACATGAGGCCAGAAACGAAGCACCTAGCAACCACTCTGAGTAACCTAGTGACAACAAAGCAAAATGCTAGTAACTGTAAACCAATATTCTGGCAACCACAGCACAAGGTTTTGCATGCATGAGCAAACAACATTCACATTTTTCTTAAATGTAAAAATCTAGTTATATAACTTATATAACTCTTAGGCTAGTTCACACTGCACTGACTGAACATGCTCAATCTGTTTATGGAGCGCAGAATGTCTAAGCAGTGACGCAATCTGGTGATTGTCGGTACTGGCCAGGGTCTGTGAGTACAGTGTGAACCAACCTTTGAAAGATCACTGTACATTCAAATAATTAGGAATGCATGAAACTTTGATTCATGTACTGTATTTCTAAATGTTTCATATTTGGAGACAATTTGAAAAAAAATATTTGGCACTAATCATCACGTAATATAAAGTAAGACTTTTTAAAAATAAATTGATACTGTTATTCAACAAGGATGCATTAAATTGATCAAAAGTGACAGTAAAGACATTTATAATGTTACAAAAACAAAATGCATCATAGTTTCAAAAAAAAAAAAAAAAAAAAAAAAAAAAAAAAAAAATCGGCAGCACAACTGTTTTCAACACTGATAATAATCAGAAATGTTTCTTGAGCAGCAAATCAGCATATTAGAATGATTTCTGAAGGATCATGTGACACTGAAGACTGGAGTAATGATGCTGAAAATTCAGCTTTGATCACAGCTATAAATTACATTTTACTACACATTCACAAAGAAAAGAGTTATTTGAAATTGAAATAATATTTCACAATATTACTATTTTACATGACAATTTACTGTTTATTTATTTATCAAATAAATGCAGCCTTGGTGCGCAGAAGAGACTTCTTTCATTTTTTCATTATATTGAACAATGTTTAATAAATAGTTATTGGTATTGAATATGGTATTATTTCACTGAGCTTGGCATCATGCATTCTCGGATTGCACAAATAATTCTACTCCACAAATAATACACACAAAGCTGCCTTAGTTTCTTATGAAGCAGCCCGGATGCCTTAAAATGCTCCTCCTTAAAGTCTCAAGGAGATAAACGTGGTCATTCTGAAGTAATTTTTAATTCTCTCTCAGACTTTCTGAATCCTGTCACAAAATCCAAGTTCAGTTCCATCTCCCTGACCCTCGTAACAAGCCCCGTTATCCTACATTGATAACTTCTTCCTTTTCTCTCATTTTTAATTAAAGCTAATTAAAAATGCCAGCCTCGTTTAGTCACTGACAAGATTCATCTGTGTTCCTGATATCCAAATAAATGCAGGCGCGCACGAGCGCTGCTTCATATTCATGAGCGCGAGGTGACACCGTCTCCTCATTTCTAAAGCAGTGCGTTCAGCAGATTCGGGCCCCCGCGGACCCCCAATCAAATTTAATGGTCTTAGTGCAATGACATCAAAAAGCCTCTGCGTCCAGCCTTCGCAAACGCCCTACTGGATCTCAACTTTTCTGAATAATGCACCATCGACACACATGGGCCAGAGTTCATTGTGAAGCGCGGTGAGGTAAAGCTCTCGGTATGCAAACGCCATGATTAAGCAGCGAGAGAAAACAACGGTTTTTAAATGAGGTCGCGATGCCACCTGTGACACCAGGTCAAGAGGGAACCGACAATGATGTGCACCAGAAGCCGCTTTTTGATACTGATTCTATCAAAAAGTCATGTGTCACAGCTCTAGATGATGTTATTTTCTTATTTATTCATGAGTTTGAGCAGCTTTTCCATGAAAGAGGTTCATACTGAGAATATGAGCTCATGATGTCAAGTTCAGAGATTCTGACAACCAATAACTGTTATATTAATACTTGGTAAAAACAGAACCTAAATAATCATTTGACCACACTAGAGTACACAATATACATAGTATGAATATATTACTGACATAATCACATTTCTGTTTGTCCCTCCTGATGTTTTCACATGGTGGATGATCAAATTCCACAGTTATATTAAAGGAAGGACCCAAGACCAAAGGAAGATCTGAGGCGTTTTTGAGCCGTAAGAAACCACCTAGCAACCAGCTAGAACACCCTAGCAACTGCATCACAAAACCCTAGCAACCATCTACAATAGGGCTGAACGATTAATTGCATTTGGGATAATATCGCGATATGAAAAAATGTGATTTTTCAACCGCAGAGGCTGCGATTACACACTGTCACGTGACACGCGAGAGTAAAGAGGTGTGTTCGACCTGAAGATTGATCGGTGTATGGCATCAAAGTACGGAGAGAGAAAGCATAAGGAGACGTCTGCTCTCTTATAGCTCTCGCAGTAACTTGATGACACACAGCGATCGGTCTAGCAGCGCTGCTTCAAGTCGAACACATCTAAGCAGTCTTCAGAAGAAATGTCAAGTTGGCACGCTACAGTGTTGCCAAGTCCGCGGTTTGCCTCCAAAAACGTGATATTTAGCCTCTGAAATGCGAATCTTACCAGGGGAACCCCTCCAAAAAAACGTGTATTTTACCCTCCGGAATGCGATTTTTATTGGTGGACCACCTCGAAACACGATTGGGTTAGTTTTGAGTAGCAATTGGGCGGATTTGTTGTGAAAACCTGGCAACCGTGGCACGCTTACACACGGAAATGTTTGAAAGCGTATATATGAACATACTTCAAAACTGCACATGGAAATTACGCAAGCAGTAACAGTGTTACGGTCCATTTCATTACTGAAGACTTCGACCATAAGATAATATAGGATATATTATAAGGCAATATTCTTATTTATTTATTTAAAGTCTGTCTAAAGCTAACAGACAGTGTTTAAAAAGTGCAATCCACATGTTTACATATGTTTATTACAGTGACATTGAATTACCTAAATAATGAGTGTGGTAAAGCAACAGATTTGTTTTTATATTTCTGCAATCTACTTTAGTTTGTGTGATTTGTTACTGTATTTCATATTAATGTTTATTGCTTATTTGTCAGTTCTTTGTCAGTTCTTTATGTTGTCATAATTATTACATGCTTACAAGGCTGGAAGTTCAACAAATCAGTCAATATACTACTGTGATTGTAGTTGTTAAATAAAGATGTCATTCATATCAATTCATGCATCACCTAATTTCATCATTACATATAGGCCTGGCCTACAGAAAAGAATATTTGTGTTTAATCTATCTAATATTGTGTTGGTCATACTAAACAATGATTTATTGCTTGTCTTTGTTGAATAATACAGAACATAAAGAGCTTTACAAAATAATTGCATATAAAATCGCAATCACAATATTGGTAAAAAAATAAATAAATAAATAAATAAATCGCAATTAGATTATTTTCCAAAATCGTTCAGCCCTAATCTACAATCACAAGCACTGCAACGGTGAATTTGGCAAAAGCACCAAGTATGAGATGCCATTAATTTGATATAGACTGTTATTTTATTATCATTGATGTATTATATACATTATGGCTTTAGTTAATGTTTTGAATTAGACTTTTTTTAAAATATATTTTCTGTTATCATTTTAAATTTCAAGGCGTTTATTAAATAAAGTTTTAATAATGTTGTGTTTTTGTCATTTTTACATGTTCATTTTAAGTTATTTTTAGCAAGTTTTAGTTTTAGTTTATTTAGTTTTAGTTATTTTAGTACTTAAATCAAAAATGTTAAATAATAAATGTTGCCTTGGCATCTAGCTGAGATAAGTTTTTTTATACTTTATTTTATTTCAATTACTGTTTATTTTATTTCAAGCTGTAGAGGAGAACCTCTGGATTGTTCTGATAGACCTTGAAACTGGCGACTCCGGTAAGACAGTAAGGGCTCAGAGAGTTATATCTAAGAAAGTTTCAATGAGTTGGGTTCATAAATACAAGTCACGTTGGTGAGCAATGGTGTTGCGTAGATGTATACAAGTACACAGCATTGGCGTTTAGGTGTTTGTGTGTGTGGTCTGAAATAGAGGAAAATGGTGGAAATTAGATATAAAGAATATTGCAGTCTTTCTATTGGCTTAGTACAGATGTTAAACATTTACATTCTGAACATAAACAAATAAACAATAATCAATGGTCTGAAATTCACTTACAAATTCACAATTATGATAGTGTAGCATCTCAAATTATCTTAAAATGACTAACAGATCAAGATTTATATGTTAAAATAACAACGCACTATTGCATGTGTCTCTGAAACTAGCATGTTAGCTTCCCAACGTAGATTAACGAATAACATAATATTGTGCAGATATACTCTTACAAGATTAACATAACATCATCACAATAACATCAACATTATTAAAATGCATGATTCTGCTAGAGAATGCAAAATAAACTTACTTTTCTGCATGAACGCACACAGCTTTAATTTCAGTTGCTCACCGTGACCCAGCGCTTGTGGTGTATAGAGTGCAATGTCTTAAAGGGAAGGTGTATAGGTATCAGTAATATGAAAGATATGCGCCCTCTAGTGGTTAAATATGAAAGTGCAACTAAAAGGGAACGACTTTCCTACATTGTCGCCCCCAAATTTAGTATATAAATTTGTAATTGGTTAGGAAAGTCTCAGTGTCAGTTACTATTTTCTTCCTTATCCTCCCACGATGGCAACTTCACTTGCACTTCTGTAGGGCGTATGCGATTGTCTACTCCTGCAAATGTTTTAGTCACTCTGCCAATAGGTCACAAAGCTCGGGGCAACTGTGAATCAACTATCATGATGATCTGTCCAGTACTCAGATTGTCTTTTTGCCATTTTTGGCGGGGCTGTAGGCTCGGTAAGTAATGCTGGATAAAGTTTATCCAAAAGTGATCGGCTAGAATTTGGCTGTGTCACCACCGCCTTCTCCCTAACAGATCACTAGATGAGTAGATAGCTTGTGGGAGTGATGCATCACGGCGACCCATCAGTAATATATTCGGTGTGACAGGGTCTGGGTCGACAACATCTGATGAAACGTAACCGAGTGGCTTAGAGTTGAGGATTCCCTCAACCTCTACCAACACTGTAGGCACTTGCTCTCCATTTTTGACAAGTCTCACAAATGTACTGGTGTTTCTTGATGGATTCTCTGCCACGCAGGATCCAATACTTGCGTCTGATCTCACCTAAGACCCGTTCTGGACCTGGATGCAGAAGCTGGTTGTCATATTCTTTGATTAAGAGCATTGTAATCTGATATTTAGGGTCTAGTATTATGGGATTGTGTCTGGATCTAGGCCCTCAGCTCGGCGGAGTCGTCCCCCAACTCTGATTAAACCAAGTGTTTGATCATACTCCGTGGAAAGTGAAGCAAGACGACTCTGGGCAGATATGGATTTACCTTTGGTCAGCGCATTCACCTCTTCTGGGAAGCTGTCTCTCTGAGCTTGTCTTAACAGGCGTAGTTCAGTTGCTATGGCATCTGCTGCAGTCATGATAGCAGCCTTCAACAGTTCTTTCCAACTCTTAATATTGGAGATGTCAGGTTGAGACTTGACAAGACATGCATTTCCACAGAATGATTGTTTTTTCAGCTCATCACGGTCATCAGGAGCTGCTAATTCAGGCAGGGATGGCCAGGAGTTGGGATGTTGATGGAGGAACCGTGGTCCTTGACTCCAGTGCTGGGATTTGCTCAACTCTAACAAAGTCTTCCCCCTAGTCAGGTCATCCGCTGGGTTATCAGTGGTGTTGATATATCGCCAATTTGACCCCAAAGTCATGTCCTGGATTTCAGCGATGCGTGTCCCGACGAAGACTTTGTAGCGACAGGAGTCTGATCTCAGCCAGCTCAGGACTCTTGTTGAATCGGTCCATAGGATAATATCACTTGCAGGAATAGACAGCTCTTTACTGAGCAACTTTGCCAGCTGCGCTCCTGTGAGAGCTGCACAAAGCTCCAAACAGGGCACTGATATCTGTTTGCGGGGAGCCACTCTGGACCTTGCCATCGCAAAGGCTATATGGATCTGGTTTGAGGGTGAAGGTAAGCGACCGATCCGTATGCCCATTCAGAGGCATCACAGAAAATATGGATGGTTCTCTGTGTGTCCTCTGTGTCGGCGCATAGTGGCATGTATGCTCTGGGTATCTCAACAGTGTGCAAATTGGCCAGTTCGGCTTCCCAGGCTTGCCACTGTACTAACAGGCTTTCCGGGTGGATGATGTCATCCCAACCGATCTTGAGTTTCCAGAGATTTTGAATCAGTATTTTCGCTTTTGTGGTGAAGGGTATAAGATACCCAAGTGGGTCATACTTTGTGGCCAGTACTTTATACACATTTCGTAGTGTGGGTTCAGAATAGTCAACATGGCGTTGTTGATATCCAAGGTGGTCAGTGAGACAATTCCAACGGAGACCTAAAGCTGGCTCTTGTGGGTCTAAACTATGCTCAGAAAGCCACAATTCAGTGCTGGCTGCTCTGGCTTCAACTGGAAGGTGTTCTACTACAGCAGGTACATTACTGGCCCACTGGCGGATTTCAAACCCACCAGAAGACAAATGACTGTGCATCCTGTCGATGAGGTTACAGGCCTTCTCTGGGGAGTCAAGACTCTGCAAACAGTTATCAACGTAGAATGCCTGTTCTACAGACCTTTGAACATCTTCGTAGCCTTCACTGTTGTCTTTGTAGCACACATGTGGCACAACAAAGACTGCAGGTAGTCCCAAATGGGAGAACCTGCCACTCAAAGACTCTTTGCTCTTCGTCCCTCTTCATGTCCCTCCAGAGGAAGCGTAACAGTGTGTGATCTTCTGGCAAAAGTCTGATCTGGTGGAACATTGCTTTAATGTCTCCACTGCTAGCCACCGTGTGCTCACGAAACCGGAGTAGAACACCAAGAAGGGAAGGACCCAGGATGGGACCAGGAAGAAGTTGATCATTCAGTGCTTGTCCTTGGTACTGATATGAGCAATTGAAAACAAGCCTTGCTTTGTTATTGTGGTGGACTAAGTGATGAGGGAAGTACCATGACTCAGTAGAGGAATCTACAACCTCAGGTGTACTTTCCAGCTTCTGGATCTCTCGACAACAGGTCATGGCTTGTTCGGTGTCATTTAAGATTCTTCACTCTGTACTTCGAAGTAGTGAAAGAGAAGCTGATTTGGGTGCTTTTAAACAAGGGCTGTCCCTCCTTCTAAGAAGTGGTGTGGCATATATCATGATGCCATTTACATTCACCCTTACAGTGAGCTGCTCAAGCAAGTCAAATGCTTGCTGATTCAGCTTGGATCGGGTGGCTGCTTTCTCACTGATATAGGGCAAAGTGTCGATTTGCCACGGTTTCTCCACATGCCCCTGGAGATCAAAGTGGGTAGGTCCAACTGCAGTAAAAAAAAAAAAAAAAAAAAACTGCTGCTCATCAAAGAGAAGATGAGTCACACTGGCAGGACCTTGGAGTGTCCAACCAAGGGAAGTACATATTGCTACAGGTCCCCCAGAAGGGCCAAGATGAACAGGCTGAGTAGGGATGAGGAAATGTGGAAAGTCAGAACCAATCAGTAGTACTGGCCTCACTTTGACAATTGCTGGGATTGGCAGCCCCTGTAAGTGTCTGTACTACTTCATCAGTACTTTCACTGGGTAACTATGCTCGGAAAGACCCAGGTCATCAGCAGTGAATGCATGATCGATCTTGTATCTATGTCTTGGGTTGTCAGCTGGGGAAATTTAGAAAGAAACAGATGCCCCTTTCAGGTGAATGACCTTATGTCGTACAGTTCTCAGTGAGAGTGTTTCTGGTTCTTTCTGCAGCTGGAGATAATGTGCAGCGGAAGAAAGGAGGATGGTCCTCTCAGAACCATCATCCAGCAAAGCATATGCCTCAAGTGAGTGTTCGGCATTATGCAAAAGTACTTTGATCACCTTTAGCATGACCTGTTGAGGACGGTTGAGACGGTCAATATAAATGGTGTCTGAAGGGGTACTAACCATGAGGATCTTGTTGGGCTCCTATATGTTTACATCATGAAGCACTGTAAGATGTTGCTTTTGACATATTTTACAGGGTTTCTTGAGGGTACAAGCCTCGGGTTTGTGATTACATCCGCAGCGGTAACAGCTTTTGCCTTTAAGCCACTCTGCAATCTGGGTAGTTGTCAGTGACTTGAACACAAACTGAGATAGTGCTCACGCGTGTCACAATATGGACAATAAGGTTTAGGCTTGTCTCTCAGCTTTGGCAGGAAGGTACGGTGAGACGGAGAGGTAAGGGGTGATTTATCTGGACTACTAGTGGTGTTGTAGTACACAGAAGATGATGACTGACTCTGACTTCTCTTCCCTTTCCTCTGAGGCTTCATCTGCTCTTGAAACATGACAACAGCTCTGCTGGAGATGCGCTTTGCCTGTGATTTTAGCTTAAGCCATGATGATAGGTCCAGTGTATGTTTTGTCTGTCCTTGTGATAAGTATACCACAACTTAGACAATGTTCAACAAACCCATCACGGTAGCTGGCAGGCAGTTTGACTAAAAGTCTGTCTACATGTGAGCCACATTTCAGTTCGTAGCCATTCTCACCCTCCAAAGAACGTAGCATGCCCACAAGACCGTGTACTGAGAGTGCAAAGTTATCAAATGCTTCAGCATTTCCTACTCTGACTGGTGGAGAGTTCAATATAGCTCCAAGTTCACTCTGTACAAGCTGACGGGGTTGCCCATATTTGTCTTGGAGGGCTTGCAATGCCGTGGTGTATGGAGTGGGGTCATGCATGTAGGCTTGTGCCAATTTGTAGGCACTTGGTAGCTTTAATCTGTCTAGAAGCACTTGGCATTTAAACTGCTCTGTAAGATGAACATGGCCACCAATGAGACTGTCTAGTGCCATTTTGAGTAGGGCAAAGTCAGGCTCTTTACCACTATCAAATTTAGGCAGAGCTGGTTTGGGTATACCATATAAGCTGGCAATCAACATGTCCATCATATTGACTGGGGCTGGTGGAACCGGAACACTAGGCACTGATAATGGCTGTGGGCTAAACTGCAGTTGTCTAACAGGTTGTTGTAACTGACCTGATGGAGGATGAGGTTGAGACTCCGCTGGGACTAAAAAGGTAGGTTGCTGGTCATAGCTGGTCCCTGTTGAATCTTGAGACATATTTGGCTTAGCTGGAAACGTAAGTTTAGTACCAGGCTGTCCTAGACTTTAGGTTTGTCTATCAAAAGACAAGGATGGCTGCACTGTGGTAGGTGGGTCAACATCTGCAGTAGGCAATTTTACCTGTTGGGGGGGACACGCTTGGCAATGCTACAGGATAGATAGGAGAAGAAACAACAGTTACAGGCTCTGCATGTAATGGTTTGGACGTAGAGAGAGATGTAATGTGCTCAGGAACAGAATGTGAAATCATGGGCTGAGTAGTGACAAGACTACTCTGATGTAGGTAAGGTGTAGAGTGCTGTGTATTATCAGATGATGTGGTGTGTGGTGAGCAACCCCTACCTTCTGTGAACAGAGTATATCAGTCTGTACCTGCCCTGGGTCAAGTTCACTTCTGGTTTGTGGAACAGCTGCTGCATGATCAGTCTCTGATTCTCGAAGTGATGCGATGAGACACACTTTCTCCACCTCCATCTCCTTCTGCTTAATGCGGCGCTGTCTTTCAAGCTGTTTGGTGATCAGTTGTTTGGTCTTGTGTACTGCACGAGCCTCTTCATCTAGCTGCCGACTTCTCCTCTGCTGCTCCCTGAGTAAATCTTCCCTCTCATATAGCGCTATGCGTGCTTGTTGATCCAGGAACTCACACTGCTCTTGTTGATCCAGGAACTCACACTGCTCTTGATCCAGGAACTCACACTGCTCTTCTCACACTGCTCTCCTCCACCATCTGTCTCTGCATCTTTGCAAGCTCCAGAGCTGTTGTCCAGCTGGATCTACCGCTTCTGTTGGTCTTTGTTCTGGATTGGCTGTGACGTGAACTTGCAGATGAATGCGCTGAATGTGATCTGCAAGGCACAGGCACTTCGTCTGTTTGTGCAGCTGGAATGGTAGCCACTGGCATCGTAATGCTGACATCTGCACTGGAAGCTGGAATGTGGCTTGGTTGATACCCAACGTCATAATCACTTAAGTAGGCTGGTGGATGTCTCTCCCGCTGAGTACAAGGTCGGACAACTGGTTCGGTGACCTCATTCTCTGACTGCATGTTGTCTTCAAGGTTACTACCATCCAGCTCGAAGGACTATTTGTAGAGGAGAACCTCTGGATTGTTTGATAGACCTTGAAACTGGCGACTCCGGTAAGAGAGTAAGGGCTCAGAGAGTTATATCCAAGAAAGTTTTAATGAGTTGGGTTCATAAATACAAGTCACATTGGTGAGCAATGGCATTGCGTAGATGCATACAAGTACAAAGTATTGGCGTTTACGTGTTTGTGTGTGTGTGGTCTGAAATAGAGGAAAATGGTGGAAGTTAGATATAAAGAATATTGCAGTCTTTCAACTGACTTAATACAGATGTTAAACATTTACATTCTGAACATAAACAGATAAACAATAATCAATAGCCTGAAATTCACTTACAAATTCACAATTATGATAGTGTAGCATCTCAAATTATCTTAAAATGACTAACAGATCAAGATTTATATGTTAAAATAACAACATCGCACTATTGCATGTGTCTCTGAAACTAGTATGTTAGCTTCCCAACGTAGATTAACGAATAACATAATATTGTGCAGATATATGCTTACAAGATTAACATATCATCACAATAACATCAACATTATTAACATGCATGATTCTGCTAGAGAATGCAAAATAAACTTACTTTTCTGCATGAACGCACACAGCTTTAAAGTTCGGTTGCTCACCGTGACCCAGCGGGTGTGGTGTACATGAGTGCAGTGTCTTAAAGGGAAGGTGTATAGGAATCAGTAATATGAAAGATATCCCTCTAGTGGTTAAATATGAAAGTGCAACTAAAGGGAATTAATTTCCTACACAAGCAATGGATTTTTTTTTATTTTTATTATTTTTTTATTTTTTTCATGGTTTTAGTTTTAGTTATCAGTAAGAACCCTGGAAACAGATGAGAGCTGTGATGTGTGAAGCTTGTTTGTATGATGATGACACTAAAGGAGGTAAAGTATGTCTTGACGTGTCAGTGCCGACCATCCAAACTGGTTTGGCGTAGGAATATTTCTGAAACTGACTCCCTATGTTTGCTGTTGTCACAATTCTCTTTTTTTATGGTTTTAGTTTTAGTTATCAATAATAACCCTGGAAACAGATGAGAGCTGTGATGTCTGAAGCTTGTTTGTATGATGACGACACTAAAGGAGGTAAAGTATGTCTTGACATGTCAGTGCCGACCATCCAAACTGGTTCAGCGTAGTAATATTTCTGAAACTGACTCCCTATGTTTGCTGTTGTCACAATTCTGTTTCAGAGTGTAAATATCAAGGAGTCTTCAGAAACACAGATGGTGAAAGTGCAAAGGGGCCATTTCACATCACAATTCCCTTTTTTTTGGAAGGTTTTTCAGCAGTATTTGCCTTTTCTGAATAGGTAAAGTGGTAATTCACCGCTTACAAGATGGAGTTTTAATCAAACTTCAGATTCAGATTCCTTTATTTGTCATTTTAATGCTTCACATAAAAACAAAATTACGTTTCACATGTCCACACCTCAGTAATTCAGTGCATAAAAAATAAATAAGCTAATAAATAAGAATACTAATAAATAAACTAAAATTCACTAAAATAAAATTTAAAAACTACAGTCTTTTAAGTGCAGTTCACATTCTCAAATTAAGCAGTCTGATAGCTATGGTGAAAAAGCTGTTTAACAGCTTAGAAGTCCGTGACCTGATACTTCTGTATCTTTTACCAGACTGCAGGAGTGTGAACATGCCATGAAAGAAATGAGCCTTTATATTGCCATTTGCTCTGCGCATGCAGCGTTCAGTGTAGATGTCCTGCAAACACGGCAACGAGACACCAATAATTTTTTCCGCAGTCCTTACTATCCTGTTCAGTTTATGTCTCTCCTCTGCTGTGCTATTACCAAACCAGGAAGAGATACAGTAAGTGACCATGCTTTCAATAGTGCCTCTGTAAAACATAATCATGGCTGGGACAGGAAGATTCACCTTCTTCAGTCTGTGGAAAGAGTGAAGTCGCTGTTGGGCCCTCTTGATGACAGCTTTGGTGTTGTCTCTGGAGGTCAACTCATCCGTCAGATGGACCCCCAGGAACTTGACACTGTGTACCATCTTTACCTCATGGCCATTGATGGTCAGTGGGAGATGGTGCCGATGACCAATCTTCCTGAAATCGACAACCATCTCCTTGGTCTTATCAGTGTTAAGGGAAAGATTGTGTATTTTACACAACTCTGTCAAGTGCGCCACCTCCCGTCTATATGCAGACTCATCGTTGTTGGTGATGAGGCCAACAACTGTGGTATCGTCCGCAAACTTTATGATATGATTAGTACTGAAACTCGCAGAACAGTCATACGTTAGCAACGTGAACAGTAAAGGGCTCAGTACACACCCTTGTGGTGATCCTGTGCTCACTGTAATCATCTTAGATGTTGTGCTGCCCAATCGGACTGTCTGCCATCTCTCAGTCAAAAAGTTTAATCTGCATATGCCAGGATCCACACCCAGCAACAACAACTTTTCAATAAGCTGTTGTGGCAAGATTGTATTAAATGCAGAGCTAAAATCAATTAACAATACTCTGGCATAAGTGTTCCTGTTTTCCAAGTGTGTCAAAGTGAGGTGGAGCAGAGTGGATAGGGCATCCTCCGTAGACCGGTTCGCTTTATATGCAAATTGTAATGGGTCCAAACTAGTTGGGAGGCATGATTCATGTCACATATGATTCATGACAAGCTGCTCAAAACATTTCATAGCTATCGGGGTCAAGGCTACAGGATGGTAGTCATTCATGGAGACTGGATTTGACATCTTGGGCAAAGGTATTATAGTGGCACTTTTGAAACTGATGGGCACTCTGGCTTGGCTAAGAGAGATGCTAAATATGTCCGTAAAGACATCCTTCAACTGTTCTGAACATTCCTTCAACACACAACCTGGAATATGATCTGGACCAGCAGCCTTCCGGTGACTGATATTAGAAAAAACCCTCTTCACTCTGTCTGCCGTCAGCTGGAATGCCTGGTTGGTGAGAGGCAGTGCCCGCCTTTGTGCTGCTCTGTTGTCTGTGATCTCAAACCGAGAGAAAAAAGTGTTGAGGTTATCTGGTAGGGAGGGGTCATTGCGATTCAGTTCGCCCGGCGCCCTCTCGTGTTCAGGGGCATTCGGTTCACCTCTGTGCTGGACAAAGATGATCCTGTCTTGCGTGCAGAGATAGTGGTCTTGCTGGCGAAGGACGCGATACAGCTGGTCCCTCCAGCCCTTACTTCATTGTACCCAAGAAAGGCGGTGGGTTCTTCACCAGGCCCTTCACAAGCTCCCGTTCAGGATGTTAACGCAGAGACGCGTCTTTCAATGCATCTGTCCTTTCGATTGGTTCACAGCGATCGACCTGAAGGACGCGTACTTCCATGTCTCGATCCTCCCTTGACACAGACCGTTTCTCCGCTTTGCGTTCGAAGGGCGAGCATATCAGTACAACGTCCTCCCCTTCGCACAGTGCTCAGCCACCTCAGCAGGTTGGGGCTTCAGGTCAACTGGGAACAGAATAAACTCTCCCCGGTGCAGAGGATCTCTTTTCTCGGCATGGAGTTGGACTCGGTCAACCTCACAGCACGTCTCTCAGTCGATGCTGAACTGCCTGGAGTCTTTCCAGCGCAAGACGGTGGTTCCACTGAAACAGTTTCAGAGGCTCCTGGGGCATATGGCATCCGCAGCCGCTGTCACGCCGCTTGGATTGCTTCATATGAGACCGCTTCAGCGTCGGCTTCACGACCGGGTCCCGAGATGGGCATGGCAACGCGGCACGTACCGGGTCTTAGTCACCCCGTCCTGCCGTCAGACCTTCAGCCCGTGGTCGGATCTTGCTTTTCTTCGGGCAGGAGTTCCCCTAGTGCAAGTGTCCAGGCATGTTGTTGTATCAACAGATGCCTCTGCCATGGGCTGGGGTGCCATGTGCAACGGTCATGCAGCTGCGGGGCTCTGGACAGGGCCCCGACTGCAGTGGCATATCAACTGCCATATCAACTTAATTTCTAACGATTATCGTCAATTTGATTTCATAGACACTATTTAAACTAAACTGAGCTAGACAATGATATCTCTGAATTCAATAATGAAATGCCTTTAACTGAAAATTGAGTGTTTAATCTTATTATTATACATTACTGACACTCTATCCTCCAATTTGATACTGTTAAGTGCTTTGACACAATCTGTATTGTTAAAAGCACTATATAAATAAAGGTGACTTGACTTGACTTGACTCGAGTTGAGTTGCTAGCAGTATGGCTTGCTCTGCGCCGCTTCAAATCACTGCTACACAACAAGCATGTACTGGTCCGTATGAATAACACTGCGACCGTTGCGTACATCGACCACCAAGGCGGTCCACCTTTGGAGTCAGAAGCATCTGAGGTCGCTTCGCGCCGTTCATGTCCCAGGCGAGCTCAATCGTGCAGCCGACGAGCTCTCGCTTAGCAAATTCCTCTGAGGAGGGATCTCTTTTCTCAGAGAGGGGGCATAGTCTGGCACCCGTGTCCAGACTTGTGGAATCTCCACTTGTGGTCCCTGGACAGGGACGCGGAGGTTCTAGGTGCGCTACCTCCAGTGGTAGTAAACACCATCACTTCAGCTAGAGCTCCGTCTACAAGACACACTTACAGGCTGAAGTGGAACCTGTTCGTCGATTGGTGTTCTTTCTGTCAGGGTCAGGGTCGTGCTCTCTTTCCTGCAAGATGGGTTGGAGCGAAGGCTGTCTTCCTCCACCCTCAAAGTGTATGTTGCCGGTATTGCCGCACATCACGATGCAGTAGACGGTAAGTATGTGGGGAAGCATGACTTGGTCATCAGGTTCCTCGGATGGGAGAGGTTAAATCTGCCGCGCCCTTATCTGGTACCCTCTTGGGATCTCCCCTCGGTCCTGATGGCCTTGAAGGAGGAGCCCTTCGAACTTCTGCAGTCAGTAGAGCTTAAGTTTCTGTCGTTAAAGACAGTGCTCCTCACTGCATTGGCCTCGGTCAAGAGGGTAGGGGACCTGCAGGCATTTTCGGTCGACAATTCGTGCCTAGAATTCAGACCAGGTAACTTTCACGTTGTCTTGAGACCCCGGTCTGGATATGTGCCCAAAGTTCCCACCACACCCTTTAGTGATCAGGTGGTGAACTTGCAAACACTGCCCCGGGAGGAGGCAGACCCAGCCTTTGCTCTGCTCTGTCCCATCCGCGCCTTGCGCGTTTACATGGACCGCACGCAGAGCTTCAGGACCTCAGACCAGCTCTTCACCTGCTTCGGAGGACAGCAGAAGGGAAAGGCTGTCTCCAAACAGAGACTTGCCCACTGGATAGTGGAGGCTATAGTCTTGGTATTCCAAGCCCAATGTTTACCATGCCCCCTCGGAGTGAAAGCACTCTACGAGAGGCGTGGCATCTTCTTGGGCCTTGGCACGGGGCACCTCGATAGCAGACATCTGTAGAGCTGCCGGCTGGGCGACGCCTAACACGTTTGCGAGATTCTATAATCGTGTAGAGCCTGTGTCCTCTTGTGTTCTTGCCTCAGGTGGCCAGTAACACCGGACCCACTCGGTGTCGATCATGCTTGCTGCGCCATTCCCCTCTACGGACCGGATGCGTGTGCTTATATTGCTGCTCAGTTCAGTTCCCCTTTGGCGAACCCTGTTGAAGTTCCTCCCGCACCCTCGGTGGTCAGGCGTGGTGGAGCGCCAGATCCAGCACTCGTGTATATGCCCAAGGTCAGCCCTTGTGCTGGGCTAGGTGCCTGTGTGTAGTGATTCCCCTTTGGGTGATCCCACATGTGTATTCATCCTCACGGTGAGCCTGTGTCTTTCCCTGGCAGAGACCTTCTGCCGTCTCTGCTGTGTATTGATCTCACCCCAGGCAGGCTGAGTCTACCTCAGAGACTTCCATATGTAGTACTGTCCTTGGCCAGTCCGTATGTGTATCTCCACATGGTACCTCCTTTATGCAGGATGTGGCTTCCATAGCGTTCCCCTACTTGGGTACACTTCCTCTGTGTTATCCATACCCACTGTACGGAACAGCAGTGGCTGTCATCTCTGCCTAAGCATCTGTCCTATCTTCCGTCCCAACTGGTGTGGGGGGACTTGCCGGCTTCCACAGGGCACTGGAGGGGGTCAGTAATAGTGGTGGTTTCATAGGATCCCATTTACGTCAGTCACTATGACGTAACATCGAATGTGACTGACTGAAGGGGAACGTCTCGGTTACGTATGTAACCCTCGTTCCCTGAAGGAGGGAATGGAGACGTTATGTCCCATCGCCACAGTTGCTGTACCACCGCTGTATGGCCGAGGCACACTGTCTCGGCTCCTCAGTGAAAAACTGATGTGCGTCTGCACTCACTCTCCTTTTATACCTGTGCTGCAGGGCGGGGTGTGCGATGCAAAGCACGCACGCCAACTGTCATTGGCTTGTTTTGTTAACACTCGAAGGTGATTGGGCTCTCTGGCGAGATCCCATTTAAGTCAGTCACTATGACGTAACATCTCCGTTCCCTCCTTCAGGGAACGAGGGTTACATACGTAACCGAGACGTTATCTAATAGTCCAAGGTTGTTGTTGTTTTTTTGGATGCTCAATCAGTATAAATATAACAGCTTGTATATGTATACTGATGTTTTCGAATGTCATTTAATGAATATTCTGACAACTGTATCCAGTACATGGATAGTACATGTACTTTTTTTTTTGTTATACTTTTTGTTATTATTTGAGACTGTAAGTGAGAGCAGCATATGGCCTGAAGATCACATGTTTCTGAGCCTCACACTATCAGGTCTTTTAAGCCTAGTGTACTGTAAGTGTGTTTGTATCTCATGAAATAATGTTTATGAATGTGTAGACTTTATCAATCACACCAGCTGGACTCTCACCGAAAGAGCTGCTTCATCCAGCACCCTTCTGGAATATCATACAATAAATGATCAGCCATTAGCTTGAATTCTGTCTGAATTTCGTAAGCTGTGGAGCTGCTGTCTGTTTAAACAGAGTAAAAGTGTTTGAAGTGAAACAGAGCTCGCGGGAATCATCTACTCACCACTTTCATTGTCAGAGCCCTCGGGGGTTTGTGCCCTCAGTCGGCGGCTTCAGACAGGGGACAGACAACATGTTAAACACAAGAGATCAGGGACAAATACTCAGGGACATCCAAGAGTAACTCACACACACACACACACACTTCGGTCCAGCTTCTGAGCTCAAAAAACATACCTTGAAATTTATGCATTTACTAATGGCTTATTTTTCAATCAGAAGATCCATCATATTAACCAATCAACCATTGCAGCCAAACAGATTCATTTCAAGTGTAACGGCAGATGGGAGTGTTGAGGAAACCTGTGTGAGAATAATTATTATTTTGTATTTGGTTTGCAGCGTTGGTCCTGGTAGTGGTGCAGAAATTAAATACTTGACATTTAACACTGGTTACATTTTATATTAAGTTTTCATTTGTTAACATTAGTTAATGCACTGAGAGTAAACATGAACAAATTATGGAAGCTTGTTTCCACCATGGGATGAAAAAAACTGATGGAAAACTTTTTTTGCAACTTTTTATCTCACAATTCTGACTTTTTTACTGCAATTCTGAGGAAAAAAAAACTTATAATTGAGAGATATAAAGTCAGAATTTCAAGAAAAAACGTTGAGATAAAAAGTCGGTGCTTTATTTTTGTCTGTGGCAAGGGGAAAAAAACTCAGAATGGTGAGATATAAAGTTAGAAATGCAAGAATAACAGTCAGAATTTTGAGATAAAAAGTTGCAATTATCTTTACTTTTTATTCCATGGCAAAAAAAAGCTACCATAACAAATAATGAAGAATACTATTTTTATTAACTAGCATTAACAAAGATTAATAATTGATAATAATGGATTAATCATTGATAGTTCATGACGTTTTCGCAAATTCATTAACTATTGTTAATAAATGGAAAGTGTTACCAACATTTTTATACTTGCCAGTCACAAGACAAGGTGTAACTAGTTTAACAACAATCTTTTGGAAAATGAATGGACAAATAAATTAATGTTCAGCAAATCACTACAAATATAATGTGAATATTGTGATATACGGTCCAGTCCTAGTGGTGACGGCACTAGTGATCTAGTCCCTAACCGCAGGTCATATATGTAAACTCCACCATCACGTCTTTTAATCAGAGTGATTGTTCTCGCATTAACCAAGGACAATTTCAGTACGATGGTAATTTCCTCCTTAAATCAAGAGCATAAACAAACATTCCCGTTTCTTGAGATTTCCGTTCCTAATTACTGCGTGTCAAACTGAAACTGTAAAGGTGGAAACTCACTCCTCCAGCTCTTCAGCGGCTGGCCGTCGTCCGGACCTGTGGAGGACATCACAAATCAACAATCACAGCTCTTCTGCATGTCTACTGTAACGTGCTCTCCCACTGAGTCTCTCATATAGAACACACTGCATAATTTAACCAGCTGGAATAACAGCATTCATCAATGTCTTTGATTTTAAAATAATAATTTTTACTCTTTAATGTGGTGAAAAATCATTTGCACACTGTTTAAACAGAGAGGAACATTGAAATAAAAATAGATTAGGCCCTTTATTGCAGGTATACAGCATTAACACTATAAGGCCTACAGTACCATATTTGATACACAAATTTTTAAAGTCTTGAAATGATTAACATGATCAAAACTTTGCCGTTAAGCCTGTTTCACACTCAATCTCCTCCATGTCTTCTGTCGTCTGATTGATAGTTTAGAGTGTTTTATCCAGTAAAAGCTCTTTTAGTGTAATTGTAGAAACGTCCAGCTTCAGCTGCTGCTTCAGTTTTTTTTTCTGTCAAATCTTGTCTGATTTTGATCAAGTAAAGGTCAGAATAACTGCAGTCATATTTCCAGATGTACACTTACTGGACTGAAGCAGCTCAGCTTTACTTGATTCTCCATCAATCATGTTTTAGTCTCAAATCTGATCATCAGGATCTTTTGAGGAGCGTTTGTTTCCAGAAGCTTTACTTTCACTGTTCCTCAGCGGAGGAATGATCTTCATCTCACATCTTCTGAGGAGCGTTTATTTCTTCATCTCTCAATCAGCATTGCATTGCATTGCATTATATGCGAGGATCATTTCAATCTCATCTTACTGAGACATATTATTGGAGATATAGAGTGACCACTGATATTTAGATCATTTTATGTCAGTATCTGCTGTTATAAAGATCTAATTGATTTACATTATAAGCACCAGAATTTCATCATATAAATATCAGCATTTGCACCAAATTGTTTTTTGTTTTGTTTTTTTGTTGTTTTTTTTTGTTGTTTTTTTGCTCGGTTTGAGTCTAAATAAGATTTATCAGTTTTTTGCTTCATATTTTCACTATATCAGGCTATATGAGCCATAAAAGCCTGATGGATCAACAACAACAAAAAAAAATTAAAAATTAAATAAATTAAAAAAAAAAAAACATATGCAAACATTTTGTTTTAGATTTTTAGTCTAAATGTTCAATAAATTGTTCCATTTCAAAGAATTATATTTTTCTTATGTCAGGCTGTACAGGGTTAATGTGATATAAAGGCTGGGTTTTGCTGGTGTTGAGCACCACCTAATGGATCCTGACAACAATGTGCATCTCTTAAAGTCTTTAACATTATCAAAGCATTCAAACCAACGTTTTATGCTAAAAGATCAAATCTAGTTTTATAATGCATTGATATCCTGAAGCTACGGAGTATTCAGAGATTGGACTGTGTTCATTATACAATGCAACTGCTTCCCAAAAGGTTGGATACTGCATTTCTGTGTCAAATTGAGCTTTTGTAACCTTAGGAGCACTACAGCGTAATAAAGTAATGTGTAAACAGTAATGCAGATGCTGATAATCACAGGTGTTAGCGTGTCCGGCTCTTGACATGCGGCCTGTCCTCTCTCGCGCTGTTACACATTACCCATTACACCGCTCTCCATTAAGACCCATGTAACGCAGCGCCATACATACGGTAAAACTGTCTGGAAAAAGTTGTTCAGGATAAAATATATTGTGACAACTTGGCTTCAAAGCTTCATCAATAAACTGACAGATCATTTAGTGTCAATTAGGAGTGATAGATCTGCAAATCCCGGGATTTCTGCTGTGGGATTAGCGGGAACAGAGCGCCGGTGATTGAGCACGAGGGGTGACATTGAGATGAAGAAAAAGCCCTTGTCTTCTTCAGAGGGGACGATTACTTTGTTTCAGAAGGAGAATCAATGCGTCGAGAAGCCCTTTAACACCTCCCAGCCGAGAGAATCAAGATAAGTTTGGCAGACACGCAGAAGCGACATTTTGACCTTTCCTAAGAGACGTGTAGAGTTTGCTTCATTCCCCACTAACTGAGCCAAAGGCCGTGATAACATACTAACATTTCTCCAGTCGGTGTACAGTATGTTTACTGTGCACAGTATGCACATTTATTGTATGCATAAGACTGAAATGCTGCATTTGCCAGGTCTATTTCCAGTGCCACAAATAAAACTGATGTAACATTGGCCATGATTTTTAACATCTCGTTTTATTTGATCAGTCGACACATTTACAAAAAACTGATTTAAAAATGCAAAATAACAATTTCTAAGTTGATAACGGGACAACCTTACACGCAGTGTGATGAGGTCATGTGATTAGTGTAGTAGTCAGATTGTGGAAATGCGGCTTGTGATGAACTTTGATTCTTCATGTGTCTTTTCATTTACCACCCGTGTTTTCATGGTGATTTTCATGTACAATAAAAACTACCATATTAACTTTGGTATATTAACATTGCATCAGTTAATGACATACATGTTTTTATTTACCCTAAATTTAAAAAGATCAATCTGTAAAACAAAAAAAAAGTTTTTGTATTTATTTTATTTATTTATTTTATCCTTAAATTGACTAGCGTTCAAAAGTTTGGGGTCAAATTGTATTTATTTATTTATTTTACTATTTATTTTTTTATTAGTTGTATTTTAAGAAATGAATGCACGTATATTGTATAATGTTATAAAAGATTTCAAATAAATCTACTCATCTGTGAATCCAGAAAAAAAAAAAGTATGACCGTTTCCATAATAATATTGGTCAGCACAACTGTTTTCAACATTGATCATAATCAGAAATGTTTCTTGAGCACCATTTAGCATATTAGAATGATTTCTGATGGATCATGTGACACTGGAGTAATAACTGCTTCTTTCGGTTTTGTTAAATAAATTTAGCACTCTTTTTTTATACAGCTGATTCTGTGGTTTTCTCTGATAGGATTAACAGGACTTTTCAGTGTTATGGTAAACGCTGCTCTCCACATGCACAGAAATTGTGTTCAGAATATATGAATGTTTGGTTGACTTCAGGGTACATATACATTCAGAATTTGTAGCTGGAGTTAATTAATTCCGAATGGTGAAAATGTGTGCATATTTACCAAAAACTTTATATGGAAATATGGGTGTTTCTGAGTTCTTACATTAATGTTTACAGGTGAATTACTGAAATAAACGCTCACAGAAGGAGTGATCATGATAATTCTGGTCGGTCCAGTAAAACTCATTTAACAGGAAATGACACCATCATGTGGCTACTGACCCTCACTGCAGCGGGGCCAGAGCTAATGGGATTCTAGGGGCCCACAACAAACCCTACAGCACTGATGCTGGATTCACTATAATTTGTTTTACATAATAATGAAAAAATAAATAAATAAATAAAATAAAAATAAAAACATTACTCCAAAAATCCAAAAGCAGTTTACAAGCATTCGATTTAGTTATAATTGCAGTTTATGTAATTCATGCTGTTAAGTGAGATGAAAAACCTAAAATTAGATCAAATAGATGAGAGCGGAGATAAGAGGATATTAACACTAATGAAAAGAACTAAAGCAAAGAACACGCATTCGACAAAACTTAAGAAAATCCTTATGAGAGAAATACTAAGAAATACTCAGCTTGGTAATACTACAACATTACTGGTGGATTGCAAACACAGCTCACACAATAATGTGTGCTGTCCAAAAGTTGTCTGATACACGAAATGTATAATAATTTATGGATTTATCACTTAAAAATGCTGGACTGAAACACTGCTGTTTAATAAAGCTTTGCGAGTGAAGACAGTGTGTGGAACGTTCTCATCTTTGCATTTAATTGTCTGTGTGAGGGGTGTTTGTTTGTATGTGGGACAGAACAGTGTGGGCTTTTAGAAAGGCTGAACATTAAGAACATTTATGTATCTCAGAAACACAGAGAGAGGGAGACAGAAAACTAGAGGCGTCGACTCACTTGGCAGATCCGGTTCCTGTGCTCTCCTCCGCCCATCCTCCCTGCCGACGGGCCGGTTTCGGTGGAGGTCCCTGAGATCAAACACACATTCACAGCTGTGTGTCTTCACATCATTAACTCAGACAGGCAAACGTAGTTCAGTTATGACCAAAATCATAGTTTACTAATAAAGTGTCCTGAAACAACAGCTTTAAGATCAGTAAAAAAACAGGTGTGTGCTACCAATCAGAGGTCTACTTATTTTTTATGATAACTATTTTCCATACGTTAAGCCCAAAACACACTTCAGTTTTTATGCGTACGCGAGGGTCTGTGTGCAGTGCATTAGACGCAGATTTCGTCAGCAGAGTAGTATGTGCGTAGTGTACGCACACCGCCCGATTTTTGTAACAGCCCAGGTCACACTAGGGGTGTGAGATATTGAAAAAAAATTATATCTTGATATTTTTAATGATAACAATAATCAGACGATATTTTGCCGAGTGTGTTGTGCTGACATCTGACTACCGGGACAGCTGCAGTTTTTGATATTCTTCATATTCTGTGTGGTCAGTTCAGTGATAGAAATGAATCTTTTCGTTTAAGTTTAAATTGATTTTTACCTTTTATGAGCAATTTTACCTTTAATAAGGCCATTTTTTTCTAAAAGTGTGCATATTTTGAGTCAAATTGTTACATTTAATCAGTCAATTAGAATAATAAGACATTTAGGCTGTTACCAAACAAATGAAACCAATATCAACAAAATTAATCTTTGCAGAAGTTGCATCTGAAGTGGCATTTAGATGTATTTACACTGTTTAATGCAGCTCAGAGGAACATGGAGTGCTTTAACCTGCAGTTACAAACAGGGTGCGAACTACGGGGGAGCTAGGGGGAGCTCGGCTCCCCTTAATAAGACATGAGCTCCCCTGAAAACGTGATTTGTGAAATTTTGGGGGGTCTCAAAAAATATTGGCAATGTGTTATTTTGACGTGCAATTTCAGTTTTGTCTAATGTGATCATCATGTGTAAAATTGCAAAAATATTCATTCATGCATGACGGCGATTTAAACCTAATTCGCTTCAATAAAGATAAGTATACATGCTATTCTTGTCATGAGCATCAAGGTGTGGGGCGCTGCGGTGCAAATTCCACTCATCTTCTTTAGTACGTTAACTCAAAAGATTCGTAGAAAAAGTATAAACGTTGGAGGCCATTGATCTTTGCGCGGAGTCCTTGAAATCCATTCAGGCGTCTGTGGTCGATTCTGTGTTAAGGTAAGGCATGTTATTCGCAATTATGTGTTGTAGCTGCCTGGGTTGTTATAGGTCTGCGTGACTCTCGATGTCTTAGGTCTAATTGAACGGAGAAATTATGGTATTCTTCTGTAGCCTGACGAGTAACTTTAACCGTTGTTCGTGTGAACTCAAAGACTATTTGTGGGTGGCTGTTTGTTGTTTCGCCTATCAATTCGTGTCGATAAAGTATAATAGGGTAAATCCTGTATCTTTATGTATGTATCTTTCTGTTAGCTGTTATGCATCACCCCCCCCCGTTATAAAAAAAAAAAAACAATAAGTGGGCTCCCCCAAAGTCCACAGTATAGTTCGAACACTGGTTACAAATGCATAAAGTTTTGATAATTTAAACATAAAACACTGAATAATGAAAAGATACTTTAAATGTGAAATTAAAACCGCCAGTAGGTGGCAGTAAGTCACTGTTAACAAGTGAGTCACTGTGATTGAACTGAATCATTTAAACGGTTGATTCATTCAGGAATGAACTGCCGTCATGTTGCTCAGAGACGCAAAACAGTGCTGTGGCTGTGTTTGGAATTATTTTTGTTGGAGAAATAGAGTAAAAACAGGAAATATGGTGTCTAAAAGGTAAGTCTCTTAATATTAACATTGTTTTTTGAACTGTTGTATAAAATCAATATCACATTTGTAATCATGCCTATTTCTGAAGAACAAACGGCACTCTTTGTGATTTTAACCACATGAAATGATATATACATTTTCTGCCTCCATATATTGAATTTTGTGATCATTCTTAATGCATTTTAATAGATTGAATCATGCAGTGAAAAAAACACACTCTAAATGCGCACGTGCTGTTTAACCCACTATCATCACGTAATGTATGCGTGCACTCGGTAGATGTTTTGTTTGGTTTTTGCAAAATACTCAATGTCAAATTGCACATCGTTAAAACAACAATTACGATATTATCGCCGACGATATATCGCACACCCCTAGGTCACACAGGCACATAGAATTTGTTTTGCACTAATTAGTTGTTCCACAAAGTGGCAACAGTGTCCCAGACCGTTGTTTGACAGTAAAAAAATTAAACTTAAGAAACTGAAGAAAAAAAAAAAAAATATCAGAGACTGCAACAAACAGCCGCATTGACAAAACACTTGTGTCAGAGCTGCAATTTATTTTAAAAGAGTACAACATTTTTATCAGCCATAACTTCTGGAGAAAAACGGCGCAGACACTGAATAAAGATGAAACTTTCTAGAGCGCATGTGTCAACCTCCTGTGTTGGCACACGCTATCAGAGTATACTCGAAAGGCTACCTGTTCGATATGCATAAGAAACAACAACAACAAAAACCTGAAGTATTCTTTGAGCTTTACATGTAGTAATGTTGTAAATAATGTTCAGTTTCTTGCATAGACCGATCGTTTCGCTTCATAAGACCACAATATCGTCAGGGGCAACCACATATGTTGCCCGCATGCTTTTGTTGACTCTCAAGTGCCGTTAGCCACTGACTTGCATTTTATATACTACCAAGGACCACGGTTTCAGCTAAAAATCTTCTTTACTGTTCTACTGAAGTGAACTATGTAGTTATTCCTCTAATCCTAAAACACAACACATTGCAATGCATAATTCAAAATACAGCTAAAACACCTATGAAAAATCAATATGAAAAATTCCTTCATATTAACAGTACATTGTGCCCTATTTTACATACTTTATTGCTTGTGATATCTTAATATCTTCACACGTTTTAGTAGCATTTAGCAGATTAGAGCGGAGCTGGGCAATAATATACAGGTGCATCTCAATAAATTAGAATGTCGTGGAAAAGTTCGTTTATTTCAGTAATTCAACTCAAATTGTGAAACTCGTGTATTAAATAAATTCAATGCACACAGACTGAAGTAGTTTAAGTCTTTGGTTCTTTTAATTTTGATGATTTTGGCTCACATTTAACAAAACCCCACCAATTCACTATCTCAACAAATTAGAATACTTCATAAGACCAATAAAAAAAAAAAAACATTTTTAGTAATTGTTGGCCTTCTGGGAAGTATGTTTATTTACTGTATATGTACTCAATACTTGGTAGGGGCTCCTTTTGCTTTAATTACTGCCTCAATTCGGCGTGGCATGGAGGTGATCAGTTTGTGGCACTGCTGAGGTGGTATGGAAGCCCAGGTTTCTTTGACAGTGGCCTTCAGCTCATCTGCATTTTTTGGTCTCTTGTTTCTCATTTTCCTCTTGACAATACCCCATAGATTCTCTATGGGGTTCAGGTCCGGTGAGTTTGCTGGCCAGTCAAGCACACCAACACCATGGTCATTTAATCAACTTTTGGTGCTTTTGGCAGTGTGGACAGGTGCCAAATCCTGCTGGAAAATGAAATCAGCATCTTTAAAAAGCTGGTCAGCAGAAGAAAGCACAAAGTGCTCCAAAATTTCTTGGTAAATGGGTGCAGTGACTTTGGTTTTCAAAAAAAAAACGCAATGGACCAACACCAGCAGATGACATTGCACCCCAAATCATCACAGACTGTGGAAACTTAACACTGGACTTCAAGCAACTTGGGCTATGAGCTTCTCCACCCTTCCTCCAGACTCTAGGACCTTGGTTTCCAAATGAAATACAAAACTTGCTCTCATCTGAAAAGAGGACTTTGGACCACTGGGCAACAGTCCAGTTCTTCTTCTCCTTAGCCTAGGTAAGATGCCTCTGACGCTATCTGTGGTTCAGGAGTGGCTTAACAAGAGGAATACGACAACTGTAGCCAAATTCCTTGACACGTCTGTGTGTGGTGGCTCTTGATGCCTTGACCCCAGCCTCAGTCCATTCCTTGTGAAGTTCACCCAAATTCTTGAATCGATTTTGCTTGACAATCCTCATAAGGCTGCGGTTCTCTCGGTTGGTTGTGCATCTTTTTCTTCCACACTTTTTTCTTCCACTCAACTTTCTGTTAACATGCTTGGATACAGCACTCTGTGAACAGCCAGCTTCTTTGGCAATGAATGTTTGTGGCTTACCCTCCTTGTGAAGGGTGTCAATGATTGTCTTCTGGACAACTGTCAGATCAGCAGTGTTCCCCATGATTGTGTAGCCTAGTGAACCAAACTGAGAGACCATTTTGAAGGCTCAGGAAACCTTTGCAGGTGTTTTGAGTTGATTAGCTGATTGGCATGTCACCATATTCTATTGGTGGTTTTTTTGTTAAATGTGAGCCAAAATCATCACAATTAAAAGAACCAAAGACTTAAACTACTTCAGTCGGTGTGCATTGAATTTATTTAATACACGAGTTTCACAATTTGAGTTGAATTACTGAAATAAATGAACTTTTCCACGACATTCTAATTTATTGAGATGCACCTGTAGTTACGGTTTGAGAAGATACATTTTGAACAATCAAGTAGTTAAGATTTGCTATATAGTACATGCAAATATACTGTATGTATGTGGATAAGGTTAGACATACATTGGACGTATATACCCAACTTTATACAATACACTGTAATACAATATAGATAATATGATTAATATAGATAATGTAGTTAGATTTTGTGACTAAATAAACGAGTGTAGGAAACTGGGAGATCGCTGAGGGGGTCTGAGTAGTATGTAAGTGTGGGAACTGCTCTGGCCATACATGACCCAAAATAGCTTCACAGGGGAAAAACCCCACCCATCTCCCTCTCATTCTTTCATTCTGAAAATAGTCAATTGGGTTACGGCGGTGGTTCTGTGAGCTTTAAAATGACAGAATTCCTCGGGGCACAACAAGGGTGGGCAACCCGCAAATGCACTTGAAAAAAGACACATTTCTCATTACCAAATTGGGTCTGCAAAATAAGCCAAAGGCCTGCAGGAATTCAGTTACTTTCAACATAAAAAACACAGCAGAGCAAATAAACTTCCGTTCCTGGGTTCCTTCAGCAGGGCCATTTGTAAATCCTGATGTCAGGACTCAGACGGCTGCGGGGGGTTGGGACGCGGCGCATACCGCCTCAAATAAGATGCAATGAGTGAACAAGTTGTTTCGTGCAACTCATGGAAAGCGGTTCACAGAGAGAACGAGGGAAGTGAATGATGACAGAAGAGTGTCCGATCATTCACCTGAAAAAAAAAAAAAAAATCACATAAAAGTCTCCTGGACTGAAGACAGTGCTGGGTAGATCACTTACAAATTGAAGTCCATTACTGATTACAGATTACACGATGAAACCTGTAGTTAGTAATGTAATCTAGGTTACTCATTTTAGGTAATGTATTCTGACTACTTTTAGAATACTTTTCATAAAACTTGTTTTAATCTTACCATTAAATGTACCATATTGATATAAAAAAGCAAAGAGAAAGAAAATGTATGCAATTTAACGTAAGAACTACAGTGAGTTTGTGAGTTGTGGCAAGACGTGACGTTTTGTGCTTTTGACATAATAGGCATACAAATAAGAACGCATATGCAATAAAGAAAGCCGCAAAAATGACTGTTGTCCACACCTTCTCATCACTAATATTTCACTGTGTCTTTAGTAAAACCTGACAGTTGTTTTTTAATGCTAAAAGGGGTTTGCGCTGCCGCAAGCTGTTAGTAAATCTGGCTCTTACTGTCTTGTTATTAGGGCCAAGCACCGATGGTGCAGTGGCACCGACTGTATTCATTAGTTTCACTCATGTTTATGATAATACTTTTGAACCATAAGGGCTAGAAATAAAATTATTTTTTCCTCTGATTCCTGAACTCACGAGGAGAGTGCCACCTAGTTGTCAGGAGATACGAAAAATGGCTATTTTTGATTATAACATCTGAACACTTTGGGCAAAAATCACAAGACTGGTCTATTTAGATTCAAAGCAGCACACCGAATGAGCGCTACCCAATTTTCCCATGTCGGACATTTTGGACGTCTGCCATTTTGACAGATGCATCGGGTAACACTGCTTCGCGCTTTTGGAGTATTTGCTTTAAACGGTTTCACATGTGCTGTAATTTAAAAACAGCGCCTAATATCGGGGAGCTCTCTCGTTTCGGCGATCGGCCCACTACTTGAATGAAATGTCCCGGTGCCCCGTCACCGTCACCCTTTTCCCTCCACTAGCGACGTCCCTGGCGCCAGAACTGCAACTGAAAGAATGTGCACTGTAACACGATACTACGATATTTCTCCATAAGCAGACCGTGGAGACATTTTTATCATCCACGATCAAAAATCGTCATATCGCACACCCCTACAAGGACATCATTTTTCCTTGGACAGATGCGGCCAACAAATGCATTGAGCAGCAACGCATTTGTTGGCCGCATCTTACAAGATGTTATTGAAAAGAAAAATGATGTCCTTGTAGGGGTGTGCGATATGACGATTTTTGATCGTGGACGATAAAAATGTCTCCACGATCTACTTTTGGAGAAATATCGTAGTATCGTGCTACAGTGCACATTCTTTCAGTTGCAGTTCTGGCGCCAGGGGTGTCGCTAGTGGAGGGAAAAGGGTGACGGAGTGCATAGGGCCCAGAGGTCTGGGGGGCCCGTGATCGCCTGGCCATCGGGGGCACCGGGACATTTCATTTAAGTAGTGGGCCGATCGCCGAAACGAGAGAGAGCTCCCCGATATTAGGCGCTGTTTTTAAATTACAGCGCATGCGAAACCGTATAAAGCAAATACTCCAAAAGCGCGAAGCAGCGCTACCCGATGCATCTGCCATCCATGCGTCAAAGAGCGGGATCAGTCACCCGCACAGCGCTGAAGAACGTGCGCTGCGCTTCTGCCACGATTCATAAGAGATAAACAGTGCAAGTCGCTTGATCCATTCAGATGTGACACAGAATTGTTATACAGTCGTGTGATATGAGAACATTCAAGGTTCTGTATTGATGCTGGCTGAAAACAGCCACAACAATGAGGTATATTAGAAAACGCTAATAGGCTTGTCACCATCAGCACCATAGTAATTTAACTTTAAGTTATTAACACTGTACAAATGACCTATGTGTTGGCAGAAATTTATTTATTATAAATGTTACTGTTATTACATATTGTGGAATATTTACATTTTATAGAAGGTGTTTTGTAGTTTCTTCATGTTTATATTTTTTTAACTACAAATTTTATAGTTTATTATTACTTATTACTTATTTTAAAAACCATATAACCATGGTAATGAGGACCACGGTTTTACTTCTTGTGACCAACATCCTACTAATACTAGTCAGCTAAACTCTGGATTCTAAGCAAGAACGTTTCTTTTTAGATGTTTAGTTCTAATGAATTTTTAATTGAAGTAAAACGTTAATTCAATAAGGGCCTGATTAAAGATAAATATCAGTGTCTTATATAAATTAGGTGTTTATTGATTACAAATAATAAAGTTCTTAAAGGGAGATTCACCCAAAAATGAAAATTGTTATCATTTCCTCAACATCATGTCATTCCAAACCTGTATGAATTTCTTTCTTCTGTGGAACATAATTTGAGAAAGTCAAGAAATTGTTGTCCATAGAGTAGAAATCAAGGGTAATCAAAATGGTTTGGTAACATTCTACAAATCTTCTTTTTGTGTACAACAGAAGAAAGTAAGTCATACAGGTTTGGAACGACATGAAGGTGAGGAAATGATCACCGAATTTATTAGCAGTATCTTTCCAGCAGTCTAGCTCAAAATCAATGCTTTTCAAGTGCTTTTCTGTGAGAAAAATGCATTATTAAGTTTGTTGCATTTGTTGTGAATTCAGTCATATCTATCATATCTATATCCCCCCCAATCCCCACCCCCTGATTGTGTGATTTTGCGGGGGCCCCATAGCAAATTATGTGCACAGGGCCCAGAATTCCTAGCGACGGCCCTGTCTGATGCCTCCGTATCAATATACTGTACAACGCCACATACATTCACATCAGCGTTAACTCAGCGGTAGAGTTACTCTCACGGGACATTGCACTTATTTGCAATCTCAAAAGTGCATTATTTGCGTGTGTTTTAAAGTCTTGCCGGTTAAACCTTTCATTCACGCGCTGGTCTGACGTGCGCTTTTTCTGAGCCCGTACACCTGAAGCACGCGCACTAAAAAGCCTGTCTAACAGCACCTGATTACTGAACTAAGTTATCTTTTGCTCTAATATTGTCAAACACACAAGGTTTATGTATAGACTCAGCTGGTTATGTCTAAAATGAAAGTAAACCGTTCAGACAAATGGATGCGTGCCTGCATATTAGATGTGTGCAGGTCTTGAAGGGACAAAACTAAACATGCTGCTGACTGTCATTAAAGGGATAGTTCACCCTAAAATTTAATTTCTGTCATTATTTACTCACTCACATGTTGTCCCAAACCTGTATTAATTTCTTTCTTGTATTGAACACAAAAGAAGGTATTTTGAAGAATGTGGGTAACCAAACAGTTGCTGGTCCACACTGAATTTGACAGAAGGGAAAAATGCTATTGAAGTCGCTGTGGACCAGCAACTGTTTGGTTACACACATTCTTCAAAATAGCATTTATTTTCAGCAGAAGAAAGAAACTCATTCGGGTTTAAAACTAAGTTTGAGTGAGTAAATGGTGATATAAATATAAAACACTATGACAGAATCAACAGACAGATGACAGAATGTTTATTCTTTAATGTTAAAAAAAAAAAAAAACGCAAAGAGAAAAAAATAACTCGCTACTCTTGACAGAAAAAAATATTACAGCTGTTTTAATAGGAATCAATCTATATAGTGCTTTATTTTTGTATTTGTTCATTCAATTTCTTGAATGCTCCTACTAAATATACCTATTGTACCTGAAAATAAAGCACAGTTTGTTTTATTTGTATATTATGTGTATTTGTAATGTGTATCTTTGTTCTTATTTTTAATAAAAATAAAATAATGACAAAGATTTTTTTATCTTCGTCCACTTTGGCCTAAATATCCACCATTCTTTTTTTATATTTTGTTACCTTGAAAGGTTTTGTCTTTATAACAGGGAAATTATTTTGGCTGCACTCCTCAGACAAAATAGTAAAACTAACATGACAAAGAATCGTGATGAAATCGTGAAATCGTGATATTTCTAAAAAAAAATCGTGATATGATATTTTTGCCATATCGCCCACCCCTATGTCCTTGTTTACAACCTTGTTTCGGTCCTTTTCAACATAAAAGTCTTGAACTGACTCATAAAAACAGTCATCTAATGGTGGAATAATGTAACTACAATAACCATCACTAACACACACACCGCTTCTCAATACCAAATACTATTGTTAAATGTTAATTAAATACTAGTATTATTCATATAAGATATTATTCATTCAACAGTAATATTTAATAAACAACAATAGCCATTATCAAAGTTGCTAGGCAATTCAGTCAAAAGTACAAAAAAGGCACTCAGATATACAACATTAAAGTTAGGCTATATAAAATATAACGTGATGAGATTTTGCTATTTGAAAACTCTTTGCTCTGGAACAAATAATAGATTAATGAGACCAAAGACTGGCCATTCGATTTACCCAAAATGAATTATATCTCATGTTAAATCACTAAAGAGACATCAGAGTTAGCAGTAAATTCCAGAAGATCCAGAAGGAGCTCACATCTCCGAAAACCTCAAAACAAATGTTCAAATAGACATTATCTTTATTAACAAACCGTATATTTTAGATTCGAGGACCAGAAAGAACTGTTGTGTATTATTTAAATCAATTATTTAAAATCAATGAACGGTGATCAAAGAGTGAATAGTCCCAGTATTTAGCATGAGGATCAATGTTGTGAAAATGTCTACAGGCAACACAGATCTCAGTGCTGGATGCTCAGATGTGTCCGCTTTAAGAACGTAAAACATACATATTTAAAGAAGGAGCAAAATTAAACACTGACTGACTCAAGACATGGAAAACAGGCCTGTCACTCTTCATGCCAGAAAAATGTATTTCATGTAGATGTGAGGTCACAGGGGACTTGAGAATGCTGGTTTTACATCAGAAAACGCAGCCTAATTTGGAAAGTTTACAGAAAAAAAAAAAAAAAAAACATAGCTAGAATTCCGAGCAGAATTCATGTACGGCTCTCAGCGCTCTTGGGGACAAACCAAAGATGGCATGCCATGGATGCCGATGCCCTGCAGTAATGCTGCAAGACCTCAGCAAATATGCCTCCAACAATCCTTAGTTAATGTGTAAGGGAGAAAGTTGACTGAGTGAAAGCTCCTTAAAATAGCACACACCAGAATAAACCAGTGCTCACGACCTTAATACTGCCTTACTCGCCTTGAGAACAGGTTTTTCACTGCATGCACGCTTAATTAGCCATGTATTAAGACCTTCAAATTTGACTATATATATATGGAACATTTGGCAGAATTATCATATCGCAGTTTTTTTTTTTCAGGCACGCATTATGATATTTTTCAATGTTGGATTTAAGGTTATTTTGCATGTTATTGAGCAGTACAACAAAACAAATTTCCCTATTTAACAAAATACAGCCCTACATGGTAACAAAACATAAATGAAAAACAAATGACAGAACATTGTGTTAAATACACTCACGTCATGATTCACTTTTATACACTGATCTTACAATACCATACTCTCACAATACTCTAAACAAAAAAAGTTTAAATGGTTTTTTTATATTGTTACTTGTAAGACATGCGATAAACATTTACCAAATGTATAGTTCGTTGACCAAAATCATTAGGATATTAAGTAAAGATGTTCCATGAAGATATTTTGTCAATTTCCTACAGTAAATATATCAAAACTTAATTTTTGATTAGTAATATGCATTGCTAAGAACTTCATTTGAACAACTTTAAAGGTGATTTTCTCAATATTTTGATTTTTTTGCACCCTCAGATTCCAGATTTTCAAATAGTTGCATCGCGGCCAAATATTGTCCTGTCATAACAAAAATGATGTATAAATCTCAATTTTGAAAAATTGACCCTTATGACTGCTTTTGTGGTCCATGATCACATATGTGAATAAAAGCCTAAATTAAATATCCAAACTTTCATTTTTGGGTGAACTATCCATGATATATATTTTTGCATTTTGTATTGCAAAATATTGTGACGCAATATATTGTCACATCCCTATTATTCATACACGCATGGAGCACATTTATTATGATTTATTATAAACATGTCTCATGTGATATTCTGCTATATAAGTGACATCTTACTGCATGGACGGGTAAAGCAGACGTAGCGAAGCTGTTCATATTCTGTCATTCACCACATTCAAGGTCACCAGATTGTGTGAAGAAAGAAATACAGGGGTCCCCTTAAACGAAAGGAGCGTGACGCCCCATGTTCTTCAGTTCAGTAAAACGAGTCCTGACCTCTGCTGCGTTACTGACTGATGAAGATGATTTCCTCTGACCAGAGTCTTCAGCGCTCCTCATCTCAGCGGCCTGAAGAGCTCTTCTGCCTGATCTGGCAACCTAATCAACATCATCACAGTGGAAATCTGGCAACAACAAGCTGCTCACACTCCATCCCAAAATGAACACGAAAGAAATCAGACATTATATTTTGCTAAAAGAAAATGAAGCTTGTTTTAGAACAATCACAAAATTTCAGGAGCACTGAAGACATTATTCCCAAACATTACTGTAATGCAAAACAAGTATGATTTATTATTTTAAACGCAATATATTGATACATAATGGTAGTATTTGTTGTACTACCTTTAATTCTGATGTGAATATATTAATATTTAGTGTTGTTTTATTGGATTTGAATGTTTATTAACGCACGTTCAGCGTGGTCCTCAGACGTCACTGCTGTTGCTATGACAACACGACGCGCCACCTCTGTTTACACGCGCTAGAAGAGAAACAAACACAAAGTGCGCGTTCCCTTAAGCTCACAAACAACACTAGATCGTGTTATTTCTGTTTATTATAGTTGAGTGATCTGCAGGACTAGTTGATTCGGCAGGACATCAGTTGTTTAGCCCACACACAACACTCCTGTGCTGCAGTTTCAACAGCAGCGCGAAACTAACGCAAGCGTGAGGCTTTCAGAGAGCTGCACGACACGTCTGACTGATTACAGTGATGAGCGAATCACGAAAACAGTTTAATAGGTATTCAACTCACATTTTTAGTAAATCCACCGTCTGCCAGCTGAAGACCGTCGTCCATTTCTAACGGAACCGCGTCCCGGAAGTGACGTCACTCCACCGCCGAACTCGTCACATCCAAGGCGAATTCCATCATGTGCGATTCTCACGCAAACATTTGTACTGCTGACTTTCAAAGCATTACACAATATGTGTACAATTAAATGAGAAGTCCATGATTCTTTTCGTTCTTTCTTTCTTGATTATAGTCTTGATCAGTATGTAATGTCACCCAGTGTGTCCATGTTGGTCATAGACTACAATATAAGAAAAAAAAACAATAAATAAATAATACATGTACAAAACTAGAAATAATAAAGTAAAATAAAATAAAAGTACAATGTGCAATTTTTTCTGATCTAGTGTATGTAAGTTGATGATTTCATGTGACAGAAAACATGCATACAGAGACACAATGGAGAGTATCAATGATGATTTTAAAGATAGGCCTACATGCAGTCTTCCATCAGTTCTGTATATAAACAGAGCCTGACAGTTCGAGAGATATATGCAATATGAGTGATTTTAGGAATTGTTGTCACCTAGAATGATAGGAAATAATGCTCAAAATCATCTTTATACCTCTTTTCTTTACTTTTACTTACTTGGTGTTCAGTGGTTAAATTCATCAGAATTTGTCTCTTTGGACTTGTCCCCTATATCACACTTACAGATCGCATATATATATATATATATATATAATTTTCTTTCTTTCTTTCTTTCTTTCTTTCTTTCTTTCTTTCTTTCTTTCTTTTTTTTTTTTTAAACATTTCAAGTAGTCAAAATTTCCCCTGAAGTTTATTTTACTACATTTTCTAAAACTCAAGGCCTATAGCAATATAAATACATGAATAAATGGAAAGCAGAAACACAGTTCAGAGGTATTCTCTGTCCCTGAGAGAATGTGATGTAATGTGTGTGATTTCTGTGCTTGTCCGTGGGACAGTAAAAGTCATTGAAGGCTCTGACATCCACTCATGGTGTTTTGTTTATTTTTGTTTTTTAAGGGATAGTTGGTTGCGTGCCAGTAATCTGGGGTCTTATATTGTTTAGGACATTGCCTGTGCATGTTGATTTAAGGCACTTGGATCTTGCCATATATAGAAATGTTGATATGCAAGTTCCCACTGTAACTTGACATCGGTTACTTCATGCAAACTGAAGTATGTCATGGACAGTGAAATCTGAATGAAGATCACCAGATCTTACAAGGAGAAAAAGTTCCTTTGCTCAGTTGCATTTGAAATGGTAAACTGATGGTCATTACATGAATATAATTACGAATGACTTGAAATTATTTTCAAATAAAGTCTTGCATTTCTCTAGAAACGCCACTGAATGTACAAATATGATTATTATGAAGACACTGACTGTCATTCACATCTCAACGAGTAAGCAGAGTGAGGGTGATATGAGCCTGCGGGGAAGTTGAGCTAACTTTTTCCTAGACAACCTTAAACAAAATTAGTGATATGACCACACACATATTTGAAAATTTAACCATTTTACTCACCCTGTGATGGAGAAAGACCTATGGAATCCTTGATGACTATTTAGGTTCAAAAAACTGTTTTTTTTTTCTTTCTTTTTTTTTTTTTTTTGCTGTTCAAAGTGATTTATTCATGTTCAAGGACTCATGCTTCTTGTGTCTGAACAATTACAGACAGATCTGAAAAAATATTACGCATGTGTTTGTGCTTTAGGAGGTTATATATGATGCTGTATATTAGCATGATATTTGCTGTAAACTGCTGGATGTGGAGTGGGGTAAGTTGAGCTAAAGGTCCTGGGGTAAGTTGAGCCAGTGGATCACCCCTTCTTATGATTATAAAGTATTATTTTACTGTAGTTGTATATTATATTTAATTACTTTTAGACCAAACATGATTTTTATTTTGTTCTTTGTTTTGAACTTGATTGTGTTCTGTAAATTTTAAATAGGCCTTGTTTATGAAAATTGGCCACTGAAGTGTTTATGAAATTGTATTTCCCTGAAACATTTATAAGTGGGATGTTGATTACTATTAGCCCATTTGTGTAAGGTCTTTTTTTTTTTTTTCAAATCTTTAATTTGAAATTTTTGTTTTGAAATGTTTAAATAATTTAAAAAATGCTATCAGGGTTGTGAACTGTATCTTTACATCAATCCATTCTATTATCCAAACCTATTTGGTTCGTGGGGAGCTGGATCCTAACCCGGCGTCTTTAGCCATTTTTTATTGAATTTCTCTTCCTTTGACATACCATGAGGTGAAAACGTTCAGTTTTACTTCAGCATAATCAGTGGCACAGTTTAACTCTATGTGGCTCAACTTACCCTCTCTCTATACTCAATTTACCCCTCACTGGGGGCGAGTTGGGCCAAGAAAGCACAATTTTATTAATTTATTTTATTTAAAATTTTTGGAAAGCCGTATTTTGAAAGCAGTTTATTTTAGACCCAAAGTGATTATTCCCAAACATGCAACACATCCTGAAATGTATGCAGCCTACATATTTCAGTTAGTCATTAGTCATTTACTCATTAGTCATTAGTCATTAGTCATTTAGCAGACGCTTTTATCCAAAGCGACTTACAAATGAGGACAACAGGAGCAATCAATTGTAGTATTAAAACAACTAAAACAGATCCAAAACTAAAAGCTAAAACTTTATAAATACTATATATACACACATTAAAAAAAGAAAAAAAAAAAGAAATTAAATAAAAATGACAAATGCACACAACAAATTTTCAAAAATTAACATTTAAATGTTAATATATATATACACATTTATAAATTTTATATATATATATATATATATATATTATTTCATTTCAATTTAGTTTGCTGAAGTACTAAAATAACTCAAATTAAATAAAACTAAACCTTAATAAAAAAAAAACCTATACAGACATAATCAAAAAAAAAAAAAAAAAAAAAAAAAAAAAATATATATATATATATATATATATATATATATATATATATATATATATATATATATATATATACATATATATATATATATATATATATATATATAAAATAATGAAATAAAAAAGTTGGACCCATTACTGTCATGTGCTCTCTTTAAACACAAAGTAAAAAAAAAAAAAAAAATAAATAAAAAACTGGCTCAACTCACCCCGCTTTCTCCTACATAAAATTAAGATTTCAATGAACAGTGTGTCTAATACGATAATGATATCAGCGGTTGGTATAAAGCTTATAATGATGTTTTGAAATCAGACTAAACTTCCAGCAGGAGGTGCACAAACTTTACAAACCCAGCGGTCAGAGAGAGCGTCTGTGTGCAACTGAGAAGAAAATCTGGTGTTCGGATAATTAGGACTGCACAGTCATTTCTAAAATATTCTATTTCCATCGCTTTGGTCTACGTAATGTGCAATTACATTTTCTATGCATTAGTTATTATATAAAGCGATTGCATGAATGGGAGAGAGAGTGGCTCCGCCCACCGAACACGTCACACAGGCTCTGAGTATAAAAGCGCAGCGCGAGCGAAATAAGCCTGGCAGCCCAGCGCGAGCACAGACACCGTGCATCTGACAGCACACTCCTCAAAAGTACTTCACAGCGCTCGGTTTAGGGGAAAATGCGGTTCGGGAACGCTAGGCTGAAAATCTGGTGTCTTGTAAAGTGCCAATGATGGATGTTTAAGGATGTTATGGGATTACTGTGCAGTGCTTATATGGAATAAGGTTGCAGCATGGAATCTCATGGAGAAAACAGGCTCAGCACTTGAACTCCAGCCCACAGACAGGACAACCAGTCTCGCTATCCTTTTAAACCTATTCAACTGAACTGGAACTGTGTTTACTAGCGTGACAAGCCACAACTGTACAGAATAAACCATGCATTTGGGCAGAGGACTGCTGTTTTTCCTTCTTTTAAACAGTGTGACCATGAGTTTCTCTCTGTCAACCTGCACCACGGTGGACATCGACCACATCAAGAAGAAGAGAGTGGAGGCCATCCGGGGTCAGATCCTCAGCAAACTGAGGCTGACCAGCCCGCCGCAGACCCTGGGCCATAGTCAGGTGCCCTATCAAGTGCTGGCCCTGTATAACAGCACTAGGGAACTGCTGGAGGAGTTAGGGCGAGAGAGACATCAGAGCTGCGGCCAGGACAACACCGAGACCGAATACTACGCTAAAGAGATACACAAATTCAACATGATCCAGGGCTCCCCTGAAAACAGTAAGTCCTGCGAGTCGAGGAGGTCTCACACCGGAGACGGGGCTTTCCATAGACAAACAGAGCCTTCTGTATTTATAGTAACACTTTAAAATAACCATAGAAATAGATCAGGGGGTCATATAAATGCAAAAAACAACAACAACAAAAAGATCTAGTTCTCTAATGGCCAATGCTGATATCTAGAGAGAAGGGTGCAATATAAACAATGCAATTCAAAGAATTTCTGAGCATTTGTTTATTTCTCTAAATTCACCAAGAAATGTTTGAATACTGAAAATTGACAAGCAGTTCCATTTGTCAAGAGTTATATAATGTAATTATGTTTGTTATAAATTGTTACAGGCAGGTGATAATAGTGCAGCTGTGAACAAGACGAGATTTACCAAACAGGTTTTAATCAGTTTGTTCATAAATGGAAAAACTTGACATCTGAAAAGCATTCGCATGGTTCGTCTGGTCTGTTCGTTCATCGGAGGGTCAGTGCAAAACGATCCCCACCGATTTTCCATGTGTCTCTGGGTCCCGTCCAAGTCCAGACGGGCCCCAGATTATTTGAGGACACAGTCAGTGGTGGGAAGGTCTTCCTAGTTTAGCACACTTGATTGCACGGTGAAGCTGTTCAAAGGTAACACGAGAGATTCTGGAGAACTGATGGGATTCAGTGAGATCAGAACCAGACGGTCCTATCAGAGTTTTACTGCTGTTTACCCTTCTTCCTATAGTACAACTTGCTGAATGAAATAAACTTCTATATATATTTCAAGATCTCTTGTGGTGTGGTTACACTCATAAAAATAAAGGTTTCTAAAGGAGTTTTTGCAGTGATGCATTCTGCCCCCCCCCACACACACACACAAAAAAACGTTTCCTTGAACAATTTTTCTTAGTGTGAAGAGCATTTTAATGATCTTAACAACCTTTTTCCACTATAAAGAACCTTTTATGGAATGGAAAGATTCCTTGGATGTTATGGCACCATCAGTGCCAATGAAGAACCTTTATTTTTAAGAGTGTACTGGAGGAGCCACTAACCGAAGTTCTCGCAGGAACTTATGAGTTCCATTTGGAGCGTTCCTCAGAGAAAGAGTTTCTCCAGAGGTTTCAGATCTGAACTGTCTCAAATATCTTTTTTATTTCTAGAGTGTAACGCTTTTAAAAGCCCCACTTGACATGCGTAGTCTTCTTTGTGAACTGTGATTTGCTGCTTGTTGTTGGTAGCTGGTGGCAGGTGGTATTGGGAGAGGAGGGGCTTTCTTATTCTAGAGAACATCTGATTGGATAAAATATGACGTTCTTGTGAGTGCTTTTTTTTTTAAAATTTTTTCTCAGAAAGGAACACTTGATAAATTTTGAAAGCTTATATATGCACATTAATTAGTTTTCGGAAATAAGATGGCAGCATGTGATTGCAACCAAGTGTGCCGCACTAGTCCTCAGAAGTGAAGCCATTGCGTTTCAATCGGCCCCAAGTGGCTGGTCCCAGTACAGGTCATAAACCCCGCCCTCTCCATGTAATCTAATGGGACATGAGACAAACTAAATAATTGAATTTCACTTCAAATATTTTGTTTTCACACATGGTTTTTGTCATTTGATGTAGATTTTATCACCCTGATGTACGTTAGGGTGTTCATATTTGAAATACGTTTGGTTTTAGTTAGTTTTATGATGCTATAAAAACGTGAGTGTGACGTCATGATTGACAGCTCAGACTGACAGCTTTTGAGGTGCCAATGACTTTTTCAGGATCTTCAAGAAGAGATTGGAGTTGTATTTACCTTATTTTAACACAAGCCTCTTATATGGCAATCAGCAGACAAAAATTGGACCAGTCAGGCTAATTTAAAAAAGGGTCAGGGTCAGTTTGCGATCGACTCAGCGGGAGTGTGGGCGGGACACGACGCCACTTTGCTCTCTACTGCGCAGACTCTGGTCCCGAGTTCATTACTGCGCAGACTCTGGTCCCGAGTTCATTACTGCGCAGACTCTGGTCCCGAGTTCATTACTGCGCAGACTCTGGTCCCGAGTTCACTACTACGTAGACTCTGGTCCCAAATAAGCGCAATATGGCCGCGCCCTATTGGGACAATGGCGGCTTCACTTTTCTTCAACGGAAGTGAATGAAGGTGCGTCGTCCATCTTTTTTACAGTCTATGATTGCAACATATAAATGTATATTTTAAGAGCTTCATATTAGATGATTATCTCCCCACACCACCATGGTAAACACTCAGCGTGCTATTTTTAGATAAACTCCCCCTTCATCCCGCAGCACAAACATAATAATTTTATCACTCAAGCGGGAAGACTCAAGCGCATCCACACTGGACTGGCGACAGGATCTCTTTTCTTTCCATTAAGCAGTGTTCAGTTTCAGCGAGCGCGGTATGGGAGAACGTGGCAGGGATGGAGTAATGTATATTCACGTTCCATTCACATCAGCTAAACTAATGGCTTTTTCATGCGCTGTGTTTTGGAAGCTCGTGCCGTGTGGAATCATTTACGCGTCGTGCTTTTCCAAGCATCCCAGCAGCATTCATGGCTCTGAGTGCATCAACAGGTTACTCTTTCTTATCGGCGCATCCAAAAATGACTGCATGACATCATTGGAAAGCATTTTTGCCATTCCAGACCTGTTTATCCATTAACCAGGAGCAGAGCGAGATAAAGCCACACACCTGCGTTCCAGCACTCAAAACCCCTTGAACTGCCAGCGTCCCAGTCAACTTTCCAGAAAATGTTCTCTGTTGACAGAGGAACACCCAGTTAGCAGATGGTGACAGTCTCCCAGTTAACAGTATCTGGCTTTTGGAAATCACGGCCGCCAGAGAAGATCAGAGCTGCAGAAAGCGGCCCTTCTGATATGTTTAATAGTAAGAAGGTGATGTAATTTCCAAGCAAAACAGAGATCGCATTTGCAGGCCAAAACACACAAACACGCAAGTTTTTCCTTCTCTTCTTCTCTCGTTTCTCGTCACGTGAGCGCTGGAGTCAGCAGCAGGCTTTTGCACATTATCTCATCTCGCAGTCTGCGGCCTTTCAGCCATCGTGTCATTTATTTGAGGGATTCCACGTTTGCTCAAAGATACTTCAAATAACTGAGTAAAACAGTCACATGGGTCACAGCCTATTATACAGCGCTTGATAAATGCACTCAGAATATTTACCGCATGACCTCATTTCACTTCGGACTTGCCATTTGGAAGCAGAAAAAAGACAGCACAGGACCTGATAGAAAACACACAATGTTCTTCAAAGATAGTGTGTCTTGATCTGCCTTTACAAGTTGCTTTGATTTGCGTTCAATGTGCTGTTATCTGCTGTGATGACTGTAGGCTTTTGTGGTTAAAAATGATTTAACCCTTGCAGTTCTGGACTTTAAAGGCTGTTGAATATAATAGGCTGATTCTTCAGTGAGGGAAACTTTTAAAAAATGAAATGCTTCCTGGATTAGATATTTAATCATCTTTCCAGTGGATTTTGGTATATTGTAGGGAGGTGTGATGGTAATGATATTTCTCTGCCTTTGAAGAAAACATACTGGAATCCATTTGGAGTTCCTAATACAAGTAGTTAGCTATCAGTTTATTAACTTTCTGATCTTCAAACTGGCATAGAGCACTACAGTGATTCTCATAAGTTCATATCACTCTGGTTCCTGCCACAAAAAAAAAAAACCAATAGGATTTTTCCATTACATTTTGGATTACTGCAGAAAATAAGCTCTGTGACTAGCAGAAGTTTATGATTCTTATACGTTTTGTTCATACATGCGTGATAATTTTCACAAGTGAACGCAACTTTCATAAGGCCTAATACAATCGCCAGAAGTAAAAAGCTAAATGGATGATATAAACAAACTAAACCAGATTTCAGCGTCACCAACATTAAGCTTTGACAACTCTTTCGGGTTTTATTTTAAAATGTTTTCCTCGAAACTATCCACTGTGCTCTTTTTGTAGTATTGTGGATGAACCTGTTTGCATTGTTTTTGAGAAAATTCTGTTTGTTTATACATGCATCTTTTCTGTATATTTTTTTTTTCTCTGTGGCATAAAGATGTTTAATTTGGCTTCTAGACTTTTGATAAGAGTTTTTTTTATTGAAAGTTGTGTTCTAAAATGTTTGCTGTGATGATAAAGACATCAATATTGGTTACAGCAGTTCTTTTTGTATAAAATTACAAATCATAAATACCACTACACTCTTAAAAATAATTTTTTGCTATTTCACCTGAATTCGCCCACACAGATTGATTGAAAACACAGCCTTCTGATGTGCAAGCCTAAACAATACAACAAATATGGCATAAACAATAATGACTCATATCTGTATGTCTCAGAAACAGAAGAAACTTCACTCTTAAAAGTAAAGGTGCTTCACGATGCCATAGAAGAGCCATAAAGAACCTTTAAAATCCCAAGAATCTTTCTGTTTCACAAAAGGTTCTTTGTGGCGAAAGAAGGTTCTTCAGATTATAAAAAGGTAAGAAAGAGATGGTTCTTTAAAGAACCTTTGACTGAATGGTTCTTTGTGGAACCAAAAATGGTTCTTCTATGGCACTGCTGTGAAGAACCTTTTAAGCACCTTTATTTTTAAGAGTGTACCCCTTAAAAATCATTATAAAGTGTGTTTCAGCACTTAAAAATTATGAAAGTAATTTAAGAGGCACAAAACAAACATTTAAAACTATTAAAATATATAATTGTCTGTAATATAAATAACCATACAGGTGTAAGTTATACAAGAGGCTGAGATTATTTGATTGTATAAGACTTATTAAGTGGCAACGTTCAGATAGAAGATCTAGTCCTGACAGCAGAAAGTCAGCACCTTGTGCTCTCGTCCCTGAATTGCGCCTTCATTCGGGAGCACATTTGTGCAGCTCCTGCCCTCCTCTCCTCTGTTTACTCCTCTCCTCTGACCTCAGCGCTGGCCTGATTACACCCGCCGCTTTCTCAGGAGCTCTGGATCATGTCACCTGGCAGGAGAGGAAGGACATCCCAGACACAGGATGCTTATATCTGAGCCGGGAGACGCCTCTGAGTCTCTCTGTAGGGTCCGTGTTTAGAGTCCAACAAACAAGAGGACCTCAGAAATCAGACTTCACTGGCCAAAGGCCCGTTTCTGAGAGCATGTTAGAAAGTGAAATTGAATAAGATGGATTGGTGAAAGCATATCGGTGAAACAATGCATTCATTATTGCAAACATGTTGCAGTTTAACAGGGTTATTATCATTAACGAAAACTATTAAAACATTATTATTAATTGAAATAAAGCTAAAAAAAAGAAAAGAAAAAGAAATTAGAGGAAAAACAGCTGCCAAAGCAACATTTTAAATTTCCGTTTAGTTAAATTTGAAGCATTAAAATGACTATAGTGGAAATGAGTTAAATAAGTAACCCTTAAAAATCAAAAACTAATAAAAATGACAAAAATAACATAACAAAATTATTAAAATAACAAATTAAAATGAAATCTGAAAGTATATATATATATATATATATATATATAAAAATAATTTACAAAAGTATATAAATAATACTGTAACACTTTCAAATAAGATGAAATTAGTTACAGTTAACTAAGGCATTAATAATATTAACTAAAACGAGCAGTATATTTGTTATAGTATTTAATGTTAGTTAATCTCAGGTCCATTAAATAATATATAATAACAGATACAACTTTTAACTTTAATAGTGTATTAGTTAAAGTTTAAATGAGCTAAGATTAATAAATATTTCAGAAGTCATTTTCATTCTTATTTCATACTGAACTTAACTAGTATTAAAAAACAGAACCTTACTGTAAACTGCTATCACACTACTAAAATAACACTGGTTTGCAATAGCTAACTAGTATTGCTGATAAAAGCAGTCTGTTTTCTTTCCAGTTTGTAAATCCTGGAGGTGTTTGGGCAAACGTGCGATCGCTGTGACGTCACTCTCTGGCCGTTTGACCCATATCTGATCACTGCAAACTAATCTTTGTATTCGACTTCATTTATAGCAACAATCCCTGCACTTCCAGTCATGGAACAAATGAGCACTGGAGCCCTGGCGAAAATCAGCCATAATGTGAAATCCACCTAAAACACAGCAGAAGGAAAAATGAGATCATCTAGAAGGAAACCGAAGAGTTGATTAGAATTTCAAATCTCAAAGTGGGGTTTTCCACCTTAAAGAAGGAGAGCAGCGTGAGAAGCTTATGGAGAGATGATTGGATCAACCTATATATATAAAACCAGTTAGCCACAGATATACAAAATCACACCATCTTTCCATATGGTGCACAAAATGCACCAAAATCAAGAAAGAAAGCAGTGCAAAAGAGCATTTTGTGCACCAAATGGAAAGATGGTGTGACTTTGTACACTTTTGCATTTTGTGCACCAAAATCAAGAAGGAGGCTTGCGTAAGTGTGCGGTTTGCATGAGGTACAGTATGCGCAGCGCGTCTTGCCAGATCTGGACTGCAGCAGCCCAGCTGGCATAATCTGTTCATATTACATAAATATTCCACATCTGACTCGCCAGCCAGCCAGTCAGGAATTTAGTGGATTGCTAATGGATTGTGGTCTGTCATCAGCGAGCACAGGCTCTAGCGTTAGACCTTAGACAAAGTAGAAGAAATGCTTTACCGTTATTATGTTTATTCTTAGGATCTTTTTAAAAGAGTTGAATAAAATACTAAATTAAAAGGTTTGTCAACTGGGACAGAATTTGGAAGGTAAGCCGGATAAGCACTGTGTTAATCGCTATGTAACATATTTGTATGAATGCACATTAATCCACACAACCTGTATGTGAAATTACAATAAGTTCTTGCTTAAATTTATTCAAAGTTTGGGTGAAATTTCAAATCAGCTGAAACTACATGAAATGAACATGAAATGCACCAAAATGTTTATTTATATAATATTATCAGTGGAATCCGAATTACCAACTGACTCTACAGTAAATCTTATGTATCTAGTAACTAGAAACAGTTCTCAACATGGGATGGGTCATTATAAAATAGTGGATCATGCGTAAACTACCATTAAAAAGTTTGGAAGTTTTAGTCATTCATGCTTTCATTTATCAAGGATTCATTAAATTGATGAGAAGTGACAGAGAAGACATTTATAGTATTATAAAAGATTTCTATTTCAAATAAACACTGTTCTTTTGATCTTTCTATTCATCTGTGAATCCTGAAAAATAAAATGAATCAAGGTTTCCACAAAAATATTGGGCAGCACAACTGTTTTCAACATTGATATTAATAATCAGAAATGTTTCCCGAGCAGCAAATCAGCATATTAGAATGATTTCTGAAGGATCATGTGACACTGAAGACTGGAGTAATGATGCTGAAAATTCAGCTGCGCATCACAGAAATAAATTACATTTTCACATGTATTCACATAGAAAACAGCTGTTTTAAATTCTATTAATATTTCACAATTTTTACTATATTTTTGATCAAATAAATGCAGCCTTGGTGAGCAGAAGGGACTTCGGACAGCGTAGGGTTTGCTGTGCAGGAGTTTGTGTGGAAACACCTTGAATAGAGATGGTTTGGCGTGGTGTTTGGAAGTATTTTATGCTACTGACCAACTTAGAGAACTTGTTTCTACACGTTTCTTAATAATCTAGATTCATCAACATTAGAAGGAGGGACAGAAGAGTTGAAAGTGTTTTACACATCTTTTTGAATGAGAATGTTTTCTGTTGTTAGTGAATAACGTCCACTTTTTGATTGGTGTGTTTAATGGCAAACTTCACTCCTGCAGAAAGCAGACAGTAAAAACAACTCAAAGACATATATATGTATTCTACTGAACTATGGCAGAAGATAATGGAGAAGAGTAGCAAAACAGCATACTGTATGTGTCAATAAATTATGCAGATAAAGTGTTTTAATTGTAATGTGTTTTTGCATCTTTCTTTCTTTACAATTAATGTCACTTGCTGTGTCTAATGAATAATTTTAAGACATTTATACTTATGTGTGGCTTAAAATGAGATGAGTAAATAATGACACTTTTTATTTTTGGGTGAATGCATCCGTCACTGAAAAGAATTTGGTGTAGAAACAATTTTTTTTTTCTCTCAGAAACTGCTAGAAAACTTTCAAAATAATTACAAAGAAACGGCAAGTAGCACATTAAATTAAATATGACATTTTAAAGTAGAAAGAGTGTAATAGTGTTTTCTTGTAAAATGACCTCCAGTAATCTTTAATAATGTTTAATCTCCAAATTTGTTTACAGTGTAGAAGTTCCCATGTACTTCAGAGCAGTTAATGTGAAATGAAATATGAAATGACATTTATTCATGTAAACTGAGGACTTTGTTGCACCTGTTCTGCAGTAACTGTGAGTTCAGTCTTTCACACATTTGGCTTTCATTTCAGCCTTTCTGAACTTCTGATTCTTGTGGCACAAAGCATAAACAGATGGACAACAGGTTTACCTGAATGTGTGATCAGATCAGAGGAAACTGATAGCTGTTCTCTGACCTCTCCCATTGCAGATGACCTTCCCTACTGCCCCAAGGGAATAACATCCAAAGTTTTCCGCTTCAACGTCTCCATCATGGAGAAGAACGCGACCAACCTGTTCCGGGCAGAATTCCGTGCTCTGCGGGTGCCGAACTCCAGCGCCAAGAGAAACGAGCAGCGCATCGAGCTCTACCAGGTGCCAGTCAGCTGCTTTCATTTAGTCACATTCAACCTGTTCAGCCTGACATATCAAATCATAGTCAGAAAAATATCATTATTTCAAATGGAACCGGTTATTGAAACCTTAGACAAAATATTACACATTTACATATGTGGTTGGTTTTTGTTGATAATCATATTTGATCCATGGCTCATATAGTGGTGAGAATATGGAGGAAAAACTGCTCAATTTTAATTATGCGATATGCTGAAGTATATGATGAAATTCTGATGCTTGTAATGTAAATCTATGAGATCTTTATAACAGTACAGCAGATACTGATATAAAATGATCTAAATATCAGTGGTCACTCTATATCTCCAATAATATGTCTTAGTAAGATGAGACTGAAATGATCCAAACATATAATGCAATTCAATGCTGATTGAGAGATGAAGAAATAAACGCTCCTCAGAAGATGTGAGATGAAGATCAGTCCTCCGCTGAGGAACAGTGAAAGTAAAGCTTCTGGAAACAAACGCTCCTCAAAAGATCCTGATGATCAGATTTGAGACTAAAACATGATTGATGGAGAATCAAGTAAAGCTGAGCTGCTTCAGTCCAGTAAGTGTTCATCTGGAAATATGACTGCAGTTATTCTGACCTTTACTTGATCAAAATCAGTCAAGATTTGACAGAAAAAAGACACGAGAAGCAGCAGCTGAAGCTGGACGTTTGTAAAATTACACTAAAAGAGCTTTTACTGGATAAAACACTCTAAACTATCAGCCAGACGACAGAAGACATGCAGCAGATTGAGTGTGAAACAGGTCTAACAGCAAAATTTTGATCATATTGATCATTTAGAGACCTTCAGATATGATACAGTAGGCTTTATAGGGTTAATACTTTATTTTTCCAAGAAGATTTAGAGGATTTATGATCAGGCCCAGGTGGGATCTCTGGATGTTTTTGCTTTTTCTCTTCTATTTTTAAAGGGAAAATCTGCAGAATTCTGTGGAAGGGATGTAAATGAACGGAATGTGAAACTGAGCTGAGCTGAGACTGTCTTACTGGTAGCTGAACGCATTATGAAGCCAAAACTATTTCATAAACTAACACAAAGGCTGAGTTACAGCGCTTTCTGCAAATCCCCGTAAGCAAAGCTGTGGCTCCACACAGGAGTAACCAAACTTGATTGAGGACCATGGGCCAAGAGTAAATGTTGCATTGCATTATATTCAAATATTATTCTTTATATCAATATTCTTTACATTTTGCAAAAGTAAAACAATATAAAGATAATTTAGACATAAAAATATGCTTAAATGGCATGTTTTTCCTATTACCCTCCCTACATATATAGCTCATTCCAAAATGAATATTTTTATGCCAAACATATGGTTCATTTGTTGTGTGTAAACCCTGATATCTTTGTGTTTGTGTGTGTAGCTCTTCATATGAGAGGTGCTGCCTTCTCCTTTGTGTTTGTACTGTATTAATTTGCTAAACTACCTGAGTAAAAAAGTAATATATTTAAAATACATTTATTTCATACTTAGTATAGTTCAAATCTATTAACATATTTACTTTTACTTACTTTTTTTACTTTTAGTCATTTAGCAGACGCTTTTATCCAAAGCGACTTACAAATGAGGACAACAGAAACAATCAATTGTAGTATTAAAACAACTAAAACTGGTCCAAAACTAAAAGCTAAAACTTTATAAATAGTATATATACACACACATTAAAAAAAAAAAATAATTAAATAAAAATGAGAAATGCATATGACAAAATTTCTAAACTTAACATTTAAATGAAAACAAAATAAAGCTACAAACAATTCAAAATATTAAGAGAACAAAAGGTATAAGAGTGTAATAATGATTCTAACATAAAACTAAGCCAAACACCAAAAACAACTATGTGTATGTACACACACACACAGACATATATGCGCACACACACACACACACACACACACACACACACACACATATCCATAAATTCAATATTATTTCATTTCCATGTAGTTTGTTGAAGTACTAAAATAACTCAAATTAAATAAAACTAAAACTTAATAAATAACTTATACAGACATAATAGAAAAAAAACTAATAAAATGACAAACATTACTACAACTGTAACTAAAATTAAAATAGATAACATATACAAATCAAACTACATTAGTTTAACAGTAATCCTAAAAAAAATAACTGTGCCAAACATACAAGTAAGAAATGGTTATAAAAACTGAAAGAGAAGTGAAACAAGTAATAGGAAAGAGAATAAATGAAAAGCGATACTTATCCCTTGCCGGTGTCCCTGTCCGGTGGAGTCGCTCGGTAGAGTCGATGGTTTTTACACACTTTGGGCTTCACACGACGAGGGCTGCCGCGACCGCTACCGCGGTATAATAACCTTTTTTATACCCGTCTAACAAATCACTAATTGAATTCAGCTGGACACACTTTCCTGTTAATCACAATAAATGGCCACGCAAGCGCAGACACTAACAAGGTACGTACGAGACCAAACGCGATTATTTTATTTTATTAAGCACATAAATATGTAAATGTATTTGTAGTATACTTAGCATGAAATAAATGCATTTCAAATACATTTTAGTATATTTCTTTTTCACTAGGGTATAATGTATAATGACACAAATGTGTAAATACAGTGAACCTGGAGCATTTTGTGTACATAATGCACAAGATCTCAGAAACACAGGTACACAGACAGACATGAATGTTTGGCCATAAGAGATGATGAAGTTATCATCCTGGAATACATTTTTAGTATAAACCTTTCAAAACTGACTGATCATTAGCTCTTGAGGTTGTTCTGTGACCATATAGATTTCAACTTCAGTTAAAAAAGTAGTAATAAAAAATAAATAAATAAGAGAAGGTGCTGTTATTATGAAAACAGAAAACAAAGAACAGTAAATGACATAATCAAGTCCGTCTCCCAACACTCTTAAACTGCTTATACATTTGTATACATTACAATTCAAATGTTTTGGGCCAGTAAATTTTTTTTATGTTTTTGAAAGCAGTTAATACTTTTATTTATCAAGCTTGCATTAAATTGATCAAAATTGGCAGTAAAGACATGTATAAAGTCACAAAAGGTTTCTATTTCAAATAAATGCTGTTCTTTTGAACTTTGTTCATCAAAGAATCCTGAAAAATAAAATCTATCAGGCTTTCCACAAAAATATTGGGGAGCACAACTGTTTTCAGCATTAATAAAAAAATTTAGAAATTTTAATAATGTTTTAATCAGCATATTAGAATGATTTTTGAAGGATCATGTGACACTGAAGACTGGAGGAATGATGCTGAAAATTCAGCTTTGATCAAAGCAATCAATTTCATTTTACAATATATTCACATAGAAAACAGCTGTTTAAAACTGTAATAATATTTCACTTACTTTTTAGATCAAATAAATGTAGTCTTGGTTAACAGAAGAGACTTCTTTCAAAAATATTTTTAAAAATCCCCAATTGTAGTGTAAATGAATATTTTTAACAAATAACTTAATAGCTTTTTACATATTAGTTAAAATGCCTACACATCAGTTGTTTTCTACAGTTCAATTATAGGCGATGCTTTAGTTCAAACAGACACAGTCTTTTACCTTTGTAATTTTTTGCAGATTTTTAAATACAATACACCGTACAACACATCCTTCACATCTAATCCTCAAATACTAGAGTTTCCACACACAGAGCAAACACAGACACGAGAGAAAGATGATGGCACTGTACTGAAGTGAGATGGAGCGCGAGTCTTTTACAGGCCTGATCTGTATTCCAGGTGCTGATGGATTATACAGAAGAACATTTGCACAATTGCAAGCGAACAAAGGAAGCATTCTGAGAAACTCAGAGCTTTACTTTCACATGCCAATGCTTCTGACCACAATATAAAACCCTGCGGCTCACAGGCCTGAGAGCTGTTATATAAGAGATTCATTCCGCGAGTATATGTTCTATAGGTGTTGTATTTTCAGTGTGGATCTCCCGTGAGAGCCTGAGAGCCCTGATGGTGTTCCAGCATATCCTGTAAAGGAGCCGCTGGTTTCGGGCCTCCCGTCAGAAGCTGCTTTGCCCCACAGGAGAGAGCGCCGTAGCTCTGGCGTGGGCCGCTCAAGTGCTCTCCACGGACCTCCGCCCCCAGCCGCGCTCTCAGGATGTTAGATTAGCTCCTCACAGCGCTCCAGAACCTACTTATCCCAGCCTGCTTTTCATGGGCCAAGCAGTGCTGGGACCTCTGTGCTCCAGAGCAGCGGCGGATGCTGATTTTATCTGGCAGACTAAAGCGTCAGACAGCGAGGGGCCGCATTCTTACAGCTACTTTCAAGGGTCTTCTGATTTTCTACTGCAATTTCTGTGCAGTTGATGGTTGGGATAGCTTTGTAAGAAATTAAATGACTCTGCACAGTTAACAAATTTGCAGTTTGCACCTTCTGATCAATGACAGACAATAACTTTACAATTACGGGCTGACTCTTACATTTACATTTAGTCATTTAGCAGACACTTTCATCCAAAGTGACTTACAAATGAGGACAATGGAAGCAATCAAAATCAACAAAAGAGCAATGATACACAAGTGGTATGACAACCCTTACGAAAAAGAAGTTTATTCAAGTGTGCTATTAGTATACTTCTTTTAAACTAAAAATAGGAAAGTATACTTTTAGTCTACTTTTTATGTACTTCTCAGAAATGGGCTTTATGTACTTCTCAGAAATATACTTAAAATGACATTTAAGTATACTTGACTTACTTAGAAAAAGTCTAAATATATGTGCTCCTAGAATTCGTGTTTTCATTGTTATATGGTAGGAGCGCTAGTACGCATCTTCTTTACAGAATTTCCAAAAAAAACACAAGTGAAGAAGAAACTGAAACAACAGATGCTTCCACATATAATCTAACACGATCATCTGACATAAAACAGCATCAAAACTGTGTAACGTTATGGAATAAAATGTCACCAATGAAGAGGTAATAATGACTGTCAAGCTTTGGGCTGTTGATTGACTCCATCTACATTTTTGATTATCATTCTGAATCCAATTCATATTCTTTTTTCAGCTTTTTGTTCAAAATGTTGTTGATTTCTTTATTTTTTATTTATGAAACTTACCAAACTTAAAGTGTTTAAAAAAAGAATGCATGAAACTAGAATAGTTTTTGTTTACAAGCAGATACCCTGTTCTTTCTTTTGATGTTTTGTATGTTCAGATATTCATATAACAAAATATATACAAATTAATACCTAAATAGAGACATAGTAGTATACTTAAAGTATGATATAAAGTTCAGTAAAAAAAAAAAAAAAAACTTACGAGTATACTTGCAGTATAAAACTTCTAAACTAGCATACTATCAGCATACCTTTAAGTTCACTTTTAGTGTAGTTGCAGTACAAGCTAAAATCTTTGATGTAAACTAGCTGTGTACTCAAAGTTTACTACTGTTATACTTAAAGTATATTTAAAAGTATACTTTTATATACTAGAAAGTGGGCCAGTTTAGTCCCAAGGAGTATTGAAATAGTACACTTACAAGTATACTACAAGTACACTGATATTTGTATACTTACTACATAAAGTATACTTAAAAATATACTTGAACTTTACTTAAGTATACTTGTATACTATTTTTTGGTAAGGGAAGTCGCAGTTAGCTTAACATAGTACACATAGCAAGGTTGTTGTTTTTTAATTATATAATAAATAAAAAGAAAACAAATAGAATACAAAAAGAATAGAGAAATTAGTGATTTTTTTTAAGAATAGAATTAGAATAGAGAGTGCTAGAATTAGAGGGTCAAATAAAGATGCAAGAGATGTGTTTTTAGCCGATTCTTGAAGATAGCTAAGGACTAAGCTGCTGGGATTGAGTTGGGCAGGTCATTCCACCAGGAGGGAACATTTAATGTAAAAGTCTGTGAAAGTGATTTAGTGCCTCTTTGGGATGAACAATAAAGCGCCGTTCATCATACTTGACCCCTTAAATTAATTTCCTATGGCGTCTTTTACCTTTATCAAGGCCGTTTTCTCTAACCTTATTAAATGTACACACACACACACACACACAAACACACACACACATACACAAAAAACACAATTTCAAGTAAATTTCACAAACAATTACAAGAAGTGGCAAGTAACACACTGAATTAAACATGAAATTTTGAAGTAGAAAAACTAAAACTGTACTTTCTTGTATCATTTTCTCCATTAATGTTTGTTTTATTCAGAATTTATATATAAAAAATAAAAAATAAACCATTAAATCAGTCAATAACACACACCAGGTTGTTACCAATCAAATACAATCAGTATCAACAGAATCCAACTTTGAACTGTAGAAGCAGCACAGAAGCTGCATCTGAAGTGGCATTTATATGTATTTACTCTTGTTTAATGCAGCTGATATTAATGTAGTGTTTTAAAAATTAAAGGTGCTGCATGCATTTTTTTTTTTTTTTTGAGTGCAATAAAGCATGAAAATACCATTTTCGCAGATATTTAGGAAACACACTAAGTTCACATAATTGTTTCTCTGAAAAATAAAGCTACAGCAGTTATTCTGCTTTAAAATGAGCATTCCTTGTTGAATGTCTGTTTTTGTTTTGGTCTGTGTGACTCTGCCCACTGCTAGTTTACCCAATAGGATTTCGACACCCCGGGTTGTCAATTGCTGGAAAACAAGTATTGCAGCTATGGAAGCCAGCAAATGAACTGGGTCAGAGATCGCAGATTCTACCCAACCTAAAAACCCATCGAAAAAGCTCTATGAACAGAGGCATATTAAACACGAATAAATCAACTAATCAACTTACAGTGTAAGGCTTGTTGTTTCCATTGTCAATTGCACTCATTTCTGTTGTGTGTACTCAATCTGGCAACCCATCTGAGCGTGGAGTCCGAGGAGGTGGGATGGGAGAAAAAATATTTTGAATTTGAACCACAGTACCCATTTCAACCACTAGCTGTCAGTATTACATACAGCACCTTTAACTTTTAAATATAGAGCTATGAAATGATGGGAAAAAAATGTAAATTCTACTTTTAAAGATGACACTAAAACTGCCAGTAGGTGGCAGCAAGTTACAGTCTTAATGATTGAGTCATTAATTGATTCAGTCGATTCACTCAGAATGGCTGATTCATTCATAAGTGAAGCAAGTGACTGTCTTTATGAATGATTCATTGAATCATTGACTGATTCATTCAAAAATTGCTGATTCATTCATCAGTGAAACACATCTGTGTGTTGCTCTGAGATGTGCAAACAGTGATTTGTTTGAAAATATTTTCATTGCCTAAATGTATTTTCAGTCACACATACTAATTTTTGGTTTCAAATGCGACTGAAACGGTTGCAGTGTAGAGCCCCGCTCTCTGTAGCCAATTTTATGTTTTGAATTTTTTACTTCTTCAGAACGGTACTGAACTTGGTGACTTTTGTGGCATATGCCATATGAACACAGAAAAAAAAAAAAAAAATCTCTGACATGATTAGAAAAGGCTAAATGGTCTTAGTCACACTTGTGATCTTCACAGTTAAAAATGAATCTGCTTCCTCAATAATCACATTAATGATTCATGGAGCTCATGTTGGCGTTTGAACACATCAGTGATTACACTGCTTTAAGTCTCTGGAGCCACACAGTAACAGCTCTTTTGAGTTGGACACGACAACAGTAATGACTTCAGTCAGTGATTCAGTCATTAAACTGATCAAACCGATAGTTCATGCATTTGAGACTGAGACTGACTGATGAATGTTTTTGACCGATTCATTAAAAACAACCATATGACTCATTCATCTGTGAATCACACATCCTGTGTGGATATTACCTTTGTGTTATTTTGTGCATATTTGATTCAGACTGCAAACTCTCAGCTAAAACATCATTCTTCATGCCGTGGTGCTGTATATTCAATAGCAGTGCAGCACAATGCAGGAAACATTAGCTGCATCACAATTTTGCACTATTATTTGCCATTTTGTTGTATAAATAGCCTAGTGCAACTAGTGTGTGCACACTGAAAAATCCAACAAGAAGTGAACTTTAAATACCTGCGGATGCACTTAACTCAAAAAATTAAGTGTGGAGTGTTGAACATGCACTATTCAACACAAAGTTCATCCACTAAACACTGGAGTAAATAGTGCATAGTGTATAGTATTCATCATGGAGAAGGCAATCCCAGAATGCATTGTGAAGAGATTAGTGAAAAAATATATCCAAAGGGAGAGAAATGTCAATTATAAGTAAGGGATAATGTACATCCGGATGGTTGTTGTTGCAAAATAAACCTTGACAGGGTGATCACCGTGAAGGGGTTTATCCTGCTTATTACACGGCCGCTCTCCACATTGGACACAAAATATTGATATGAGTTTAAATTTTTCATTAGCTCACTAAATACAAAGCTTCTGTGAATGAAAACAGTTCTTAGAAAGTGGCTTTTAGCCAAGATGAACAAACAAGTTCAAACAAGACAGAAATGTAAGGGATAAGGTACAGTCATACTACATATTATAGTAAATAAACTTCATAATTAATTATGGGGACATAAAATATTGATTTGAGATGAAGCTGTTTTAAAATCATAATCCATTACAGTGTATATAATCATCCTGGCAAGAAAACGAACACTACAATAAAAATGCACTGTTAATAATACTTAAGTCCTCAGATTTCATTTTTAATCAATAATTAGTCTATAAGACCGATTGTAATGCCATAGCTTCAGATATCTGAATGTTATTTTAGTCAGGTTAGACACCAAACTGAATTGAACACAAATTAAAAGTGATAGATCTATTTATGACTAGAGTATAGTTGTCCTATATCACGTAATTTTCACAACTCACTACTTTCAAATCTGTTTTATGGAGTTTACTGAAATTTTTATCGTAAAGATGTTCTGTTAGAACAATTGTTATGTTGTTAAACAACAGTACAATCCACTATACGTGCTGTACTTCAATCCCTCACAGCCTCGCTTTCATTCCTGTCAGAAATTAAAAAAAAATGGTGTTAATGTCACGACTGACCAATCAGAATCAAGCAGAGCTTGTAATAAATTTAATTAATTCGGTATTGAAAAGTATCAATACAAAGTTATGTGTGTGATGATGAGTTGCTACAAATACTTTCTAAATTGTTCCCTTATGAGTTTCTGTCTAGGATGCTGTCTATATAGACAGAGTGGAACAGAGCTGATGTCTGCCAGAGTATTTTAGCTCAGAACCGTCAACAACATCATGGAAACTATTCAGTTCCAGTAATTAAAAATAATGGAACTGGTTCTGAATGAGAATCTTCACCTGCATTCAAATGTAGCTGTCAATCAGAGGCGTGAACGAGGAGCTCAGCGTGTGTTGACTGAGTTCGGGCCGTTCGTTCGCAGGTGTTGACGTGCTGTATTATGTGCTATCAGACTCCACGACTCACTTTTTCCATGAGTGAGAGAGCAGAAGCGTTTGGCCTCGGGCAGCTCTGGTGTCTGGATTAATCGCTGTCTGTCTGTAGTGTGCAGGAGAGAGTTTGTGTTCTCCTCAAGCTCACGTGTGTCATTATTTTCCATGTTAAAATACTTTGCTCGTATCTCAGTTCAATGTTCAGAAGAGTGAAACACTTTTAGAAACCGGTGCGTTCAAGTCCCCTTGGAAAGTTGAACATGGTTGAGTTGAGAAATCGAAATTATGACGTCAGGTGCGTTCAAATCACTTGGGTCGGAGAAAGATGGCGATGTACATTTTCTACATGAAATTCAAAGAGATTTTTTAACTCTGCAAGTACAAAATGATGAATAAAGAATGCGCATTGGATGTTTTATGCTGTAAACTGAATCATTATATAGGCTATTCTATAGTATTTGTACAATACTGTGCTATTTATTACATGCAGTTTAGGCCTTGTCCACACTAACACGTTTTCTTTTTCTCTCCTTCTGTCCACACTGAGACAGCGTTTTTGCCAAGGAAAACTTAGCTTTAAAAAAAAAAAAAAATTTGAAAACGCTGTTTTCACATTGTAGTGTGGACTGTGAAAACGGAGGCTTTTGAAAATGATGACGCATGTTTAGTCATGTGACACATATTGTACCAATAGATTTCTATGTTTATACTGGTGTTGTGCCTGTTATGTGCTATTCACTTTAACACTATTGATACAGATATGTTACTTTGCACACTCTTCATATCACAGTCCTGCAAAGATGACAGAAAATGTACTCGCAATTGCTGTTTATGGCAAAACATGAGTGAAGTTGCGTTTTACATCTTCAGTGAAAACTCTGCTCAAGTGCACCGAAGGCAAAAGCTGCTTTAAACGCAAAGGATGCTCGCACCAAATGCTGATTTAATTTAGTTAATAGAAGTTAATTGATAAAGAAAATCTATTTATGACATTATTTTTGACAGCATCTTCATTTTACAGCGTTTTTACACAAGTGCCTAAAACTTTTAACAGTGCTGTAGCTTTGCAGGCAGCTTTCTTGAAGCTTCTTGGAGACACAGTTCTTCTGGATTGAGTCTGTCTCAGTTTGTTCTGTTTCTTCATGTCATTCAGACAGACTGATGATGATCAGATCAGATCTCACTGGATTAGTACAATTAATGGCTAAATGAATGTTTAGAAATGTAAACTGATATTTCCGTCTGACACACTACAGCAAAAGATAGAAATATCTGACTTAAAGCCATTTTTTTTAGCTGCTGAAAATACTAGTTTTTTAATCATTTTATCCACCTCTGTAGACGTAGCCTTAGTTTCATTGTAAATGAAAACAAGAAAAAAAAAAAAAAAAACCTAATTAATTTTAACAAATGAAATTCTGGACTTAAGGACTTTCCTAAGTTTCCCACTTACAAATAAGATACCATTTTATGGTGGCATTGACTCAAACAATTAGTGAGTTTGGGGCGGGGCTGTTTTTTTGAGCATTCAGCAAACCTGTTAAAACCGTTATGATCTTTAAAAGGATAGTTCACCCAAAAATTAAAATTCTGTCATTAATTACTCACCCTCATGTCATTCCAAACCTGTAAGACCTTCATTCATCTTCAGATCACAAATTAAGATATTTTTGATGGAATCTGAGAGCTCTCTGACCCTCCATAGACAGCAATGCAACTGAAATGTTCCCAGTAGGGATATGTCGGTATCAAATTTTCATGTTGTGATTAATTGCTAATGCTTTTATCACGGTATTGAAATTTAGTTGCAAAAAAAGTCTATATACAGGTGCATCTCAATAAATTAGAATGTCATGGAAAAGTTCATTTATTTCAGTAATTCAACTCAAATTGTGAAACTCGTGTATTAAATAAATTCAATGCACACAGACTGAAGTAGTTTAAGTCTTTTGTTCTTTTAATTGTGATGATTTTGGCTCACATTTAACAAAAACCCACCAATTCACTATCTCAACAAATTAGAATATGGTGACATGCCAATCAGCTAATCAACTCAAAACACCTGCAAAGGTTTCCTGAGCCTTCAAAATGGTCTCTCAGTTTGGTTCACTAGGCTACGCAATCATGGGGAAGAATGCTGATCTGACAGTTGTCCAGAAGACAATCATTGACACCCTTCACAAGGAGGGTAAGCCACAAACATTCATTGCCAAAGAAGCTGGCTGTTCACAGAGTGCTGTATCCAAGCATGTTAACAGAAAGTTGAGTGGAAGGAAAAAGTGTGGAAGAAAAAGATGCACAACCAACCGAGAGAACCGCAGCCTTATGAGGATTGTCAAGCAAAATCCATTCAAGAATTTGGGTGAACTTCACAAGGAATGGACTGAGGCTGGGGTCAAGGCATCAAGAGCCACCACACACAGACGTGTCAAGGAATTTGGCTACAGTTGTCGTATTCCTCTTGTTAAGCCACTCCTGAACCACAGACAACGTCAGAGGCGTCTTACCTGGGCTAAGGAGAAGAAGAACTGGACTGTTGCCCAGTGGTCCAAAGTCCTCTTTTCAGATGAGAGCAAGTTTTGTATTTCATTTGGAAACCAAGGTCCTAGAGTCTGGAGGAAGGGTGGAGAAGCTCATAGCACAAGTTGCTTGAAGTCCAGTGTTAAGTTTCCACAGTCTGTGATGATTTGGGGTGCAATGTCATCTGCTGTGTTGGTCCATTGTGTTTTTAGAAAACCAAAGTCACTGCACCCGTTGACCAAGAAATTTTGGAGCACTTCATGCTTCCTTCTGCTGACCAGCTTTTTAAAGATGCTGATTTCATTTTCCAGCAGGATCTGGCACCTGCCCACACTGCAAAAAGCACCAAAAGTTGGTTAAATGACCATGGTGTTGGTGTGCTTGACTGGCCGGCAAACTCACCAGACCTGAACCCCATAGAGAATCTATGGAGTATTGCCAAGAGGAAAATGAGAAACAAGAGACCAAAAAATGCAGATGAGCTGAAGGCCACTGTCAAAGAAACCTGGGCTTCCATACCACCTCAGCAGTGCCACAAACTGATCACCTCCATGCCACGCCGAATTGAGGCAGTAATTACAACAAAAGGAGCCCCTATCAAGCATTGAGTACATATACAGTAAATGAACATACTTTCCAGAAGGCCAACAATTTACTAAAAATTTTTTTTTTTTTTTTTTTTTTTGGTCTTATGAAGTATTCTAATTTGTTGAGATAGTGAATTGGTGGGTTTTTGTTAAATGTGAGCCAAAATCATCACAATTAAAAGAACCAAAGACTTAAACTACTTCAGTCTGTGTGCATTGAATTTATTTAATACACGAGTTTCACAATTTGATTTGAATTACTGAAATAAATGAACTTTTCCATGACATTCTAATTTATTGAGATGCACCTGTAATACAGTAAAACGTTTAATAACTTTTTTCTTATAATAAAAATAATTGAACATTTAAATAGGCACACAATAAAGCAATACACAAAAAAGTTACAAACTTTACACAGATTAAAGTGCAAAAGATTTATAAAGACCAATAGGTATCACTTTACAATAAGATCTCATTAGTTAACCTCAGTTAACACATTAACATTCACAATGAGCAATAGCTACATTTGCTACAGAAGTTATTAATCTGTTAAAAAATACAACTCCTAGTTCATGTTATCTCATTAAATAACACAGTTGCAGCTTTTGATTTTAACGTGTTATTAAATATTGAAATTGCCTAAGATTAATGAATGTTTAGAAGAATTTTTCATTGGCAATTTATGTTAACTAATGAATTAACTAATGTTAACTATTGAAGCCCTAATGTAAAGTGTGACCGAACAATAAAGAATCAACACACTTTCAAACAATATCTAGGGCATGTTGTAGTCCAGATTAAAATGTAAAAAAAAAAAAAAAAGGTTTGAAAATCAATAGCCTATTAAGTAATATTTAAGTTTTTGGCACTGTGATGAACACCACTAAAATCTGAATGGCTATTTAAATAATTTAAACACCTTTCAGAAACAGACAGTAATGCAGCTGGTTTGTTTACAGGATTTCCGGGGTAATGGCTGCATTTCTGCTGATCTGCGGTCAGAGAGTGAATGTGAGCTTTATCCAGAGCGTCTCTCACGCGCTCCGCCATGCGCTTCTCATCCGTGCTTGTTTACATCAGATGAGATTTGACACAGCATACAGCTTGTTGTGCATTGTGACCAGTTGATGGGAAAAGTATTCTTAAAATACATTCAAAATTCTGAATAATTTGTAATAAATAATTAATCTCGGTATTTTGAAGTGCCCACGATAACAATATCATGCATATTCATTATCGTGATATATTGCATTACCAAATACCAGCACATGTCTAGTTCCCAGACCCATAAACGTAGTAAGGACATCAATAAAACAGTCCATGTGACATCAGTGGCTCAATTTAAATTTTGCGAAGCTACAAAAATACTTTTTGTGCGCAAAAAAACTCCAAAAATAACAATTTATTCAACAATGGAGAGTACCACGACACATGTGTGCTTTCTCCTGAACGTAATCAATGCTGATTACATTGATTACGTTTTATCGATGTCCTTGCTATGTTTCTGGGTCTGGGAACATTTCAGTTGTGTTGCTGTCTATGGGAGGGTAAGAGAGCTCTCAGATTTCATCAAAAATATCTTAATTTGTGTTCCGAAGATGAACAAAGGTCTTAAAGGGTTTGGAGCGACATGAGGGTGAGTAATTAATGACAGAAAATTGTTTGCTTATGCTGATGGCATATAATGTCAGTTTTAAACTCATGTACTGCGTGTCTGTTGGTAGATTCTTCGTCCTGATGAGCACATCGCTAAGCAGCGTTACATCGGCGGAAAGAACGTTCTGACTAAAGGAACGCCGGAGTGGGTTTCCTTTGACGTCACTGAGACCGTACGGGAGTGGCTAATGTATAGAGGTAAGTAAACCTTTATCAAACGCTCTTACACCATTACATAAAGGTACAGAGGTCAATCCTGTTAATATATGAACTAATGTATGCAGACATTGAATCAGATACATGTACTTTATGTTATGTAAACGTAACACATTTAGGTTTGCATCAGGTACTTTAGATTGTTGTTGGAAATTGTGTAGTTGTTAATAGGCCTATGTCAGCAACAAACAAACAAACAAACAAAAAACTTTGTGTAGGCTTTACTTCGAAACAGTTTTCACTCAGAAATGAGTAAATTTCACAAATAGGTACAAAAAAGTAGAAAGACTGAAATAATACTTATGAAAACTTACTCCAGTAATACTTTTTTTCAACATTGAGGATGAAGTAATATATCTGAATGACATACACTGTCCATTAAATCATCCATTAAAATGATAAACATATCAGTGTTTTTCACCGCATGCTGTGGTCTTCCAGCAAAAGTGTGTGTATGAAATTACAGCTGTCACTATAATTAGTGAGAATATTGGCAGTGCAAGTACAAATCCCAGAGTTGAGTTGTGATGAGTGATTCTGACCACACAGACACAGCTTCATGTGTTGTAATGAGAGAAACTGCACCAAACACTCTGTATTTGCTACTGCACTGCCATTTAAACAAGGAAGAATCATTTGAAAATTTTTTCATTGTACTGATTCACTAGAGTCATTAAAGATTCAATCTGTGTAGGAATCGCAGTAGTTACCTGGAAAATGTATGCAATGAATGACCAAAGATGAGTTTGCATGTACAGTATTATGAAACATTATGACAATTTGCAAACCCACTTTAAAAAAATTTCAGAAACCTTCAGAAAAGTAATTGGCCTGGGAATTGCACAGTTGCAGCTCCTTATGAAGAGCCCAAATCTTGCAGATCACCATTACTTTAACAGTGTTTAGTAATGCAGACGCAGTTTTTATTCAAATAATTTGGCCAGTGTCTCATGTGGGCTAAAATACTGTGAGTAGCATTTGTTCAAAAATGCTGTTTAGGCTGTGAATATCCAAACACACACAGAAACTGTAATGAGATGTTTGTGGAGAAACCGTATCCCAAATCTGTGTTGTTCCACTGCTCAGAGACCAACCTCGGCCTGGAGGTCAGCGTTCACTGCCCGTGCCACACGTTCAGCCCCAACGGAGACATCGTTGAGAACATCAATGAGGTGTTGGAGGTCAAATTCAAAGGTGAGTGAAGAAAACCAATACTGAAACCAAACATATCCAACATGCAACAGCTTTCTAATAGATTTTTTTTTTTTTCTAAAGGAGTCCTATTTTGCCCTTTTACAAAACCTTGATTCAGTTTTTGAGGTGTACTAGAATAAGAATTCATGCTTGATTGTTCCAAAAAAAAAAAAAGCATTATTTTTCATATATTTTACATTATTGCTGCAACTCTCTTCCCAGTCGGTCTGAAAAACTCGCTGTTAATTCCTGCATCGATGAAGCCCCGCCTTCTGAAATACAAAATGTGTTCTGATTGGTTAGCTGGCCCAGTGTGTTGTGATTGGTGAACCGCTTAGAGCGTGTTCCGGAAATGTCACACCCCTTACAATAACTGCCAGTTTCATCTGTAAATATGAACAATGGCGCTAATTTTGCCATATGAATTTAAGTCTGATTCAGAACCTGAGAATGTTCATGAACAAGAGGACTGTAGAGAACCCTTTCAAGCACAGATTTTATAGGGTGTTTCAGAGTTTTTTCTCCTGTGGTCTCTAGCGCAGCTCAACCAGGCCTCATCCCCTTTTTTTGCATATTCTGTGGGTGGAGATATTTAAATTAGTGAGTCAGAGTGACATTGTGACTTCACAAGATCTGGAAGAAGCGTGTTGTAGTCTGAACAAGCGATTTGTTGTAGTTCTTGAAACGTGTTTTCTGTGTAAAGACAGTGTAGTACAAGTTATGTAATCAGGTTGCTTTTTTTCAACTAGTAAAGTAATGCATCACTTTTTAATTTACAAGAAAATATCTGAGCTACTCCAGTTACTTTGTTTTCCTATTTATTGACTGACAGCTCTGGTGTTGCCATGTTGAGAGAAATCGGGAGTAAGTGCAGAGCGTTGTGTGTGAACATGATCTTACTGTAGTTCTAGACTAAATGTCAACTCATCTCACCTGCACAAAAACAGATTCAGTATTCCTCAAAAAGTAAACCTGCAATAATTAAATATGTTAAATAAGACAAATATAATTTATGTATTTAATTCCATTTTATTAACCAGTGTCTTTGCTTCTGACCTTCAGTGATCCCATTCAGCCATACTAATACGAAAAAATTACTTTAGGTAAACATAACATTTTTAATTTTTATTGCTGAAGAGTGTTGAACTTTCTTCTCTTGCGTCCTGTTCTTCATGCGATCCGGAAGCTGAAAGATTTGTTTGAGCTGTGCTCTCTACTGTACAGAAGCAAATGTACATTTCCTTCAACCTGAGGCTTATTCATTTTACTTTTGGTGTAAAAGGTCTTTTACATTTGCCAAAAATATAACTTTTTATATTAAAAACAAACGAGCAAGCCCAGCCCAGGTGAGAAAAAATAATGCAAAAGTAATGTAACGCATTACTTTCCATAAAAAGTAACTAAGCAACACAATTAGTTACATTTTTAAGGAGTAACGCAATATTGTAATGCATTACTTTTAAAAGTAACTTTCCTCAACACTGGTTATAGAGAATATATAAAGAGTAGACTTTGAGCTTTGTAACCTTGCAAATCTTTTTTTTTATGCTCAAAAAGGTAAAAAAGGTCATAATTAGAACAACTGGATGAGGAATAAATTAAGGTGACAATTAGAGCTGATTGTGGTACTGCAGACTCTCCTTTCTGTTTATTTCTAAGATGTAATACACTGAAAAAAACTGGAGCAGGATCAGTTGGTGTTTGAAACATATTTCACTTAGAAATTGTAAACAAATAATTACAAAGAAACGGCAAGTAACAGTGAATTAAACACTAGACATTTTGAAAGAGAAAGACTGAAATAGTATTATCTTGTAAAACATATTCCATGATTTCAATAATATTCCGATGGCGCCGCACATGGCAGCCACTGTGCTTAGCTCTCCAGTTGTTTTTGTGGTTTTGTTAGTTTTTCCCGGTTTTTTTTTTTTTTTTTTTTTGCAAACACGATCAGTTTTACCAGGGAAGAACTGCTGAACATTCAGCAGAACACACCACAAAATCTTCTACCGGTTTTCGAGTATTCAGACGTTTTGCTGAACGTTGTAGTTGGCGGAGCGGCGGACTTGGGAAGCGCAGACAGTGTGATTTAGAACAGCATTGCCTAGCATCCATCTGGCGAATCTCCTCTCTCTACCCAAAAAACAGACGATCTCCTTCTGCTCTCCCAGACAAATAACGATTTTTCAAACTCTATCGCTCTGTGTTTCATGGAAACCTGGCTGAATGACACCATACCAGACAGCGTGTTACATCTGCCAAACTTTCAGCTGATCAGAGCGGATCGCGATGCAGAATCAACGGGGAAATCGCGCGGCGGCAGGACGTGCTTTTACATCAATGAAAGGTGGTGTACAGATGTAACAGTGTTAAAGATGATGCGCTGTTCTGATCTGGAAATGCTTTTCATTAACTGTAAGCCTTTCTGCTCGCCGCGGGAGTTTCACTCGTTCATTCTCGTGAGTGTTTACATTCCTCCGCAAGCGCACATGACTCTCTGATCACTGCCTGGTCCATCTTATACCAACCTACAGGCAAAAACTTAAATCTGCTAAACCTGTAGTAAAGACTGTAAAGAGATGGACCAAAGAAACAGAGCGGATTTTACAAGCCTGTTTCTATTCAACTGATTGGAGTGTTTTTGAAGCTGCTGCCACCGATCTGGATGAGCTCACAGAGACTGTAACTTCATATATCAGTTTCTGTGAGGATATATGCATTCCTACCAGGACTTATTTAACATTCAACAATGACAAGCCATGGTTTACAGCAAAACTCAGACATCTTCGTCAAGCCAAAGAGGATGCCTACAGAAATGGGGATAGAATCTTGTACAATCAGGCCTGGAACACACTGAACAAGGAGATTAGAGTGGCTAAAAGGACCTACGCAAAAAGGTTGGAATATCAGTTCACTTCGAATGACCCAGCTTCAGTGTGGAAAGGTCTGAAAGCCATCACCAACTACAAGACACCATCCCCCAGCACTGAGGTGAATCAACAACTTGCTGAAGACCTGAATGAGTTCTACTGTAGATTCAAAACCCCCCACACCCGTTCTGACCATCTCTCTACACAACTGTTAACACCTCCAGCAACCCCCCTCTTCCCCCCTCCTCCACTGCAGATCAGTGAAGATGATGTGTGCCAGGTCTTCAGAAAGAACAAAAGAAGAAAAGAATCAGGCCCAGACGGTGTGACACCAGCCTGTCTGAAAACCTGTGCTGACGAGCTGGCCCCCATCTTTTCACAGATCTTCAATAGATCTCTGGAGTTGTGTGAAGTCCCTGCCTGCTTCAAACGCTCCACCATCATCCCTGTCCCAAAGAACCCCAAGATAGCAGGACTTAACGACTACAGACCTGTGGCGCTAACGTCTGTCGTCATGAAGTCGTTTGAAAAACTGGTTCTGGCTTATCTGAAGGACATCACAGGACCCCTACTGGACCCCTCTGCAGTTTGCTTACCGAGCAAACAGGTCCGTGGATGATGTGAGGATCCTGTTTGTGGACTTCAGCTCGGCCTTCAACACCATCATTCCAACACTCCTCCAGACCAAACTAACCCAGCTCTCTGTTCCTAGCCCTATCTGTCAATGGATCACCAGCTTTCTGACAGATAGGCAACAGCTAGTGAGACTGGGGAAATTCATGTCAAACAGCCGCATCATCAGCACTGGCGCCCCTCAGGGATGTGTTCTCTCCCCACTGCTCTTCTCCCTCTACACCAACGACTGCACCTCTAGAGACGCCTCTGTCAAGCTCCTGAAGTTTGCAGATGACACCACACTCATCGGCCTCATCCAGGACGGTGATGAGTCTGCTTACAGACAGGAGGTTGAGCAGCTGGCTGTCTGGTGCAGTCTAAACAACCTGGAGCTCAACACGCTCAAAACTGTAGAGATGATAGTGGACTTCAGGAGGAACCCCCTTGCTCTCTCCTCACTCACCATCATGGACAGCACTGTGGCTGCAGTGGAGACATTCAAGTTCCTAGGGTCCATCATCTCACAGGACCTGAAGTGGGACACTCACATTGACTTCATTGTAAAAAAGGCCCAACAAAGGTCGTACTTCCTTCACCAGCTGAGGAAGTTTAACCTGCCACAGGAGCTGCTGAAACAGTTCTACTCAGTCGTCATCGAGTCTGTTCTGAGCACATCAATAACTGTCTGGTTTGGCTCAGCTACAAAATCAGACACCAGAAGATTACAGAGATCCGGACTGCCGAGAGGATTATTGGTGCTCCCCTGCCCACCCTTTAAGAACTGTATACATCCAGAGTGAGGAAAAGCGCTCAGAAAATCACTCTGGATCCCTCACATCCAATCCACCCCTCTTTGAACTCTTGCCATCTGGTCGGCGCTACAGAGCCCCAAATACCAGGACAGCCAGGCACAAGAACAGTTTCTTCCCCCAGGCAATCTATTTAATGAACAGTTAAATGTTCCCCCCATTATGCAATAACAAAGTGCAATAACCTAATATTTGATTGTTACCACCTCCATCTTAGCACATCCCTGCATCTCATTCTATTCTATTCCATTCTATCATCTATAGCACAACTGTACATCCCACTTATTTATCTCTCAATTTATTTTTTCAAATTTTTGTCTATTTATATTTACATATGTGTAATTTTTATTCTCATCGTATTTTTATTGTCTGTGTGCTGTTGTTGTCTCTGTGTACTGGAAGTTTATGACACTAAAACAAATTCCTTGTATGCACAAGCACACTTGGCAATAAAGCTCTTTCTGATTCTGATCTTTTGTATGATGATTGCTCAGTTTCTCAGGTTTTCCACTGAGCTCTTGTGATGTGCCGTCAGCTTCACCGCACACGCATTCTGCTGAGATAAAGGCCTTAGCGCTCTGTCCAGCAGCGGTCGGACGCTGCGATCATGGGAATGCACTGTCGTATGGAATCTCACTTAGTTCTGGGGGCCTTGGGGGTGTCTGGGGTTTTGGGAATGCGCTGGCTGGAATGCACCACCACTGCGGGAACTCAGACTCTTGGCCCTCATTGAAAGAAGGGTGTCCGTATCTATGGGCAACGCCTCTCCTGGGACCCGAGCTGCTTTTGCTATCACAAACAGATTGAATACGCAGATGCTCGAGGAGACGGAGAGCTGGAGCTGCCGTCTGTGCCGGGCTTCAGGAACGCTTCCACTTCTCTACAGGAATAAGTGCTGCTGAAGCTGAATCCAGACCGTCAGCGTGAAATCTGGTCCACTTTACAGCAAGACACAGGTTCTGACACATAAAATGACCAAACGCAGTTCTTGTTTCAGAGTGGTTTATTTGAAACCAATGATACTTCAATAATAGCGCATAACAAAGTGGTAAACTAATGCTGCAGAATGTCAGAAAACAGCTGAGTGGAAAACGTGTGTAGATGTCAGAATTTCCATCTATTATTTTGCAAGCAATACTTTGAAGGCAAGGCAGACTGTTTGGTTGTGGGAAATTTGTCAACTCCGGTGACTGGTTGTTTCTCAGAAGAGCTCACTGTATCATGACTAGAAACCTGAGCGCACTGAGAAATTGTGTAAAGATTGGTTTTGTTTTGCGAAAGCACTTTCTGTTTCATGTGTGCAGTACACATCAGATGCTCTGTGAAATGGTGTGCTTGAGTGCTTTGAAGTAAGCATGATGATGCCACCTCATTTATTTATTAGAGACTATATTGTTTCAATAATGTCTCTTTTTGCGGCCAGGCCAATCTATTTATAAATATGCATTCTGCATAAATAAAAGTGCATTTCATACAAACGGATGTTAAAATTCAATTTGAGATTGTCCTGAGATTGTAAAGACAAAAAGTCTCATTAAAAGACTTCTGTACCTCAAACAGGCAAAAAAAGCAACAAACTTTGGTCCAAATCAAAAGTCAGTGTGGCTTCACCAACGTGCAAGGCATTTTATGCAAGTCGTGCAACAAGAAAACATAGAACTTGAAATGACATCACAAAGAAGACGCCTATAGACCCTCATGTGTTGGTCATAGTAAGTAAATCTCACTGTTTGTGTTTATTAAAATAAAAAAGGTAGTTTCGTATTCCTCATCTGGCAGATGTCACGTTGGAATTGAGCAGAACTGAATTGGACGTCAAAGTCTTTCCAACAGTGTTCAACAGTCTGATAAACATCAGATTGTATTAGGTTGAAAACTGTCTCCTAATTATTATTCCTGAGCCAGCTTTAAGGTTTCTAATGTGAGCCTGTCTGTCGGTTTTAATTTGACTGTGCTTCTTCTATGTCCTCAGGGATGGACAGCGAGTACGAGGAGCAGAACCGCTGGGATTTGGGTCGACTAAAGAAGCAGAAGGAGCAGCTTCTCCCTCATCTGATCCTGATGATGCTGCCACCACACCGGCTGGACGTGCTGCCCACCTCTAGACGACGCAAACGCGCGCTGGACACCAACTACTGCTTCTCGTAAGCATTTCTTCAACATACTAATAAAAATTAAACTGACTGAAACTGGAACTGTAGCCCTATTCCAAAACTTACTGAGCTGCCTACCTGAACAATTAAATGCATGCTTATTGTTTGTTTGCATATTTATTTGATAGGGAGAATGCATGTAAAGGAAGATTTGTGTAAAATACAGAATGTAATCAAGCCGGATTATAGCAACGTTGTTAATTTACATCCAGTCCCTAGGCAGGTGCACACAAAAACATGTCCTCAAATATACATGCAAACGTCACATAGAAAACAAAATACTCCAAACACATTATTTAAAATTTCAAAGTAAAATGGTTACACAATTCATTTGTCATAAGCCACTTTCTACAGTGATTTTTAAAAGTATGATAAGTGGAACATTGTCTTAATACGTTAACTCTTTATCAATTTAAAGCTTCTCCCCTCTCAGGAATACCTTTGAACGTGTCATCTCTACGGTTTGTTTTGCAAACATCATGCAAACAGTTTTTTTTTTTTTTTGTGTTCAATAGTGAACCTGATTTGGTAAGCCAATGCTAAACATTTGTCATAGCAGAAGTCTAGGTAATTGACGCTTCCTAACAATTATTTGCATGGGTAAAAATGACTACATCATCTGCATACATCTTAAGATTTACATTTTTACATACTCCAAGTAAATCATTAATATAAAGTGAAAATAAAATAGGTCCCAAGATAGAGCCTTGTGGAACCCCCTTGGGGCAATTAAGGTAAGATAATTTTGTACCATCAATATGCACACATTGTTGACTATTTGAAAGATATAAATTTATCCAAACTATTGTTAATTTAGCTAAAAGAACCTGGTAGTCAACTGTGTCAAATACCTTCTATAGATCTAAGAAGACAGCACCAACCATAGACTGTACAAAAACATGGACGTAGTGTCCGTGACGTCACCCGTAGAATTCTGAAGAGCATTTTTTAAATCCCAACATGGATGGAGCTGGCCGTCGCCAACGTGGCAGCGTGTCACCGCGTGTCACTCCCGGATAATCGAAAATGAGCAAAGAGGTGGGACTTGGCTGGAGCTGAGGAGCCTGGTTGCTGAAACCATGCCTGCCTAGCTCGACGGTAGTGACTGTCACTCAAGTGGCCACGCCTTTAATTATGTAGAATTTTACGGCTTAATATAAACGGATGAGTTATTAAAAAATTCACCCTCTCACAGTTATCATGAAGGGCAAAATTAGCTATACAGAGCAAAACCACTTTTTGTACCAGGCTGTAAACATTTTTTTTTCTACTGCAAAGTTGGGCATTTTAACATGGGGGGGTCTATGGGTCTGACTCCCTTTTGGAGCCAGTCTCTAGCGGCCAGTCGATGAATTGCAGTTTAAGTCATTTCTGTGTTGGTTTCAAGAGAGAGACTGGAAGGTTGCCGTTTGGCACCATCATACGCACTAGTAGGCATTTGACTTTCTCAACAAACAAACAATTAGCTGATTTTGTGAAACAATTACATTGAAGGCCAAACTGCATTGGATGTACATAAGTGAAACCATTATTTTGATCAGGGGTTCTCAACTCTGGCCCACAAAGTCCACTATTCTGCAGAGTTTAGCTCCAACCCTGATCAAACACACCTGAAAAAGCTTCAGGATTCCTAGAATGTTACAAGGAGGTGAGTTTGATCAAGGTTGGAGTAAATGTAGGATTTAGAAGATTAGTCAGAAGCTTAGCTAACCTGACATGAAGGTTGTTACAAAAGCTAGATAACTTACTTATGATGCCTTCAGCCCTCATTTTGGATCAATTTCACACAGAATAGAGTGCAGCAGGGGTGATGCATTTTTGTAAGACAAACCAGAAACATTTTAGAACTTTTGGTTCCATAGTCTTGAAGTTAATGGGTTTTTGGTTAAATGTCTGAGAAAAGTGATGAACACAAGCTAAAGGTATTCCCAAAATATTTTGAAAACTTTTACTTGTCTTGAAAAAGGCAGATGCTAATAAGTGTCTAAATGAGACTACAGTGGGATGCTGGTGGTGTCACTTGAACAGGTAATCTCATCTAATCTCTAGTCACTTTCACAGCCTCAAACTCACAGCCACACAACTCAAACTTTCAGGAAAAATAGTTTTTAAATAAAGACTGAAGAGTAATGGTGGTGACGCGAAGTCATGTGACCGACACACGGAGTAGTTTATTTATAGCCTATGCTTAGCTTTTCACTTCTGGTATTATTGAGGCTTCAAAGCTCAAATTCAAATTTTCAAATTCTTAAAAGTGGTTAGTCTCAGATCTTATTTTCTGCAATAATCCAAAAGCCAGTGGAAAAATCCTCTTGGGTTTTTGTGGAGGGAACCAGGTTGATGCCAACTTATGGGTTGGCCTGCAAAAATACTCACTAAATGAATCACTGCAGCACTTTGTACACTGTGAAAAAATCAAAACATAATTTATGAAGAAATGTGTGTACTGATCCCGTCATTGCAAATCTGAAGCTCTGGTCATTGGTTTGATTCCCAGGGAATGCATCCATTGATAAACTATGAAAAGCGTCATTTGGATAAAAGCATCTGCCAAATGCATTAACATAAATGTTAATCTGTAGGTAGGAATGCAAGGTGAATTTGATCTGCTTTCTTCTCAGAGATGGCAGGACCTTTAAAATCTGTATTCTCATCCCTGCTTCACGTTGCAGTAAGCAGCAGCGTACCTCATGTGTCTAGAGAGATTTTCCCCTTAAGAATGAACTTTTTAATTGGCACCTGATGGCTCGAAGTGTCTGGGAGGTTCTGCAAGAGCGTGCAAGTTCAGATTTGTCCCTGTATGCTATGTAGTGCACTGGCTCCTTAGTGTGTGGCTCTCTGTTAGCACTGCACACCTGGGTCGAATCCAGGAGGGAAAAAAATGACACACCTTACAGTGGAATTTCTGAGCCTCAAAAGACTGTCTGACATGTTTATAAGGCCATACAGAACCGAAATAGAAGTCTCAGAAACATCCAAGTGAAAAGTGCATGGAAACATCTCTGAATGAATGCAGAGTCCATGCCAGGAGCCAAAGTGTGTGAGGATGTGAATGGGCAGGTGGAGAAAGTGACAGCTTTCCTTCTGCTTTCAGAAACTATGAGGAGAACTGCTGCGTTCGGCCACTGTACATCGACTTCCGGCAGGATCTGGGCTGGAGGTGGATCCATGAACCGAAAGGGTATCATGCCAACTTCTGCTCCGGGCCGTGCCCATACCTCCGCAGCGCTGACACCACGCACAGCTCGGTGAGAGTCTCCTTCACACCTTTACTAATCTTCATATCGCTTTAACCCGTGTGACTTTCTTTTATGGAAAAAAGGAGACTGTCTGAAGAATGTCCAAGCTGCTCTTTGCAATACAATAAATGAAATGGAAAGAAATGTCCAAAAATGCATCATAAACATAGAGGTTTAGGCTAAAGACTAAAACCTTGAGTCTCAGACCAAGATGTCTTGAGACCAGGACCACCAGGTCAAGACACCGTCTTCTTAAGTCACATGGTGTTTTGTGTGAGAAACAGCCGTTATTCATTGGGAATCTTCCACTTTGTGTTTGCCTACATACAAATGTGGTGCTTCAAGACACATCACATCAGACGAGAGGTCAATGATGCCAAGTGCAACTCGTATCTGATCACAGCCATCCTAAGATTTAAGAATTTCAAATGAGATTTGAGAGCTATATTATATACAATACCGTTACCATTGTGTCACTGATCATTTTAGACCTTAAATTTTAGTCTGTCCCTCACAAGCATCATCACAGGACTTAAGACGACGTCAGATGAAGTAAAAATCATATGGGCTATTTTTATGGTGCTTTTCTGATTCTTGACTCCGTCTGTCTCTATTTACACTCATTGTATTGAAAATGGAGGTACGAACATGCGATGCACCAAATTTTCAGCAACCAAAAACTAAAAATAATTGGCTGAAACGGCAACAAAAAAATGAATTAGTAGCTTCAAGTTTAAAAATAGTTCTAGAAGTCTGAAAACAGCTTCTCTGATGGCACATTTTGATTGTTACCATTTATTTCATGCACTTCCACATAACAAAAATGTTGCTAGACTAGTAATGTGTAGAATTGGTTTGGCTGAAATATCAAGAGGCGGATTGTTGCCAAAGAACTTTACTATGACTGGTATATTACATGTGGACATGAAAGTATAAAGAGTTCAATCACCCAATTACCCAAACCAAATTACCAAAATATTTTTTCCACTTTCGGTTTTCAGCTAAATAGAAACTTTAATTTCGATTTTGTTGTTTCAGTAAAAACTGAAACAACAAACTCACTAATGTGAGCGATTAATCTTTTGTGTTCCATGTAAGAAAGTCATGCAGGTTTAGAACGACACGAGGGTGAGTAAATGATTCATTTGAATATTAATTGATGACTATTATTATTCAGTAATATTTGCTGATTTGGTGGCATCAGAATATGAACAAAATTAGTTCTAAATTGAGCTCAATAACGACACTACTGTCTTCTGTTGGGCTGCTTTACTTGAATGTTTCATTATTTATGAATTTTACACTGGATTATTAAGTTATTTTGCTGTTTATTACTGTGAAGCTGCTTTGAAACAATCTGTATTGTATAAAGCGCTATAGAAGCAAATGGGACTTGACTAACCCCTTGTCCAAATACCCACACTTGCGGTCTTGGCCACTTGAGTAAGTGCGCAAGACTGTCCCAAGTCTTCAAAACTTTAACGCACACTAAATCCACACTCCGGAGCGCTATCCGAGGCTTAGTGTATCCCATCATGCATTCTGGAAATAAATCGTGAGACTCTTTGCCGAGATCTCACGAGAGGTCATGGAAACTTTTCCAATGTAAGTTAAATATTAATATAACAGGCTAATTAGATATTATACAATTTCGTAGAAATACAAAGTGTTGCACATTCTATTGGTACAAAGATGAGTAGTGGTGATATTTATTTTGTACAACATTTGCAACTGCTTTTCATCACTTAATTAGAAGCACCAAAAATTTAATTGTGCCTTGTTATAGGGAATACTGAACAGACATTTAGAAGTTGATTTTAAAATGCAAAGTCTAAAATAAAAATAAAGCTATGTAAGCACTTACATTTTCACAACACTATAAGTGTGTCCCATCAGGTAATGAAAAGTTCCACACACTTGTGGTCTTCATTTCCTCAAATACAGGAAATACGTCATAAGTAGTCAAGTGGTCAAGTGCAAAGTCTGCAAGTGTGGGTATAGAGACAGAGCGGCACGCGTCATAATCTGAAAACCACGCCCACCGGGGGGAAAACAATCCAAAACTCTCCATTGACTGTGTATAGCGGGAAGCTGCCTCCTTGTCATTTCTGACTTAAAACAAAAAACAGAATATATTACTCTGAGAACTACGCCCACCGGAGGGAAACGTAAACGACGACAGGGACCATTTATTATTTTTAACCATGTCAAAGGATTATTTCACCACCCGATGTGAACCTGAGAGGAGATGTATTGAGAAACTAAATTTTACTGGTTTATGTCAGTGCCCCTTTTCCTTACCTTCCTTTTGTTGGAGAAATGATCCAAAATGAATGGCCAACGTGAAATACCCCAACATCTACAACTATTTGTGTCCTTAAAAGCAGTACTGTACACCTCGTCACACAGCAGCTTTTAGGCATTGTTTTTTTTTTTTTGTTATAAGTCAGAAATGACAAGGAGGCAGCTTCCTGCTATACAAAGTCAATGGAGAGCGTTGTGGGCGTGGGCGGGGCCTAAAAGTGCTCTGTCTCTATTTGGACAAAGCATTACAATGTGTCTCCTGGTTTCTCGGCAGCTGCTGAGCCTGTACAACACGCTGAACCCCGAGGCGTCTGCTTCCCCCTGCTGCGTTCCTCAAGACCTCGAGCCACTCACCATCCTCTACTACGTGGGCCGAACGCCTAAAGTGGAGCAGCTCTCCAACATGATCGTCAAATCCTGCAAGTGCAGCTGAGGGGCCTGAGGCCCCGACACTGAGCCCGACGCAGGTTCCAGCGCTTGAGGGCCAAAAGGAAGGGTGCGTGCCAGGAACTGGACTCTAAATGAATACCTCTGTACATCCTTCTCACCCACATCCAACCCAGGAGCCAGAGGCTTCTCTAAGCACTAGAAAGTTGCGTTCCAAGACGACTACGCTGCCCTACGATCCCTCGGACTTCTAGTTTGACGTTTGAAGTGACTTGTCCACTTTTAATGTGTATTTTTTGGTCAGCTCTTTTTACGGCGAACCTCACGGCCATTTGTGAACTCTGACCTTCGTAAGATCCATAGAAGCATCTTTACTGAGGACACCGCCCACGCGTGCTGGATCGACATACAGCAAGAGTGCCGACCCTTGTGTTTTTGTATAACTCATCTGAGCACAGCATTTCCCAGAATGAACGTTGTAGTGTGTAATCAACACCGCTTGTCTTAACGTGGCGATGTTAATGTTAATACAAACATGCTGGAAAGAATTCTGACTTAGAGTTTTGACTTATGTTTACCTCTGTCGCTCGGCAGAAGTTTTAGTGATTTTTATAGTTCTTCAATGAAGCTGACATTTCGAAACGACGTATGCCGACACATGAACTTTTAGATCACAAACTGCTAATGTTTTTACTGCTATTACTCCTGAAAACACTTTTTTAATTAAACAGTCTTGGACATAAAGAGTTTGTCATGAGTTTCAGAGAAACCACGTCATCTTGATTGTTAAAAAGGGTGAACGCATGCAGATTGCATAGCTTGCTTTAACAGTATATATATATTTTTAATGCTGTCAAACGATGTATGTATGTGTACTGTGTATATTTATTATGTATATATAAATACACACACATACGGTATATATTTTGAAAATATTTACATGTATATACATTTATATGTTTATATTCTTATATTGTATATTATATATAAATATATTTAATATATAAACATATATATTTTTTAAATACATGCATGTGTTTGTATTTATATATACATAACAAATATACACAGTACACACACATTTATTATGTAAACAAAAACTTTTATTTTGGATGCGATTAATCATTTGACAGCACTATTTTTTTTTCTTAAAAGTAATCACAAAAAGTAGCTGAAATTTCCTCCAGTTTATGGATGCTAAAAGGGTACAGTAGCATAAATGAACAAATAATTTGTCAAGTTTCATCTGGTCATGCGTAAATTCAGAGAATATTCAAGTAAATTCAGGAGAGAAAATGCAATACAATTACTGTACAAACTAAAACATTAAAATCCTGAGAATAAAACTGTATGTTGCATAAGTTCAATCTTGCATAATCGGCCTCATTCATGAAACACAATATGAATTCTTGCAAATTGTTCTTTCATCAGCCGATACTCTCAATTCAATGCAACAATTTAGGTAAGAAATTTGTTCCGTTTCTGCTGCATGAATGAGGCCCTCTCATTTATTCATTTTTGGCCAGGTACTTAAAGTGAAGCATTAAACTAAAATCAAACTGAAAATACAACGTCATCCCTTCAGCACAGCAGTGTTGATCACGGTGCATCAAGTATTACCAGGACATTGGTCAAAAATGGTCAAGTGTTTAGTTGCACAGAAACTCATCGCAGGTGTCATGGGACGTTGATGTTTCTGGATTGCAGATCAGAGCTGCTCCAGCGGTTCCTCACACCTGAACCCAGGCACTTGAACAGAAGTTGTTAGAGATCATTAGCAAGCGATGCTGAAAGCTCTTTACTCAGGAGTCTAAATCTTCTATCTGTACATGTAAACATGGATAAACGTGATGGGCGCTCTCGTGAGCTCGGGGTCTGCTGTTGCTGCGCGTTTCGCAGCTGTTGCGAGCCGTCAGTCCGCGCGCTCTTCACATAGCATCAGATGTGGGGTGAAAATAAAGCCTGGACAACTGCACATATGAGACCGTGAGAGGCAGGAACAGATCCAATCAAAGCAAAGGATTTCATGTACAATCACACACACAAAAAAATATACACATAAGGCCGGTTGGGAGGGAAATGTTGATTATCAGAAGACAGCATTGAGAGTGAAGAGGTGAACTCTTAATGTCTGTTTTGAGCAGGTGTAGAGGAGGACGTGGATCTCTCGATCTCGGTATGTAAAGCGATCCCACAGAGCAGCTGATCTCTGGCCTCATTCATCTGTTCCTGGAGCCCTGAGTGTGGAAGAGTTTACTGTACACTGACAGACCTGCGAACACACAACAACACAATGAATCAACACACAAACACACGTACTTGAATTTCAATCTGATTGTAGTTCTGATCCGGAAACTAAATGATAAAACACTAAGAGTCGATGATCTTTACATACACCATGATACAGCAGGTAAAATAAGTATTGAACACGTCACCATTTTTCTCAGTAAATATATTTCTAAAAGTGTTGGCATGAAATTTTCACCAGATGTCGGTAACAGCTCAAGTAATCCATACATACAAAGAAAACAAAACAAATAAGTTCAGAAATTAAGTTATGTGTAATGAAATGGAATGACACAGGGAAAAAGTATTGAC